>CM034001.1:10046359-10536066 GCA_019603395.1 Cyrtorhinus lividipennis
GGAAAGCTGATCAGAGAATTGTATTTGTAACCGTAGTATTAGTATCTTGTCTGTCGTAGGAAGAGCAAAGGGAATTAGGGGAGGACATTAGTAATCACTTGTATTTTCCGTTATTCCAAATCAAACACTCCTGAGCCCTCGCTACCTCGTAATTCATTGGCCTTAGCCTTCACTTCTCCTTACTCACTAATTAGATTAAGTCATAGTCCGTATCCTTCTCGGCCGAGACATTCCATATTTCATATTTCTGACAATTGCGTTATTATAAACCAATATGGAACTCTTGCTTTCACTCACGAAACCCCATTCCTCAGAGCTTAGTCAATTCAGGTGTACTTGGAGTCTTTGACCGACGTCTCCGACATCCGAACGGTAAGTGAAAGTCTTTAGTCTCCCACTAATTTATTCGCCTAGGTCTATTTCTGGATCCCTAGCCCGTTAGGTGAAACGGGGGTTACATCTTTTGGTGGCAAGCGGTGGGATATTTCAGAAATCTCGATTTCTGTCGTATCCACACAAGTGATCTTGACCAGGCGAATATTGGTGAGAAAAAGCTCTGAAGGAATTGGGTCGCGTTTTATAATCTCGAAATTTAAATTGTGCTAGTTATAGATTCTGAAATTTAAAATTGTAAGAAACAAACAAATCGGCCGAGTGTGAGGAAGCGAGTGAGGAGTCAATTAACTTCAAATCCGTATCATTTTTTCTTTCCAAATCAAAATTAACTAGGGCCTCATTATCTAGTAGCATCACTCTCGTGTAGCCTCTGTTCCGAGACTGTCCCGGGTCTGTGCCGGGACTGTTCCGAGGCCCTCTGTTCCGAGACTGTCCCGGGTCTGTGCCGGGACTGTTCCGAGGCCCTCTGTTCCGAGACTGTCCCGGGTCTGTGCCGGGACTGTTCCGAGGCCCTCTGTGCCGGGACTGTTCCGAGGCCCTCTGTTCCGAGACTGTCCCGGGTCTGTGCCGGGACTGTTCCGAGGCCATCTGTTCCGAGACTGTCCCGGGTCTGTGCCGGGACTGTTCCGAGGCCCTCTGTTCCGGGACTGTTCCGACGAGCCTTCAGCTCCAATTGACATCCCGATTCCAGACCCGTCATAGCTCTTACCAACTGGGAAGTCCTTTCTCGATTCGTGGGGAAATTATCGGTCCTTGGTGCGCAAGAAAGTGATCTATCAGTTCTGTAATTCTTTTCATTTAGTTCTTTTGTGCAACAAGTGAGTTCGCGACCATGCAACGAAACAGCAGCCCATCAGTCGAGGGCGAAGCCATGATGAACGCCGTGACGGAAGCAATGAACAAACTGGGCGCCTTCTTCCGTGAGCCTGCGGCCTCCGGCATTCCGCGGTCGTTGTTCATGGAAGTCGACACATGGAACCCTGATGAGCCGGATGCTATCACGGCATCCGTGTTCTTCCAGGAAGTGGAGCAAGCAACCCAAGAGCTTGACGAGCACAAGAGACTGCGATTCCTTCGCACCCGCCTAAAAGGTGGAGCCAAGCGATTCCTCCAGGATGGTCTTGGCGAAACCCCGTACACGACCGTGAAGAAGGCCATACTGGCATGGTATGGCGAGGAAAGTCCCGAGAAGGCGACCATACGACTCTGGACAGCCCAGAGAGACCCCGACGAGTCCATCCGACGGTTCGCAGAACGACTTCTGGCCACGGCACGATCGGCTGTCCGAACTGAACCCAACCTGAACGATGCCCAACGTCGGGAATGGACAAGACGAAAGGCACTCAGCGCTTTTGTCCGCGGGCAACCGAAAGAACTCCATCTCTACTTGCAGGGTAACCCTCCGGACACCTTGGAGGATGCAGTGGAGCGGGCTGAGGGATGGGAGGACGTAATGAGAGCGAAGCAGGACTACGATGCTCGATGGGACATAGCCGCTGTCAGCGGATCAAGACCTTCGGAGCCCAAGAAATGCTACTCTTGCGGAGAACCAGGGCATTTTGCAGCAAACTGCCTGCAAAAACCCAGAAGCCCGCTCCGTTACCCAAACAAACCGGCCACGTTCGGCGATCACCAGTTGATACCGGTGCCGACGAAGTTACCACCGACCGTCCCAGTGCTGCCCTGTATGTACTGTGGTGATATGTCCCACTTCCCAGTGAGTTGCCCCCACGGACTCTACGCGGCCTTGTTCTGCAATTTCTGTGGATCCCGTGACCATCTGGAGGCTGATTGCCTGAAGAAGAAGAAGACCCTGCCCATCTCAAATCCGCGAATGCACCAGGTCAGAAACATCAGCACGACCCAGGAAACCCAAGCCAATCTCACGACAAATAACGAGGACGAACCAACCATTGAAGTCCACGGAGACGAGCTGGTGGCCTACCAGACCGCTGTGAATTGTGTCATGAGGCCCATGATACTGATCACCGCCGGCTTGGGGAAGGAATCCCGGCGAATGGTCGTGGATACTGGTGCTGCAGTGTCTGTCCTATCAAGACCTGTGCCTGGCATTGACATCCGCCCAACAACGTTGAAGCTATGGGGTGCCGACGGACAACCACTGCCCGTGCTGGGGATCCAGGAGGTACGTACCACCATCGGTCTGGTTACGATTACGCACGCATTCTATGTCTTCCGACGACCTGACTCCGGCTTGGATCTGATCGGACTGGACCTCCTGAGGAAATTACCCCTTGGCATACGCCCGGATATCGGCGTAGTGGAGATGAAGGAACCCACCACTGGGAAGATGATCTCCATCGGCGTGGTCGCCACTGACCCGGACCTCCTCAGGCACATCCGTCAACTGAAGGGCGACGGGATGGCGCGAAAAGCCCAGAAAACCGCTCAAGCCACGAAACCCGACACCGACAACAACTACCAGGGCGGGCCAACAGTCGCTTCAACATCTGCCAAAGCCTCCGAACCTAGCGTCGACAACAACCACCAAGGCCAACTGACCACCGAACCAACACCACCCAGAAAGCAGCCGGTGGTACACCCTCCGATGTCCGATGTAGCAGAGTTCCCAATTGAGATCCGGGACAATCCCCCTTCAACCTCTGAATTGGAGCACCAGGTGCACAGCATCTGACTCATCTGGCAGGACCCGACTCCCAATTGGTCAAAGACGGCCTGAGCCGTGTTCCTGTTGGCGCCATCATATTAAGTATGCCAAAGGAACTTCTGATAGCAGCCCAATCCTTGGACCCCTGGATCTCCACCCTGACTGCTGACCCAGAGAAGCATCGACTAAAGAAGGAGGAAGAAGTCTGGAGGAAGGAGGTCGATGTGGATGGCCAGCGGATCACGGTGCCACTGATTCCATCCACCATGCGGCGCTGGTTCCTGACCAATTGTCATCAACATCAGTGGGCCGGGCACCCTGGCATAGAAACAACCACCCGAGTCGCAAGGACGGTACGGGTACTGGAAGAAGATGGTACGTGACGTCCGAGAGTTCGTCCAGAAATGCCAGGAGTGCCAGGAGAGGAACGCTTCCCCCGAATTTGACACCACCAATCCAAAACCCGACAACTGACCGATGTCGATTACGAGGTCCAGGATGTCCTGGGGAAGACCACACGTTACCACCTCAGCATGCTCAAGCCAGCGTTTACCAACAGCGTGCCAGACGACGCCGTCACCCCCGACGTAGCGGAAGAATGGCGCCCACCCGAGAGCCCTGCCCCTCCACTTAGCGAAGATAGCGGAGGGAACGTGGTTGTTGGACCCCCTTGAATGGCCGGAACCAGTACGGACCGAAGAAAATCCTGAACCTGGGGCCCAGGGCCCTGGAAGATCTTCCAGTCGAATCCCGATTCCGACTAGGACGGCGTCCAGTCCATACGGGCTAAGACCAAGGCGCAAAACGATCGACTACGCGCAGCTCCACGCGGGGAAGATGTCAACACCTCGAACGGGATGAAGCAATTGAAAAAAAAAAATGAAAAAAAAAAAAAAAAAAAAAAAAAAAAAAAAAAAATAATTTTTCAAGTTTTGTGGTATACTCGTAGTTTGTGAAATAGAATAGGGAATGTCTTACCTGTAGAATAAAACGCACAACACCAGAACTCACCTTGTTTGATTAATGACCGTGCCTCATGGGTCGGGACAGGACTGCCTTGCCACTCCCCTCTTTTCCTTTGTTTTTCCCTTGTAATGGTAGCTAAAATCTAGGATTGTTGTTCAGCGTCTGGCTCTGTGCAGAGAGGGAGGTTGTCTGCAGGATACATGAGCCATTGACTGACGTACAACGGGTGAGTCGGAGCGTGAGAGGAGACTAACAGAAGGGCCGGTTTGTATGTTTCAGGGTATAGTGGGAAAATAGGAGATCAGCGAACGACACCAGAAGACTATGGCGCTACCTCGGCCGCGGGTACCGTCGTCGGTGAGCAGCACGGACTTGGAGCCCGGAAGTACGGAGTGGCTGGCCGTCACCTCCACGGTCATCATGGGGCTGGGCAAGCTGGTCGCGTCCTGCGACAGGATGCCAACACAGAGGCGGATTCTGCTGCGCTGCCTAGACGAGCTTGGGGAAAGCTTGAACGTTGGCGACTCGGGGGTGGACATGAGATCAAGATCGAGTGGTGGGTCGGTGGAGGTCGAGTCCCTGCGTTGCCGAGTGATCATGATGGAACAACGGCTGCAAGCCATGACCCACCTCAACGACTCATTCGGGTCGAGCACGCATCGCGCCACCCCTCGAGGATCGTCGACACCACGACCTGACAGCAACGTGGAAGGATACCCCGCCCCTGCATTCACAGCGCCCGCCGCGGCCGAGCCGAGTATTGCCGACTCGTCGACGTCGTCCTCGGACTCCTCGTCATCTGAAGAAACCGCACGGGGATCAGACACCATCCCAGGGCAACCGCGTTCCGGCTCCTCCCGGGCCTCCACCCCTCGGCCGGTGAGGGTCGTCCTAGCTGATGGGGATGCTGGCGCTAGTTCACCCGTGGCCCCTGCCGACCCATCCAACATACCACCTTGGAACATCCGCGCCAGCGTACCTTCGACGAATGGGAGCGTCCTGTGCTGCATCTGCACGAAGCGACAACACCCGCCGACAACCTACCGCTGCGGTGGCTGCAAAGTGATGTGGAATCGGCTGGTGAGAAAGTGCCGGAACCTACGACCCACGGATCCCGCCTACCCGAAGCCCTGCTCCATCGCCGAACACGAGAAGGACCGTCCACCAACCTGTGCCGCTTGCAGACGCTGGCGGTACGAGCAAGCGTGGATAGCAGCCAAACGACCTGACGCAATGCCCATCGCACCAGTCACCCCCACCGGAAGGAAAATTGCCGAGGTAGACCTCGGCCTCCGAAGATCGGAGGGGTGTAACGGGGCGGCAGATTTCAAGCGCCCCGCCAAGAAACTTCGGCGGCGGGGGACGGAACGACCCCTCTCCCCTCCAAACGCCTAACCCCAGCTGGGCGGAAGGCGTGCCCTCTTTGGATTGGGTAGGCGATGGGCGGCGCAAGACACCCAGGGAGGAGTAGAAGGGGAAGGCGACGTGACGAGCGGACTGAGAGAACTAACGTCAAGCAGTCGTATCCGAACTCAAGGGAAGGAAAGTTGAAATCTCTGTTCGCGGAACGGAGTGAAGTGAACCGGGACATCGAAGTAAAGTGAACCGGGACATCGAAGTAAAGTGAACCGGGACATCGAAGTGAACCGGGACATCGAAGTGAACCGGAACATCGAAGCGAAGTGAACCGGGACATCCAAGTGAACCGGGACATCCAAGTGAACCGGGACATCGAAGTGAACCGGAACATCGAAGCGAAGTGAACCGGGACATCCAAGTGAACCGGGACATCGAAGTGAACCGGAACATCGAAGCGAAGTGAACCGGAACATCGAAGTGAAGTGAAAGTGACCTGAAGGAACGATCGTATCGTGGTTCCTTCAGGGTGAGAACTCGGGAATTGGGAGATCAGCCAATTCCTATCCCGTAACAGTGGACCCCTATTACGAACTGAAAATCCCCCGTCGGACCCGAGTGTTGATCCGTTCGCGCCCGACCGACGGCCAATAGTCTGGGTTTTCCACGCACCGCCAGTCGTCGGACCTCCGTCGGAAAGAGCTTCGCCTCCTCCGGCCTGGACGGCGTTCCCCTGACCAAAGCCGAGCAGCGAAGAGCACATCACCCTGTTGTCTCCATCCGAAGGCGTTGGTGCACGTAAGTGGCGAATTAACTCTGTCTCGTACCCTCGCAACGCGAAAGTCGACTCTTTAAATCTGGCCCAAGCCCTGACGTTTAGTCATTAGAAAGCTGATCAGAGAATTGTATGTTGTAACCGTAGTATTTAGTATCTTGTCTGTCGTAGGAAGAGCAAAGGGAATTAGGGGAGGACATTAGTAAATCACTTGTATTTTTCCGTTATTCCAAATCAAACACTCCTGAGCCCTCAGCTACCTCGTAAATTCATTGGCCTTCAGCCCTTCACTTCTCCTTACTCACTAATTAGATTAAGTCATAGTCAGTATCCTTCTCGGCCGAGACATTCCATATTTCATATTTCTGACAATTGCGTTATTATAAACCAATATTGAACTCTTGCCTTTCACTCACGAAACCCCATTCCTCAGAGCTTAGTCAATTCAGGTGTACTTGGAGTCTATGACCGACCGTCTCCGACATTCCGAACGGTAAGTGAAAGTCTTTAGTCTCCCACTAATTTATTCGCCTAGGTCTATTTCTGGATCCCTAGCCCGTTAGGTGAAACGGCGGGTTACATAGCTATCAAAAATTCGGAAACGTACAATATGTCTCAACTTAAACCTCATGAAAATCGTCTAATAAAAGCCACGAGACCTTTCGAAAGGCTAAACATTGATTTCAAGGGGCCAGTCCCTTCAAACTCGGGTAATCAGTATATTTTAACAATTGTTGACGAATACTCTCGTTTCCCGTTTGCATATCCATGTCGGAATATGACATCCACTACAGTCAAGCACAAATCGTACAACTTATTTTCCATTTTTGGCACCCCGGCATACATCCATACGGACCGTGGGACTTCATTTCTTTCAAAGGAACTGACAGACTACCTGCACGAACAAGGAATCGCCACCAGCTCATCGACCCCGTACAACCCCGAAGGAAACGGTCTTGTCGAACGTTATAATGGTATACTATGGAAAACCATTTCAATGGCACTGAAGAATAAGGGCTTGGATACGTCTAGATGGGAAGAGGTCCTACCAGAGTCTCTTCACGCCATCCGCTCCCTCCTGTGCACATCGATAAATTGTACTCCCCATGAAAGAATGTTTTCCCATGCACGACGGTCGACGAATGGTTTAGCTATACCGTCATGGCTTGCCAATCCAGGGAAGGTATGGATGAAAAGCCATGTACGTTCAACGAAATACAGTCCACTGGTAGAAGAAGTGGACTTGATACAAGCAAATCCAGACTATGCTTTGATCCGTAGAGGAGACGGGAGACAGAGCACGGTCTCTCTGAAACACTTGGCGCCAAGAGGGGACAACTCTATCTTCGGACATCAAGAAGTGGAAACAAGCAGTAATACTACAAATCCACGAGTTCAAGAACAAGACCCCTCATCCAGAATTGACCATTTAGAGTCTACTGAATCCCTGAGGCCTCCTACCACTCAGAATTCCCAAAGCCCAACTCTCTCGCAAGAGGACATTGCTGTAGACGAACCAAGAAGATCCCTAAGGACGAGGAATCCACCAGCGTATCTTAAGGACTATATAACAAATTAACAGGGGGAGAATGTCATATTATTATTACAACTCCGTCGCTAAGTTATTTGTCATCACATGTTTATTGTTTACTCACTCTCAAATTCTCCACTCATAATTGTGCATTCCGTTCATAACTATGTAACAGTTTTATTTGATTAAAGCCTATTAATTACGAAAGGTTTGATTATAACACCAAGCATAGCAATTATTGAACCGAAAACATCTTCATCTAGAGACCATTCAGTCTCTGGACGTAGGATTCGAGAGGCCTCATCTGCCTCAACATTATCTCTGGAGGATATATAAGAAGCAAAGACCCATAGATTTCTGGCCTCACCCCACTCCCAGATTTCTCTGGCAAGTGTGTTGAGGTTAGGGTGTTGCACACTCCCCATCTTATTTACACAGGCCAAGGCTGTGGTATTGTCAGTTCTCAACAGAATATTGCAGTCTTGCACAGACGAAGCAAAGTGCTGAAGACCAAGATATATGGCCTGGAGTTCCAGGAAGTTGATGTGTTTATCCGAGTACTCGGGTGTCCACCAGCCATGGGTGCTGACACCATTGCACACGGCCCCCCACCCAGTTAAACTAGAATCGGAGCAAATCTCGATTGAATAAACGTCTGTAGTAAGGACGTTCTCGCTAAGTGGTAAGGTTTTCTTCCACCATAACAGATCGTTTTTGACGTAGTCAGGAATTTCCATTTTAGTAGAATAACGACAGTTACATCTCATTAGAGCCAAGTATTTAGCCCGTTCTAAAAGTTTGGTGTGAACCCAACCGTATTTTACAGCCGGACAAGCGGATGTTTGGGTACCTATTAACTGAGCAAATTTGTGAATTTTACAAAGAGTTTTTGATTCAAAATATTCAAGAAAACTTAAAATTCGTTGTTTTTTGTCTTCTGGTAGCTCAAGCGACAATTTATCTGAATCAAAATGAAATCCTAGAAACTTGCAACGTTTGCTAGGCGTAACGACACTTTTTTTGTGGTTTATTATGAAACCTAATTTCTCCAATAAATATATTGTATACTTCACGTTTTTTATACACTCCTCGCGAGAAGGGCTGATGAGCAAGAAATCGACTAAGTAATTGACCAGTATTATGCCTCTACTACGCAATTTTTGCGAATTTTTTACTGAACATAATCCAAAACATAGGCAATTGAATTGGTAGTAGCGATCTTCGAATTCGAATCGTAAGAACTTTCTATGTTCTTTACTAACGGGAATCATATAATACGCATCCTTCAAATCTATTGACGCCATATAACTATGGGATTGGATTAGTCGAGTTGCGGTTCTCACACCTTTCATTTTGAAGTCAATGAAAACATTTAAACGTTTCAAGTTCAAAATAAACCGTTTTCACCGTTAGATTTATCAGCCAGGAAGATTGGGGACAAAAATTGGTCGGGTGATGGTTCGCATTCGCCAACCGCCCCGATTTTGATTAGACTGTCAATTTCAGATTTGAGTTGTAGGCGTTCAGTTGAAGAGAAAGCAGTTCTGTGCGGAGTTGTAACTTGCTGGGGTTCACTAATAAATGGAAGCCTATACCCTCGAGAAGTATGCTATTCGTGGCCAGCTCAGACCACCTATTATAAAAACGACATAAGCGACCAGCATAAGTTGCGCTTACCACTGTCAACGTCTCCGGGTGCGAGTATTGTCCCAGTGGCTCTTGTCCTTCCAATGGCCTCTCGACTCCATGGGCCTGGTGGTCTTGGAGGGATGGAAACCCCTGGGCCGTCCCACACCCCTCTGGTAGCGGGCAGGGGATTGGAAGTTTTTTGACTCAGGAACACGGGGTGCACCCCCTGAACTCGAGCCTATGAATGAGCGGGAAACGGGCGGCTGGGCTGAGGTTCCGTTCGAAGGCTTCAGCTTTTTACTGGCTTGTTCTAGAGACTTGACAGTTTTAATTTTTTCAATAAGGTCTGGGCCAAACAGTAGTCCGGAATGGTTAGACACGTTT
Organism: Cyrtorhinus lividipennis; assembly: GCA_019603395.1. Taxonomy (NCBI): domain Eukaryota; kingdom Metazoa; phylum Arthropoda; class Insecta; order Hemiptera; family Miridae; genus Cyrtorhinus; species Cyrtorhinus lividipennis. The sequence continues at coordinate 10,056,026 of CM034001.1, forward strand.
GAAATTTTGTCTCGAATATTATAATCAAAAGCCGGAGTTATCAGATTTCGGCGATGAACGGTGATGCGATGGAAAAGGTTCGCGAGAATTCGTCCAGAGTCAGAAAAAAACGTCAAAATTGACTCCCTAGAGGGATGTGTTCCTTCAGCCAGGAGTACCAGGAGGCCCGTACCAAGGCCGATTCCCAGTTGACGTTGTAGCTCTATGTAGGAACCTTCACGGAGAAGGTCCTGTCTAGTCAAAAGGGGTTGAACTTCTGGGTTTAGAGTTGGAGGCGAAAGAGCAGGTATGTTAGTGGGCAATTGATAAGACTGGAGTAAGGAGGAGGCTTCGTCTTTTTTAAGACCTTGTTCCAGCAGATGGTTCCATCGTGAAACAAGCACCTCATGGAATGTAGGAACCTCCCGACTGCCTGCGTTGGGATCCGCTCCTAAAATACTTAGGATTTCTTCCGGTAGAATGTTTATGTCTACCACCTCTTCCGATATGTCCTCGACCTGCCCTAGGCTGCATGCACTAGGCTGGTCAATGGATGTCGCGTTGCACACTTGGACCATGGGATCAGCCAGTTCGTGCTGAGAAATGCTGTTCGTTCCAAAATCATTAGTGATTGAGGGGGTCAAAGAACGAGACGAACCTGAATCCTGCACGGATTCGGCTCGCTCGGGAGACACATAAAGATCCCTTGAGCTAGGGGTTGGTCGTTTCCTAACCTGAACCGAAGCAGGAGCCTCCCAATCCCGTGTTTTACGTTTTTCCCTTTCGAATTTTTTCCTCAACCGCTTGAGGAGGATCTTACTGGTTACGTCTGAACTATCGTCACTTGATGACGAGGATCGGCACCGTTTCCTTGATCTGCCCATTAGGTAAATCTAGATCACGAGGAAAGAAAGGGGGTTAGGTTGGTACGGAGCGTCTAGCGAGGTTAGTAAGAAGGTATAATATGATTTTGCAGAAACCTGATGGTTGTTGCACTCACCTTTTCCACACAAGGTAGATTTATCCTTTAGGGTAAAACTTCAGACTAAAGCAGAGCAGATTTGCGATGAAAAGCGCAAACACAAAAAAATATAGCGTCAGGGGCAAGCGGTGGTCAGCACAAAAAACACAACTGAGGGCCGCTCACACAACATGGCGCCGGCTCCCTAACCCAGCTGTGGAGGTTACCCGAACCTATGAGAATTTTTCATCTTTGAAGCATGTGGCGGAGTACTACCTAATAACACGTAGGTACTACATCTACTCACTATATCGAGGACAGGATGGCTGAAACATAATATAAAGATATTTTCTCAAATGATATTATTTTCATTATTGATAGTATAATAATTAAGACATTATAGTGATACCCAAGGTGATAATTTTAGAGTAAAATTATTACAATCTATCTTGGGCGAGAACTCACGTGAAATCCCAAAATTCGTTGTCCTTAATGGTGAGGTTAGTGTGCCTTTTGGAACGCAACGTACCGCGTTGATCTCCGAGCCAGACGTCGTAACCCATTTTGGCCCAGCTTAGGGCTGTATAAGTAGAATAAAAACAAAAATAAGGGTTTGCATGTTGTTTCAGAGTCCAGTGTTTGAGTGTCTTCCAGCAGAAGTCAAAGCAAGTTGGTTTTGCTTCACCAACTCATGCAGGATCTTTACATAGTAAGTTTGTACGTGGTGTTCTCACCAATATTCGAATCAGCCATATTTTGAACTAGCCACGCTTCAGACTGCATAAAGAATCCGTTGATGAGGAGAAGGGGGTAGCCTCGGTCAGGACCTTTCACGTCTCGGTTGACCATTCTGTTCAGACTCAAAATGTAACCATCTTCCGTAGTTACATCGTATCTTTCGTAGCCATATCCGTTGTCTTCGATCAACCGCTTCTGCAAGTTCAAAATAATGATAATAACTGGGATACAATATTATTGATTAAATACGCCTATTCTGTTAGTCCCAACAAGCAGTCTTCTTCTTTTGTTGTTGGTTTATTAATTCGTACCTGTGGCGTTTTAAGAGGAAAGCGATCGTCTATTTCTAGCGTCTATTTCTCTTCCTTTTTAGCGTGCGTTTCTCGAAAAGGTTCGATCAGAGGAACCAACCCAAAATGATTTGCTAAAAATGAAAAGGGCGTCATAATGACTTGACCCACGTCTGCCAGACCTATAATTGACGACTACTTTATTCAAGTATTTATTTTTTTAAATAAGTAAATAAAATAATATTACCGGACCAGGGTTATGGAGACTCATTCCAATCATTTCATAATTTAGTCAAAAATGATACGCCTTTATCGCCTAAAAACTCATGGACTACCAATGTCCGTCCGCCGTCCACGCCGACATTGGTTGTAGAAAATTTTCTAAAAATCTGAAATTTGTTTATTGAAGTGACTTATTTCTTTTAATACTTTCTTGTAATTTATTTAAAATAACCTTCTTCTCTTCTTCTTCTTCTATATTCATTATTTTACTATTTTTCCATTTTCTATTATTTTCCATTTCTTTTGGTTGGTTATTCTTTGAATAAACAGTTTTCATGCAAAAAATCAATCTCTCCGATTCAGCCTAAAATTTGTTTCTGGACGTTACTAGATGTCTAGATCAAAATAAGCAGATGTCCGTCCGCCGTCCACGCCGACTTGGACAATTTTCTAAAAATCTGAAATTTGGGTCAGGGGTCCGTTCCCGGCTCTAGTTGGTCCTCGAAACTTTTCAACCCGATCGGGCAAATTTGGGCGAAGTAGGGGTCAAAATGTGTATTTCAATCTTTTTGGGCGATCTAGGCGTGTGGGGTATTATTTTAAACTAAATTATGGACGCTGAATCCAATGTGACGGGTCCCGGAACGATTGGCGCCCTCTGGATGAGGTTATGGGTCAAAATGGGTATCTATCTACCAATTTTGAATGTGGGTTTTCGAGATTTGTGGTACCTAGGCATGCGGGGTATCATTTTCCACCAAATTTTGGACTCTGAATCGATTGGAATGGGTTCGGACCCACCACATCCACTGTTTCCCCTATGTAGAAGAAATGAGTCTCCACGTTTTCTATCTAGACACCTTGAAAATGAACCAGTACAGTTTAGCTGAGTTTTCTAGCCCAATAAATCTTATTCCCCCGTTTTCAGTTTGAAATTATTTTATTGCGTAAAGAAGAAACTTATAAGCCATATTATTGTTGTGAAATACAATGTCCTCCTTCTTCAGCCTGGTAAAATGTATCAAAAGCACTCTAAACTAAACTCAACTAAACTTTACTAATTACCTTAACTGAGCGGAGTAGGTTTCTAACATACTCACAATAGCTGATTTACCGAAAGTCTTGGGAAAGACTGTCTTGCCGTCATTGGATTGGCCAACTGTCAAAGACACGATCGAGAAAATCCAAATCGCGCTCAGAAGAACCTCACCCAACCCGCGCATACTGTTGTTGTGGTATCAAATCCATTCATTCAATTCTTTATACGCCTTGTCAAGGGGCAAATTGTTCGAATCCTACCTTCGTCATCATTTGAACAATTCCTCCTGAAGGCCGTTCACCGGCAATTGCCTGCCAATCTGTCAATAATTGCGACTTGGCAGCGTTTTGGTTGGTTATTCCTTGAATAATCAACCTATGTTATCATGCAAAAGGTCAACCTCTCCGATTCGGCTCGAAATTTTTTTCTGGACGTTTCATGATGTCTAGATCAAAGAAGGTCAATGTCCGTCCGCCGTTCGCGTCCGCAGTCCACGCCGACTTCGGTAGTAGAAAATATTCAAGAAATCTTAAATTTTGGTCAGGGGTCCGTTCATGGTGTAAGCCTCTCTCGAATTAAAATCTGTTATGAATTTACTATGATTTAATTCGGATTTCTTCGGAGAATTTGGAAAGGACCTAGCGAGAGGATACGGGATGTAAGTCCAAGACTTACGACTGAGCAACTAGGGATACCAAGGATGAACATAAAATACATTGAAACAAAATGAATTATAATTAAAAACAAGGACTCGTTGCAAAGGAAAATATGCCTCAACCTGGGCTAGAATTGATACAAGACAAAGTAATTCGACAAAGTAAATTAGACAACATGTGGAGCATAAAATACAATTAATACAAGTGACATGAAATTATGATGTACATGAAATACAATTTAATGAACAAGTGCAACGATACCGGCTGACGAAAACGGCGTCGACGTCAAAGGAAAAACAGGAGGGGGCTCGCTGTCCCGCAGGTACACAGCAAGGCTTATTAACTTGAGTCCTTTATCTCATGGGGAACACAATATTACAGCTTCGGTCGACTTCAGCACAGTAGAAGAGTTCACATCAGAGCGAGCACAGGACAAAGCCAGGATGGACTGAGTGAGAAATCTCTTGCACGACAGGGTTACAAAAATATATACTCCAACATGTCCTGAGGGGCGCCTCGACGACGACCGCCTGGTTGGACGCCTTGGGAACGAGTGAGCGCTGGGCCTCTCTTACAATGGCTCTAGTTGGTTCTTGAAGCTTTTCAACCCAATCGGACCAAATTTGGGTGGGGTAGGGGTCAAAACGTGAATTTGGAAAAATGGATTTTTGAGATTTTTTGCAATCTAGGAGTGTGGGGTATCATTTTCCACAAAATTCTGGACGCTGAATCCAATGAAATGGGCCCGGGAACGATTGGCGCCCTCTGCATGAGGTTATGGGTCAAAATGGGTATCTATCTACCCATTTCGAATGTGTTTTCGAGATTTCTGGTACCTAGGTGTGTGACGTATCATTTTCCACCCACAAATTTTTGACCCTGAATCGATTAGAATGGGTCCGGTACCCGCCACACCCACTGTTTCCCCATTTTCGACATTTTTTCGACATCGTTTTCCACCAAATTTTGGACGCTGAATCCAATGAGACGGGTGCCGGAACGATTGCCGCCCACCGGAAGAAGTTATTGAGGAATAACCAACCTTGTGTAAGAATTTGCAGCATCAGTAAAATTATGTCTACGCCGCTTATACTCTAAAAAGAAGCAGTAATCCTACTGGTCCGGGTGGTCTGAACACGGTCGCATGATGATTCGATGTATCGAACTTAGCGATGTATTGATTCTTAGGGGTGCGCGCCTAGCCAATTTTTAATCTAGAATACGTTTTTACTCTAAAAAGTGTGGATGCAAAACCCAATTTCTTAATTTATTTCCTATTTTTTCATGGTTGATTTATTTGTTGTGAATAAACTTTCTTTTCTTCTTCTTCTTCTGCCTCCGATTGAGGCAATTGGGATAGAAAGTCTCTAGGATAGCAAGAGCCTAACAGTTACTTACCTAAAATTTAGATTTTTTGAAATATTCCCATCTTCAAAGTCATAATTGGTAGTTGATTTTGGGTCTACCATTTTCTACTCATTTTCATGACACCCAGGCCGATTGAAAAAATATATTCAATTATCAACCTTTGTATGCAAACAAGTATCTCAAATCCCATGGGAAGCCGAATCGTATTTTAGTCGTGCTCATGCAAATATAGTCGTTTTTTGCCCTGTTTATCGGAATGGTTGACTGTGAGGTCTGAGGCAGAAGGGATTCTTGGTGACGGCACTTAATGTTTTCAACGAGGAAAAATGTTTTTGATTTTGGTTGGTTATTCTTGAATAATCAACTGATGTTTTCCTGCAAAAAGTCAATCTCTCCGATTCGGCCCAAAATTTTTTCTGGACATTTCAAAGTGTCTGGATCAAAAAAGTCAGATGTCCGTCCGCCGTCCACGCCGACTATGGTAGTAGAAAAATTTCTAAAAATCTGAAATTTGGGTCAGGGGTCCGTTCCCGGCTCTAGTTGGTCCTCCAAACTTTTCAGCCTGATCGGACCAAATTCGGGCGGGGTATGAGTCAACATGTGTATTTCAATCTTTTTGGGCGATCTAGGCGTGTGGGGTATTATTTTCAACCAAATTATGGACGCTGAATCCAATGAGACGGGTCCCGGAACGATTGGCGCCCTCTGGATGAGGTTATGGGTTAAAATGGGTATCTATCTACCAATTTTGAATATGTGTTTACATGATTTCTGGTACCTGGGCGTGTGGGGTATCATTTTCCACAACACACACACTCCACGGGGAGTGGGGACACTCCACACTCACGGTTTTTGCCCATTTTTTCCATGCTCCTGGTCCGAGGAATGTCCAACCCCTACGAAAGAGTCAGCAGTGTTTTTGGACCTGAACATAAAGAGGGTTAACTTCATTGAATAGGAGAACATTGGTTTCGTACTGCTATTGCTTTGCAGTTCACAAACACCCTTGATTTGACAATTTTTCGATGTTTGGAGCTATTTGAGCCGATCTTTGAGCAAATTGTAAAATCCCCTTTATTGGACAATAGGAACGATTTTCTGTTTGTAAAGGTATTTATTTTACGCAACAATAACATTAATGATACTGATGATGCCGTTGCAAATTCTAAATTTTTACCGCAATTTCTTCCTTGTTTGATGTTAGATATGGCTTGCCTTCCACAACTCTATTTCCTTGGCTAAAATCCCAACTACAATTGGGAATATACAATTGTGAGCGGGTTCTAAATGGGGTGACAGGTAACAGTGGTCCTTCATGCGCAGGTCAAGGCCTAAAAACGAATCAAATGAGCAATGACAGATCAATCATTTCCTTCCATTAGGTCCGAGAAAAAACTGTTCAGCATAACGAAGATCAAAAACCCCACAGCCGGTTACTCTAAGCGAAGACTGAATTCACATCTCACCACGCCATCATTCGATGAAGTACTGATACGAGTAACCGTAAGTTTATATTATATTATGAGCTTTTGAGATAAGACCCTAGTGTGAATAGTGATTAATCTTTTAAATGTTTAATTAACAAAATCGTTCGTTAAAAAAATGTTCGTTAATTTCCTGTACACATTATTTAAAAAATATATTTATAGTGAGCCAAAAATGTTTACATTCTTGAAACAAAGAAGTCCATTGGAACCTAACCTCATTTATCTGAAGGTGTTGGATGTAAGTGTCAATTTCTGTGAATCACTATAAAGATATGGATAATTTGGGAAGCATACACAACTTGTCTAATAATCAAATATATCAATTACAAGATATTATTTTATTGAGGTGCAATGAGTTGAGAATAGTCAGAGTAATGCCCATGGGATTTCCGCAGTCCTCAACTAGAGGTTGCCAACAGCATCATCGTTAATATGTTTTCTGGGCTTTTGTAGAAATTTTACAAAAACGCTGCAAATTCTACACAGGGGTTGGTTATTCCTCAAACTAGGGCTCATTTAAAAAAAGATTCAGCGTCCATAACCTCTTCCGGTGGACGCCAATCGTTCCGAGACCCGTCTCATTGGATTCAGCGTCAAAATTTAGTGCAAACGATACCCCACACGCCTACGTTCCAGAAATTTCGAAAACACACATTTGAAATGGGTAGATATGCACCCATTTTGATCCATAACCTCATCCAGAGGGCGCCAATCGTTCCGAGAAAATGATACCCCACTCGCCTAGATCGCCAAAAATCTCAAAAATCATTTTTCAATAAACACATTTTCTAGTGACCTTAATTGCAGGGCATTCACAGTTCAACTTAAACATATATGGAAAAGGATTTGTCTGTCTCGTACGTTGCTATCGATGAAATCCAGTATACTTCCTTAACTAAAGATAAATTAACTTGTGTTGTATAATCTGAGTATTACAATAAGAATAATGACATAATAAATAAAGTATAACAATAAGAATTTATCAATAAATTTCTACTAATTCTATCTAGTGTTTATGGTAACTCGTGTGAAAATCGTCATCAAATAAAATGCGCAAAACCCCACCAAAATCTGTTTTATAGTTCAAATTTCTATATTGTTTGTTTTTTACTCAATCCTCAAGTGTACGAGAGATACGGGGAAAATGCAAGTCCGAGCTGAAATACCATGTGCTGCCATCATCACTCTTATCTTCCTTATGAACACTGCATTATCACAAGAATTTCCCAATGACAAAGTCTACGGCCCAAGGTACCGGCCTTTGTGGAAGAAAGGAGCCAAAAACCAATTCACGACGAAATTTGGTCACTCTTCAATCGTAAGTAGTATCAACATTGGAATAATCATAAAGTCTTAGCGAAAAATTAGATTTCGGTAAGGTGCAATATGCAGATTTTTGGTCAGTATGGCAGTAATGACGCTCTTTGTTAGATTCTCATCCTGATTCATTGTCTTTTGGATTTACCGTGTAAGTAATAAAGAGCGTACAGTGCAAAGAGGAGTCATTAAATTCCTTCAATGTGGTAGGTACTTGAGAGAAATTATCCGCTCTTGTTGCAGAGAGCTCTGGTTGAAGGGGCGGGGTTCATCTACGAAAATCACACGGTACAGACAGAAGATGGTCACCTGTTGAATCTCAACAGAATGATTCATCCAGAGAAAGCAGAAAAGGCAGACAAAGGATACCCGCTCCTCCTCCTACAGGGGCTTGGTATGCAATCGGACGCCTGGTTCTTGCAGGACAAGCTGGACTCTAGTACTGGTAAGTGCTAACCTAGTAATGCCCTAAAAGAGATACCTTAGTCTTGAAAATCCCGTTTATTTGCTTCAGGTCCAGTTTGGGGGGCGCTGGGTTACGACGTGTGGATGGGAGATCAAAGAGGCACAGTGAGATCCAGGCGGCACGTTAACTACACATTAGATGACAAAGAAATGTGGGATTACTCGTAAGTATAGCCATCATCTAAAATGTACCTAAACCGCTGGAAATTGCAAATTAATTCACAGAGGTTGATTATTTCTCGGTTTCTCGGTTGATTATTTCTCGGTTCATTAAGACTCATTCCAATCGATTCAGCGTCCAAAATTTAGTGGAAAATGATACCCCACACGCCTAGGTACCGGAAATCGTGAAAATCCACTTTATATCTATATCTATATATATATATATATATATATATATATATATATATATATATATATATATATATATCGTGTTTCGAAGATCCCTTGTTGGTGAAGCTTCCTTAATTTCACCCTCTTCTAAGTCAGGATCGTTCAAGGTGGGCGAAAGAAAAGCCATAGGGTTGGTCACTTTAAATGTTTATCTTTTTAGGGTGAGATATCACTACACGTTGGTACAGTTCACAATAACACGATTATTAATAGTCATTCACTTCACCATTCAATTGCCAGATACTCCCCCAATGAACGTATGATTTCCCAACGGGATCCAACTGTCATCACGTTGGGAACAAGACTGACTCACCCTTGTCGTAGGTGCTCAAGACTGACACTTTGACAGAGGGCGCTGGTGTTGGATATGCTTTAGGGTTACAGTGAGCATCCAAAGAAGACACCAAGGTGTTTGCCATTGATGGTGAATGAATTATTACGTAACGAATTAATAGCTAGTGAATTAAAAGGTATAAATGATGAATTATATTGTAATAACGTGGACCATTGTGACTGAGGGCGACATATATATATATATAAGGGGAATTAGGTAAGATTCTGACAATATGCTTGGATGAACGTGTGTATTTGCTAGCTCTTCACAACACCACATTTTATGACTCACTCTGACTGACTGACGCTCTCCCTACCGGCACCGCTGAATCTCAAGACCGACCATTTCCCGACACGGCCAAACCTGACAGGCCTTACGTCCTCGGAAGACAATGAAACATGAACATAAAAAAAAAAAATTAAAAAAAAAAAAAAACTAGCCACGAGAGAGCAAAAAAAAAGTAAAACATGAAGTCACCTAATGCCGGTTTCCCTATAAGTACTATGTACATTGAAAATGTGGCTGTCGCGGGGCGAACGTTAGGCTGAAACAGAAAGTTCATCACGCACAGTATCGGAGTCGTGGAGAAGACCTAACAACCATTCGGCTATTCTGACTGTACAATCAATAATTGCTGATTTCCGGCAGGCGTAACAAGTATTGAACCCATCCATGATAGTTAATCTGATTACAAAGTAAGCGGACACCAAGAGCTGTACGTACAGGGTCGCATTGTAAGTAGTAGGTTTGTGTGGTCCGGTGTTTGGTAGTTTGTCTGGTTCGGAGTTCCCTGAACGAGACGTGGAATGCTATTTGGTTTATCAATGGCCTGGTTCGGTGTTCCCTGAACGAGACACAGCATTCTAGCAAGTTGCACTCAAGTTGACGGGTTATCGCGATCCTGCTGAATTTCAGTCTTACGAAAATCACGTCAGAGCCACGCCTGTTGGTCTTGGGGTTTAAGTACCGAGGTCGGGTGTTCCCTCGACTCCAGGATAGTATTGCGGTTTCGCAGATCGGGAGCTCCCTCGATCGCGAACCAATTTTGAGGGCCTAGGTCGGGTGTTCCCTCGACTCTAGGGTATTATTGTGAATTTTGCAGATCGGGAGTTCCCTCGATCGCATTTAATTTTATGAAGTTCGGATAGTGAACTGCAGATCGTGAACTTCAAATTGTGGATTTCAGATGCATCTGTTTGATTTATTTAGTTATGTTGTCGTTTTGATCATATGAGATACCCAGGTCCAGCCATCGCAATGTTGGCTTGCGATTGACGGGTTGTTACCGACGCCACCACGCAAGTAGGATCTCAAGCTCACAAGAGGTTGATTTACTGAGTTATGGCCAATAACACAATAAACAACCCATAGCATGATAGTTGTCGTTTGTCGTTTTATGTAACCCGCTCCAACTTCTGGTGTATTGGTCCGAGTTAAGCTTGATTATTACTTGGACCCGGTTGAGAGGCAGGAGTTTCCTCTTCATCCGAAGGGTCTTCAATTAGCTGAGGCTCTCTAACGGAAGAGTTGAGTACCGACCCATGAGCCAGTACAGCATTCGAAATTTTATGTCGAGCTCCTCGCGCTTTTTCTTCACGTGCGTTTTCCATCTTAGCTTGGCATCTAGCGTCATCCCCAGGTATTTCGCTTCATTAGCGCATGGGATGATTTTACCGTTGAGAAAAGTTGGAACATAGACCGTCTTGAGATTTGTGAAGTCTACGTGTACCGACTTTGACTCATTTATTCGAATTCTCTACTTCGCTGTCCATCTTTGTATTTTGGAGATAGAGTGATTTAGTTTATCAATAGATTCGTTAGTATCTTTTCCGACAGCCAGGATAGCTGTATCATCCGCAAACGTGGCTGTTAGATTGTGCTCCAGTGCAGGCAAGTCGGCAGTATACAGTAAGTAGAGCAGAGGACCCAAGACACTTCCCTGGGGTACTCCTGCCTTGATAGGTTTTAACTGAGAATAAGCGTTTTCTTGTTTAATTCGAAAGAACCTGTCTGTGAGGTATGAATCTAGAATTTCGGAGAGTTTCTTAGGTAGCACTTGGGAGAGCTTATGCTTTAATCCTTCGTGCCACACTTTGTCGAACGCTTGGGTTACATCGAGAAAGATGGCGGAGCATACTTTTTTTTTTCCTCAAGGGCTTGTTCAATTGTATTGACAAGCCTGTGAACTTGATCAATTGTCGAATGCTGCGTGCGAAATCCAAATTGATGGTCCGGTATCAACTTATCTCTCTCTACTACCGATATGAGTCTCTTGTAGAGAAGTTTCTCGAATAATTTAGACATAACTGGGAGCAGTGATATTGGCCTGTAGGAAGTTCGCTCTTCGGCATTTTTACCAGGTTTTGGTATCATGATTACCTCAGCCATTTTCCAAATCTGAGGTACATACCTTAGTTTAAAGGTTGCATTTGTGATTTGAGTAAGTTTCACAACAGCTTTCCGTGGCAGGTTTTTTAGTACTTGCCCAGTGATGAGGTCGTAGCCAGGAGCTTTTTTCGTATTAATTTCGTTCTTTATTACTCTCTGTACTTCGCGAATAGTCACTGGAATAATGCTCTCTTCTTCACGTTGATAGGACACAAGTTCCAGGTCTAGACTACCCTGCTCGGCTAGGTTGGGTAAGAAGATGTCCGCTAGATAATCAGCAAATACGTCGGCTTTACGTTGGCTGTCTTTAGCCCATGCTCCAGATTCATCTCGGATAGCTGGGCATTGAATAATGGGGTCGTTTCATTGATTTAGTTTCTTTCCAAAGAGAATAATCGGTATCTCTCGTGTAGCTTAGTTCAGAAAGGTATGCATTGAATGATTCAGATTGCAGCTGCTTAATTTGCTTACTGAGCTCCGAATTCAGGCGGTTCCACTTTTTCTTATCAGTTGGGGCTCTTGTTCTATGCCATTTATCTCGTGATCGCCGCTTTTCTCTGACGAGTTTCACTATTTCCTGTGGGTAGTTTATTCCTTTTAGTTTCTGCTTTATTTCTGGGGTGTTCCTCCATGCTGCTGCTTGCAAGCTTACAACTAACTGTTGCACCTCCTGGTCAATGCCGCCTGGAGTAACCAATATTGGCCTAAGTTGTATACGTCGAGCAAGGTCGACTTTAAAGCCTTCCCAATCAGTTTTCTTGTTGACAAGAAAAGGATTGGGAGATTTTCGAATTATGTGTTCACTAAGGGTCATTTTTATTGGAGTGTGGTCTGAACTCAGCTCATTAAACTCTTCCACAATGGCATAGTTAGCTGAGATATTTCTTGTTATGAAAAAGTCAATGAGATCCGGAGTTTTATCTCTGTCTGTTGGCCAATATGTTGGTTTCCCAGTAGACATAGCATCGCAGTTTTTAGTCATAACGGCTTTGTACAGTTCTCTACCTTTACTTGAAATAAGCCTGGATCCCCAGTGAGTATGCTATGCATTAAAATCCCCACCTAGGATGAAGCAATGGCCAAGGTCTTGAAAGATGTCTTCATAGTCAGCTTGGGTTAGTTTATGCCGTGGAGGGCAGTATATGCTCGCAACGGTGAGTGGAGAGCGTTCAGCTTGTACAGTCACCCCCATGATCTGGGATCTTTCGTTTTCGATTTTGATGTTTTGATAGTGCTGAATGGATTCCTTAATCAGGACTCCACTTCCACCCCTAGCTTGGTTGCTAGGATGTATAGCGTGATAGAATTTATATCCCTTCATTTTACATGCAGTTTCTCTAGTTGCATGTGTCTCTGAGATGAGGCACACATCAATGTGATTCATGTCATGTATTACCTGGAGTTCATCCTTCCTACGGACTAGCCCATTGGCATTCCAGCACAAAATTGAGAGACTCTTCATGATCTTTTACACTGAGTTGGTTTTTTGTTCTCTAGTACCTCTACCCGCTTTCCAATGGCAGCAATGGAGGTTTTTAGTTCTAGCTGGGTAGATTCTTTTTTACTGAGTTTGCTCAAAATGGTCAGCAGTATGTTTTCATCCGTTTCCCTTGATGGCTTCTTGAATAGAGAAGCAAAACTTGGTTTTGGATTTTCGGCTTTGTTTAGAGTACCCTTACTTGTGGTAGCCCTTTGTTTTTCTATTTCCTCCTTGTCGATCAGGATCTGGCTTTTTTGTTTGGGGACAAAAGAGATGCTCTTTCTCTTCCGTTTGCTGCGCAGTGCTTGCATCTGTTTTGCAACTTCGCATCCTCTGTAACTAGCTGGGTGATCTCCACCGCAATTAGCACAGGAAGGGCGACTATCTTTCTGCATAGTACAGGTTGCTGTTGAATGTTCACCTGCACATTTTACACAGATCGTTTTCTTATTACAATATGCTTTTGTGTGACCGTCCGTATTCTTGGCATTTTTTGCATTGAGGGATTAGGTTGGAACCCCTTAAGGATTGCATCTCAACTTTTGTGTTGAGAATGTTTTGAATTTTATGTAGGCTTTCTATGTTTTCGTCATTTGTGAATGTTAGTATGAACATATCTAGTGGTTTCTTCTCTTTCCACGAATGTTTATTGATGGCTGATATGATCTTATAGCCCCTGCTCTTCAGGTCACCACATATTTCATCTGAGTGCCATGAATGGTGGAGCCCTTTGGCCATAATTCTAATGGGTATATTTTGCTTATTTTCATATGTGTGGTAAGCCATGTCAAGCGAATTAAGGGCATTGACTGCTTTGCGATATGTCTCTTCATTTGATAAGTTCAACTTTACAGAGTTGCTTCTAAGAGTTTTAATTTGGTAGTTTCCCTCTGGTAATACCTGCTTCAAATTGATCGATAATTCCTTGTGGTTTTTGACATTTTCCACAAAAATCGGGGGTGGCTTTGGCTTTGTGAGGCTCATGACCTTGGGAGCAGTTTTTTCCTGCCTGGTGCTTAGTAGGAGGTGAGGAGCTGGTTTTTTTCCTCTTGAGGTAAGCTCAGTCCATTCGGAGTCCTGTGCCAACAGCTCCTCATCAGTGCAATATTCCACAGTGCTTGGATTTTCCACCGGCTGCTGCGGCTTGGGTTGCGATTTTTTTGAACCTAGTTTTTCGAGTTCCTCCTTGAGAAGTTTGATTTGATCTTCGCACTGCTTTAATGATTGGGATTGCTTTTCCGCCTTCCCTCTCTCCTCTAGGGCCACCTCATTTGCCTCACGAAGGTAACTGGTAAGAGCAGTAATGGTTTTCAATAACTCACCGATTGGACGTTCAACTGGAGTAGCCTGAAGTTGTTTTGTAAACAAATTCAATTCGGTTTTTACTTGCGTAACTGTTGCCTCAGTTTGTTTCACAATATCCTCGATGGTCAACGTCCGATGGGGAATATCGGGTGGCCGGCTCATTTTTCGCGAAATCAAAACATTTACGTTCTCGGGAACTCGAGCGCGGTGTTTCCTCTTCGAGGTCTCGGACACGACTGTGGGGGAACAATAGGCTCTTTTTTCTGCCTTTTGTTTCTTTGATATTTCCTGTAGATTATTCCATTAGAAATTTCGTAAGTTTGAGAAATTGAAGGAGATAACTCGCCAGCTGCGAGTTTTAGTTTTAATTGCTGCAGTTCTGTGTCCTGTAGCTGAGCAGCTAGATGCCACTCCCCAGTCATCTCTAATTCTAATAGATCTAATCTAATCTAATATTTCGATGTGTTTGACGATTGCTTTAGAGGGATGATGTACATTTTTGTGTCGGCTTTGTAAAAGTAAAGGTTCCTCATTGTTGGGACTTGGAGTTCGACACTCTGTGGTGGAAACTTCAAAAATGTCAACCTCAGAAGGTTCCTCAACGGGATTCCTAAGATAGTCTACATGGTCCATCAATCTACCTTCTTTGTATTTGATATTAAAGGAAAACGATTGAAGGTATGCCCACCAACGGTGTACACGATTATTTAGATTCTGTTTTAGGAATGATTTTTGCAATGATTGACAATCGGTGACGACAAGAAATTCATGAGGTAAAAGCGATGATTCCCAATTCTTAAGACCCTTAACTAGACTTAGTGTCTCGCGCTCGTAGCTATGATAACGGGATTCACTGGGCGTTGTTTTGCGGCTAAAGTAGCCAACTACTTCCTTTTTGTCGCCTATTACGTTAAAAAGAATACTGCCAAATCCGCTGGAACAAGCGTCTGTCCACAATTCGATGGGGGAATTTGGGTCAAAAATGGTTAGAACTGTGTAGTTAAAACACCTATGATATGCTGGCGGATTTCCTCGTGTGATTTTTCTCAATGAAATTTATCTTTTGACGAAGTTAGTTTGTACAATGGGGCACATTTTATCGAAAAGTTTGGGACGAACCGTCGAGAATAAGAGGCTAATCCCAAAAAAGGTTTCAACTGTGTTGCAATCTCTGGAGGAGGTAGTTTTGTTAATGCTTGAATTTATTGAACATTAGGGCGTATTTCTCCTCCTGAAACCTCATATCCTAGATACGTTATTTTTTTTACAAGAAAATGACACTTGTCAGGATTAAATGAAAATCCAGCATCAGACATGATTTGTAGGACATGCTCTGTGCGTTGGAAAACTTCTTCTTTTGTTTTACCTATGACCAAAAGGTCGTCCATGTAGGTCAAGCAATATGAATGCACTAACGAACCTAGAGCATTATTAACGGCTCGTTGGAATACAGCTGGCGCAACCCTAATCCCCATTGGAAGACGATTAAATTCGTACAATCCATCCGGAGTAATAAAAGCGGTGTACTTTCGTGACTCAGGGTGGACCGGAACAGAAAAGAACCCACTCGCTGCGTCCATGACTGAATACCAATATTGCCCAGCTAATCGGGAAATGTGATTTTCAATTAAAGGCAAAGGATATCTCTGAGGAATCATGTTGGCATTGAGCTCCCTATAATCACAACATAATCTCAATTTATTGTTCTTTTTGGGAACCAAAAGAATGGGAGATGCAAAATGACTGGAACTCTCAGAAATAATCCCAGCTTCCAAAAGCTCTTGGATATAATCACGCACGAGAGCTCGATCGACCAGGCTCAGCTGATAAGGTCTTCGGTAAACAATTTTGGTTGGATCAAACAATTCAATTTTTAATTCGCCCGTTTTGGTTGGTTATTCCTTGAATAATCATCCTATGTTTTCATGCAAATGGTCAACCTCTCCGATTCGGCTCAAAAATTTTTTCTGGACGTTTCATGATGTCCTGATCAAAAAAGGTCAATGTCCGTCCGCCGTACGCCGTCCGCCGTCCACGCCGTTTTTGGTAGTAGAAAATTTTCTAAAAATCTGAAATTTGGGTCAGGGGTCTGTTCCCGGCCTAGGACGGTCCTCCAAGCTTTTCAGCCCGATCGGACCAAATTTGGGCGGGGTAGGGGTCAAAATGTGTTTTTTGAAAAATGGATTTTCGAGATTTTGGGCGATTTAGGCGAGTGGGGTATCATTATCGACTAAATTTTGGACGCTGAATCCAATGAAATGGGTCCCAAAACGATCGGCACCCTCTGGAAGAAGTTATGGGTCAAATTGGGTACATATTACCCATTTTGAATATGTGTTTTTGAGATTTCTGGAACCTAGGCGTGTGGGGTATCATTTTCCGCTAAATCTTGGACGCTAATTTCAATGAAGTGGGTCCCGGAACGATTGGCACCCTCTGGAAGAAGTTATGGGTCAAATTGGGTATATATTACCCATTTTGAATATGCGTTTTCGAGATTTCCGGTACCTGGGCGTGTGGGGTATCATTTTCTACTAAATTCTGGATCCTGAATCGATTGGAATAGGTCTGGGACCCGCCGCACCCACTGTTTCCCCATTTCCCCCATGTTGAAGAAATGAGTCTCCATGCGCCTGGTCCGAGGTTGAATATGCGTTTTCGAGATTTCCGGTACCTGGGCGTGTGGGGTATCATTTTCTACTAAATTCTGGATCCTGAATCGATTGGAATAGGTCTGGGACCCGCCGCACCCACTGTTTTCCCCATTTCCCCCATGTTTATGAAATGAGTCTCCATGCGCCTGGTCCGAGGAATAACCAACCCCTGTGTAAGAATTTGCAGCGTTTTTACGGTTTTGGTTGGTTATTCCTTGAATAATCAACCTATGTTTTCATGCAAATGGTCAACCTCTCCGATTCGGCTCAAAATTTTTTTCTGGACGTTTCATGATGTCCTGATCAAAAAAGGTCAATGTCCGTCCGCCGTACGCCGTCCGCCGTCCACGCCGTTTTTGGTAGTAGAAAATTTTCTAAAAATCTGAAATTTGGGTCAGGGGTCTGTTCCCGGCCTAGGACGGTCCTCCAAGCTTTTCAGCCCGATCGGACCAAATTTGGGCGGGGTAGGGGTCAAAATGTGTTTTTTTGAAAAATGGATTTTCGAGATTTTGGGCGATTTAGGCGAGTGGGGTATCATTTTCCACTAAATTTTGGACGCTGAATCCAATGAAATGGGTCCCAAAACGATCGGCACCTACTTTAAGAAGTTATGGGTCAAATTGGGTATATATTACCCATTTTGAATATGTGTTTTTGAGATTTCTGGAACCTAGGCGTGTGGGGTATCGTTTTCCGCTAAATCTTGGACACTGAATCGATTGGAATGGGTCTGGGACCCGCCGCACCCACCGTTTTCCCCATTTCCCCCATGTTTTAAATAAGTTTCCATGCGCCTGGTCTGACGAATAACCAACCCCTGTGTAAGAATTTGCAGCGTTTTTGTTGGTTAACCTCGCGTGAAACTATCTTTAGATTTACGTAAAATTTGTCTAAGCCGCTGTATGTCTTCTGAATTGGTCAAGTCGGTTAGCAATTTTTCGATTTCAGGACGGAAATAAGCATCTTCTTTTTTTCCAAGGGTCGATCCCTGTAGAACCCGATTTGAGGGGGAAACATTTTCTGAGGAGGTAATTGACTCAACTCGCCTATCTATTTCTCGGTATGAGCTCGGCAAGGGTTGAGGGACAAGGAGCTGAGAACCGGACGGCCCGGCGCCGCAGTTTTCCCCGGAACGTTCGCCCTTGCCCTTGCTTCCAGTTCCCTTTCGCACGACTTTCGCTTTCTCTTGGTCTCTCTTGACTTCATTGCGGTCACGTGTAATCTCAATGCTTACCCGTTTGTAAAACTTCACGTCCTAATAGTAGGTATGGTTAGAGATGGTACCAAGTGGAAATTTACTGGAATATCTACATCATTTATTGTGACTATTGTGGATAATTGACTAGTGAAAATTATCTCAGCTGATCCTATCCCCTTCAAAATTACCTTATTTTCATATTCTTTGCCCACAAAATGCGATTTTAAATTTTCACATAATAAACTACATTCTGCACCACTATCAAAAATGAAATCAAATTCCTTGCCTTGATGGGTTAGTTTTCCAGTTGGGTTGACATCACATAAGGCCACTTTCTTGGTACTGGCAGCCCTGGTCAGCCCTGATGAGTTTCCGTCGTTCTGCTGACGTTTCTTCTTGAACCAACACTCCAAAGTATTGTGTGTTTTGCGTCTGCATTCCGTGCACCACTTTGAAAATGATCCTTCATTTTTGGGGAATGAAGATGCATGAGAAATTTCTTGAACTTGTGCCTTTTCGTCCTTTCGTACGAATTTATGGGGTCGGTAGTCCTTATCGTGTGAAAATGGGCGTTTATTCGCGAATCGGTGAGGTTGGTTTTCTACATTGTGTGGGGTGCTTGATCGGGTGGAGCCTAAGTGCCGATCAGTAGGTCTGTTCGCCTCTACAGCCCGCAATTCTTGAGTCATTTCTATCTCGTTGAAGCTGTCATGAGTGAAAATCCAACTCCTAAAATCTGCGTTAAATTTTGCAGTACAGGAGGATGAAATCAGGAGGGCAATTTCGTCTGTGGTTTTATTTTCAAGGGCCGTGCGTATACGAGCAATCAAATCGATCGTATAGCTTGTCAGATCGTTATCTTTGGGGGATTAAATCAAACATTTTTTGTAGATCAGGGAAGCGGGGGGTATCGACGGTGCAATATTTGGCCTCAAAAAGAGTTTTGAAAACGTCCCAGGATAAACCGGGGGTAATTATTAAAGCTAGCCATTGACTTGCACGTCCTCAGAACGATTGAGTAAGGGCCGAAATTAGCTCTTGAGTTGTGGTTGATCTATTTTGCAATAACAAATCGGCTGTGAGAAGCCAAGCCTTAGGATTTACACCTTTGAATGATGGATCAAATCTGGGGAATTTAAGTGCAATAGGTGGGGTTGATGTAGAATCTACCTGAGTGGCCCGGGATTTTTCCAATGATTGTGTAAGAAGCAAATTTTGTGTTTGGAGTAGGGATACGAGATCAGGCTCACTTCTGGGCGCCGGCACTGTTGCCACGTCTCCACTGTTGACGCTACCTTGCTCCTCTGCGTCTTCCTCGTTCATAATGAATGTTCTTTGTCCCGATTCACTTGAAGGAAATTCACGATTCACTTTTAGGGGAGTAACAGTTCACTTCTAGGCACTTTGGAGTAGTTCTTATCCCACTTCTGATGAGGGAAATTAGGTAAGATTCTGACGATACGCTTGGATGAACGTGTGTATTTGCTAGCTCTTCACAACACCACGTTTTATGACTCACTCTGACTGACTGATGCTCTCCCTACCGGCACCTATCCTTCTACTCTCGTGGGCTTAAACTTAACTAGACATAACGCTGAATCTCAAGACCGACCATTTCCCGACATATATTTAAATATTTATATATATAAATATATATTATTCAATGCACCCAATACAAGATCGCCTTTAGACATCAATTTAACTTTGGCTTTACCTCTGTTGAATCTAGCTTTATCGTACTGGGCAGATTTTACCATATTTTGTGCTGCAGTATCGCGCACAGAATTCAAATCAATGGCATCGAAACCAGTGATAGTTTCCGATGGTATTACCAAATTAGCGGGTCTACCAACTTTTCCCATCATTAATTCAAGCGGGGAAGAACGGGTAACACGATTAATCGTGCAATTCATGGCCAATTGAATATCAGGGACGGCTTCTTGCCAAGAGCAGTCTCCTAATTCTGTTGATGTGAGCATGTTAGTTAACACCGACATTACCCTTTCGACTTGTGAGTTAGAGCGTGCAGCGCCTGTTGCTATGAAGTGCAAATCAATTTGGTGAGAAGTACAGAATTGTTTAAAGTCATTACTTGCAAAACATCTACCTTGGTCTGCAATAACTCTTGATGGAGCAGCAAATAATGAAATTGAATGACGCAAAGCTTTTATAGCACTGGCTGCATCAATTTTTCGAGTATGGTAGAGCAATACTTCGTGAATGCGTCAATGAGAACAATTAAATATTCCTTGGAGTCATTTTTACCAGACAATTTTCCAGAGACATCAATGTGCACAGTATGCCAAGGTGAAACAGATTTTGGTATAGGATGGAGTTGTACTTGGGTTTTTCCCGAGGGAATTTTAGCAACCTTACAAGTGAGACAATTTTCAGAAAATTTCTTTACAAATTTTGACATGTGACGAAACCAGTAAAATTCGGCAACCTTCTCAAGGGTCTTTTCCCAACCAAGATGCATGATCGCTTCGTGAACATTATTCACAACCGACCATTTGTATGAATGCGGAACAATCGGCACACAACGGCTACGGTTGTTGCGCTGTACCTTGCGGCACAATTTACCTGATCGAAGTTCTTATGAATTTCTAACATCTTCGGGCAATTCATCAGTCTCTAGTTTTCTAATTATTTCTGAGATTTCAGGGTCTTGACGTTGAGCTAACATTAGCCGATCATTGGGCAGAGTCGTTAAGTCAACTCTGACAACTGGTAATTTGTCAGAAGAGGTACTAGGCTGTTGCCTCTTGTTGAATTGGTTTGAAACAATGCTGGTTGTACCAGTAACTGGGTGAGAAGGATGAATAGGTCGGAGATAAGCAGACGGAACATTTTCTTCAATGAGTTCAGCTAATTGGATAGAATGATCATGAGGTGGAGGGTGGCGAGAAAGAAAATCGACATGCTGCATTCGATTTCCAGGCCTGTAAACAATTTTAAAATTGAAAGCTTGCATGCAGCTCCACCAACGATGGACTCTAAGGTTAAGATCCTGCTTAAGGTAGGATTCCTTGAGTGATTTTGTTGAGAGTTGCGGTATCAAATAAATAAGCCGTGTATGACCGTAGAAGTAAATTTGAATTTAATAAAACTGAGGTACTGTTTACAAGGAAAAAACTACGTCGCAATTACAAACGAACAAGTGGAACGAGAAGAGAACAGCAACAGGTTGTTCTCAGTTATAGGCTTCACCTTATCTTAGTGTTGACACAAATCTTTCCGATTTTATCCAACACTTCCCCTAAAATCGAGAAAACCCCACTCCACTCTGAAATCACAACAATTTCCAATCATCACTCACTGAAAACTGGCCACTTCACAAATACCAATGAGTCTTCGCAAACATTCAAAACGGTGCTTTGTGAGAGGCTTTGTTAGTAGATCTACCTGTTGTTCATTTGACGAAACATGCTCAAGATCTAATTCTCCTGTGCTCAGACGTTCACGGATAAACTTCCTGCGAATGTCAATGTGCTTCGCGCGACTGTGGAAAATTGGATTCCGAAGAAGGTCTATAGCACTCATGTTGTCAACCTTCAAAGTCACCTTGGTTGAATCACTATTGATTTCTCTCAAAATCCTGCTGACCCACACAGCTTCCCCTACAGCGGCACTCGCAGCAACAGTCTCAGATTCAGTAGTAGACATTGACACACACTTCTGTAGTTTGCTTGACCAGGCAATGGGACCACTGGCGTACTTGAACAAAATCTCAGAAGTAGACCTTCTTGTTTCCAGGTCACCGCCGTAATCTGAATCTGAATATGCTTCAAGATCATTCCCATTTTTCTTATACAGAATCCCAAATTGTTGTGTACCTTTGATGTACTTAAGGAGGCCATTGATCATTGTCCATTCTTTCTCACTAGGGCAATCCATCTTCCGAGAAAGAAAACCAATGGCAAAACTTATGTCGGGTCTTGAGGCAATAGACAGATATAGAATGGATCCAACTGCCTCACGGTATGGAACCTTGGTCTTTAAATCTTGCCTCACCATATCCTCACATTGAGCTTTTCCAATGGGCGTTGAAGCAGCATTGGAAGCATCCATTCTGAATCGTTCAAGAATTTTCTTCACGTAGGCTTCCTGGGAGATGAAGATTGACCCATCTACTAGCCTTTGAATTTGTAATCCAAGGTAAAATTTAGCCTCAGTCACATTCACCTTGAAAGTCTCAACAAGAACTGTAACAAATTCATTTAAATCCCGATAATTTCTGCTCACAACCAGTCCATTATCAACATGGAGCGTCATCATCAATGTCTTGTTTGAATTGACGAAAAGGCAGGGATCGTTTTCACTTTGAACTAGGTCACACTTAATCAAGAAGTCTGTAAATGTCTTGTTCCAGCATCTAGGAGCCTGACGGAGTCCATAAATACTTTTTCGTAGATGACACACTTTGTCTGTTCCATCAGTGAAACCTTCTGGCTGATTCATAAATCACCATAGAGGAAGGCACATTTAATATCATACTGCAACATTGGTAGTCCCTCACGTGCACCAACACTCTGCAGTAAATTCGACTTTCTTGTACACAGCCACCTGCTTTTCGTATGCCACTACATCCTTCTCCGTAGCGCCTTCTGTAGGGGCTTCTGGAGCCTTCATTTTTCCTTCAACTGCGTCCATACAGCCATTTACATTCAACTGAATTTTGATTTGGAACTTCCAATCAATCCAATTGGATTGACCCTCCAATTTGTGCGTCACTAACAACACGTGACATACCAATTCCACTCAGGATAACAGGGGTTTTGAAAATTGGTCCAGAAAAATCATTCTGAAGTTTACTGCGGATCAGAGAACACTCAGATCCTGAAT
Source organism: Cyrtorhinus lividipennis (assembly GCA_019603395.1). Taxonomy (NCBI): domain Eukaryota; kingdom Metazoa; phylum Arthropoda; class Insecta; order Hemiptera; family Miridae; genus Cyrtorhinus; species Cyrtorhinus lividipennis. The sequence goes on from CM034001.1 coordinate 10,079,145, forward strand.
CAAAAGTAAAACTGAATAGCTCACCCATATGGGTAAGAGATCCAGGTGGATTGACAGAGCACAGGTTGACTCTGCGATCGGTGGGCTTCTCATTAGCTTTGGTGACTTGAGAGTTCCTCTTCTTTGGGCAAGTGTCTGCATAACGTTGGGGAGATAGGCAGAGAAAACAGACTCCTCGTCTTTGCTGATTGCCTTCCTTGGGTGAAGGTTTCTTGGAACTCAAAGATTCAGACCAGGGTTGAGAACCATATGAAGACGGCTTGTTTGGCCTGCGGTGACAACCTTCAATGCGGTGTCCCTTCTTGCAATATCGGTAGAAGAGTTTTTCCAATGAGGAACCAGATTGAGAGGTGTCTGACTCGAACCGTTTTCAATCAGGGTGATTTTCGGTTGATCCTGAAGAACGCTTACCAACTGACAGATATTTTAACTCCTTCATAATTTGTCACAACTCCTGACATCTTCTGTGTATGCGAGGCGACGAACTCGATAGTCAAACCTTGATAGGTGAGCCAAAGCCAATGAAATGGAAATTTCTGTGTGTGCTCCTTCAGTCTTGCGTTGAAAATTCCCAACATATGAGACGAGATTTTCAGAATCCTTCGGTGATCGGCTAAGTTGGGTGGCAAGTACAGATGCTGGAGTATCCATAAAATCATATTCGGTTGAGAAAAGGGCTTTGAATTCGTCCCATGTGATATTAGGATAGGACACAAGCCATTGAGCGGCGGATCCCTTCAATGACTTGCTGAGTGATGAGGTCACTTCCAGAACGGGGGTTGTTCTGCAAACATAGATCAGCTGTTTGCAGCCAAGCCCTTGGATCAGTTCGTTCGGCAGAAGGGTCAAACTCAGGTAAGGAGAGTATAGAGTTCGAGTGAGAGGGAATGCTATTCACCAACCCCCTCAAGAAGGAACGGAAGAAGTCTTTGTTCTGTTCGTTGTTTTCAGGTTGGGCCATAGACTGGTTTGGAAAACAGCGTCGATGATCGATGTTTTTAGGACGGTTATTTTCCATGTGACGTAGCAGGCCACTTGTGTGCGCATTTCGAGGAAATCTCTTGCATTCTGATCCCACTTCTGATCTCGGAAACACACGAACATCTTCAGTATCAGATGACACCCACTCGCCTTCCTCAATGTCCGGGTCCATTGCGACGGGAAATTAAAATAACTGAACACTGAATTAACACTGGACTACTATTAAAGATTTAATGACGTGAACGTATGTACAGGGACGGGTCAAATTAACTTAATTACGAACAATAACAAATTACACTACAACTGAGACTGCAGACACGAGTGAACTGAGTCGGATCAAGAACGTGGACAATTTCAAATACTCCCACTGCGGAATGAGCCTCGCCAACGGTGACAGATATGTTAGCCGTTCACTTGCAAACAACGAACCGACTTCCTTTGGGAAGAACTTCAAGGGTGCGTCTTTCTGCATCGAGGTGGCGCTAGCGTACTCAATTCCGGGGTGCATTGATGTCCCAGTCATTATTCCCGAGATATATATAAAGTTATATAATAGGTGGATAGATACCCATTTTGACCCATTACCTCTTCCGGTGGGTGCTATTCGTTCCGGGACCCATTCAATTTGATTCAGCGTCCAAAATTTAGTGAAAAATAATACTCTACACGCCTAAATCGCTAAAAATCTCAAAAATCCATTTTTCGAAAAACCCCCAAATTTGGTCCAATCAGGCTGAAAAGTTTTTAGAACCAACTGGAGCCAAGGACGGGTCACTGGCCAAAATTTTAGATTTTTAGAAAATTTTCCACTACCAAAAACGGCGTACGGCGGACAAACATTTGCTCATTTTGTTCTAGACACCTTCAAACGCCCAGATAAATTTGTGTAATTGAATTTTTGACTTTTTGCATGAAAACTAAGTAATTTCTGCAGACTGCATGCTTAATGGAATTGGGAGAGTCACCCAGAAATCTCAGAAGTATGATGCATGAAGATAAGCATAAGAAACAATATTCGGTTTATAAAAAGGAAATGCTTGGATTCACTCACGACAGTCGTGTACAGGGGTGACGAGGCTGGCCTCTACGACACAGCAGCTTTCATAGATTTCGTTCTGGAAAAAACCGGTTACCCAAACTTGGTTTTAATTTGCGTCTCTTTTGGCTGCTCTTACCATGCAGTGCTCGTCACTGAAAGGCCTGCTTACAACGAGAAAATCCTCGGTGCCATGTATTTCATGCCACTGCTCAGCAATATACGGAACGAAGTAGAACTGCCGGTAGGTTACTTGCCGGGTTTCACCATACTGCGCACAATAATTGTGAGTCCAATGATGTAGTTCCTGATGTAGTTACAACCCCTAATGTTACAAGGAATCGTGAATCTTTTCCCAAATTGTTGTAATACATCCAAGGATATAGTATGAATGTTTTCAACACTTTGTTTTTTACATTCACAGGCAGCGAACGAAGATAGAGGAATAAACGAATTCTTTCCTAATCCAGCAAAGTTTAAGAAGGAATTGTTTCACCTGTGCAGCCAATCAAGAAGCTCTGTATACTTTCTATTCAGATTGCAATATTCGGACCCTTTCCATTTTCCAGTTGACGTGAGTTGCATGCATATGCTTTGAAATTTCAAACATTTTTCTACTGTTACAGTTCAGGAAGTAAACATAATCCTCCATCATTAATTCAGCATCTTCTAATTGTAAGCCTTTGACCTCATTAAATAGAGATTAAAGTTGAGGGCTCTAACCTTTAAGGGCTTTCAAAAGAAAAATTAACTTAACTTTAATTGAGTAGCAATTGCGCCTGAGGGGCCAGTGGTTGCCGATTCAGAAAAGGTGCCTATAATAATAAATTGCACTGCAATGGGTGCTTGAAGAACAACAACGTCACAAGTTACTAAATGAAACAATATATTAGAAAATAAAGATATAATAGAAAACAGAATTAAATAGATACAAATGGTATCGAAAACAAACCAAATATAAATGAAGAGGAACGAAATAAGCAGAATACAATGATAAATCCTCAGACCATGCGCATAGAAACTCATTTCTTCAACATGGGAAAAATGGGAACAGTGGGTGTGGCGGGTCTCGGACCCATTCCAATCGATTCAGGGTCCAAAATTTAGTGGAAAATGATACTCCACACGCATGATTGCCAATAATCTCGAAAATCCATTTATCGAAAAACACATTTTGACCCCTACCCCGCCCAAATTTGGTCCGATCGGGCTGAAAAGTTTTGAGGACCAACTAGAGCCGGGAACGGACCCCTTACCCAAATTTCAGAATTTTAGAATTTTTTTACTACCAAAGTCGGCGTGGACGGCGGACGGTCATCTGCTTATTTTGATCTTGACACCTTGAAACGTCCAGAACAATTTTTTGGGTTGAATCGGAGAGATTGACTTTTTGCATTAAAACTGTTTATTGAATGAATAACCAACCAAAAGAAATTTAAAATAATAGAAGAGGAAAAAATTGTAGAATAATGAATGTAGAAGAAGAAAAGAAGGTTATTATAAACAAATCACAAGAAAATATTAAAGAAATATGTCACTTTAATAAACTATAATGCTTGGTGTAACCGTCAGCCGGAAGTACGGATTTTAAATATAATGCGAGATATGTAGGAGTAAAATGAAAGAATTTGACAGCGAAATAAACATCACTATACCTACGGGTGGTGTGAAATATGAGAGTAATAGAACTCAATTGGGTGGGTAAAAAGAAACGAGACCTTCCTGCAGCCTCGTACTCGCCGGTACAGGTCTTTGGGAACTTGGAGACTGTTATAACGAGGGAATACGAATTTTACGCACTTGTTAAGATATTTTATTATTGAACAATCAACGAATCATGGAGAAACACACAGGCACATGTAATATCAAGGATATCAATGCAAGTGATAACGCAGAGGACACAGACTGCAAAAGGGGCACGATACATTCCTCGTGTCCACTGAGTAGGACCTCCATTCCATGAGGTTCTCCGCAAACCTTAAACAGCCAGCTGTTCGGAAATCGTGCCCACAGTTTGTATTGGAGGTTGGCACATTTGGACTGGCGGTTAAGCCTCTGGACAGGATGAAGTTTTCCGATACGAGGGCCCTGGCCCACCAACGCTCTTTCTTTCCCCGACAAAATCCCTCCAAAATTTGTGCCGTCTCACTTCTGAGAGAGCTTTTATCGAAGGAGTGTAGAGAGTTTGACACATTGTACTTCAACGTCACGAGCTCGTATTCCTCTGTCCAGAAGATTCTCGGCCTTATCGCCTCTCAGGCAACAATCCTTGGTGTTCCGAAATCGGAAATTTACTACCTAAATACTATGAACTCATTATAAATATACTATAACCATTTCACCTAAAATTAATCACCGATAAACCATTAATTGTTAATGTGCGTTCAGTCATATTTGTGTGTCATATCAAGTGTGTCCCACCATCCATAGTCAGCAGGTATAGATATATCAAAGTTGTACTGATGTGCTACTAGGGCCTCCACCAACCCCAATAGCCATCCTTTCGCCACCATAATTGTGTCCTCCGTAATGCAGGTACCTCACGTGATTTAGTCCTATCACAGGATCAGACCAGAGGCCATAATCTGAATGTTTCACAGGGCATTTCTTTGTTGTACTTCTGTACTACTAGTAAGTAGTGTGAGTGATCATAGGCCATAACTGAAATTGTGGGCAAACTGGGTAACGCGGTTCAAGTTAGGGGCTGTTCTGGGTAACTTGGTTGAACGTTACCGGGGCCCAGTGTGATGCTTCTGCTTGGTTCTGGTACAAGGGAGGGGGTGCGTTCTTGGTGAATTCTCAATGAGTTTTCAATGAAATCTTGGCGCGTTCTTGGTGAGTTCTTGACAAGTTCTCAGCTCATTTTTGGTGAGTTATTGGGGGAAGTTATTGTAAATCAGAACCTTTCTCTCTCGCAGGGGTCACAACCACCCGTTTGCAATTTATAATGAGTTGCCACGGAGGGGATGGCTTACATAATGAATTTTACGTGTTCCAGACTATCTGCTCTGTGGTGGCACTGTCTATCGGAGGAGCGAACATTAAGACTATGAAGCACGTGTTGGATATATACAGAACGGGTAAGTTGATCCAATGGTTCCCCACAATTTGTTCGAGAAGACCAGGTTGTAGGTCAGGTTCCAATTGGTTCATCATTGTCTTTGAATCTGGGTTTGGCCATCTGAAAGGGATTGCATGTGGAATTCAGCAAAAATGTATCAATTTGAGAAGAATTCAAGTTGATACCACGAATTTTTTTTCTTCTTTCTTTCACAAACGAGGGCGTTGCGACCTTTGTGGGTCCATTGTGCCCGCCTGCCCTTACTAGTAGAACACCCGCGAGATTCCAGCATCTCGATGGTAGAGTTGGATCCCGTCAGGGGCCATCTTTGCAATCTCAAGTGGGATAGACCGTCTCAGTTTAGCCCATCATAGGCTGCGTACCCACGTTGAGGATTTCCCGTTCAGACCAACCTCTCCGATTTGCCAAAGCCGGAAAGAGCAGCCACACGTTCCGGCCGCCTCTGAGGAATTTCTCAGAAAAAAATGGAAAGGCATGGCGGCCTGAACAGTCCGCCTCAACTGAGGAAATCCTCTCTGGCCGGCATGTCCACGCGCTGAGGCAAACCAGAGAGGTTGGCCTGAATGGGACATCCTCAATGTGTGTGACCGGCCTTGGACAGGTGGTACCTGAGAGGGCAGTCTCCAGTAAACATGGATGTAATGATTCTGAGGATGGAATGTGAAATCTTTTCTGCTCAATGGCAGTTGGGTCTTTGCCGGTTCTGCTTTTGGTGAGATGAGGAGCTTAAACTGCCTGAGGCCACGTCACCTCTGGATCAAGCTAGTTGAGAGCGCTCCCACGATTTGACCTACTGGTTCAGTTAGCTCTTGGAGGTCCCAACCCAGCGTTCGAGACCAATGGGTGACCTTCTTAGCAAGGAAGTCGGCACCCTCGTCCCCTTGAATATCCAGATGACCCTGCATCCTGAGAAGCAACATTGAGTTCGTCTTTGAAAGCCTCTTCAGGGATTAGAGACACTCCCAGGCCAGTTTTTGAGGTGCTTGAAGGCTGCAACGGCAGCATGTTAACTTTTCTTCTTTTGGGCTGCACAAAATGTATATTTCTTTTCAATGAGAGTAACAATTATTGGCCAGAAAGAGGACTAACTACCATGGCTGATGATTTTAACCAATAATTGAGCCGCATATCACATGAAGCGCTAACCTTCTTCCAACCTCATGCATCCTGCGTTCATATTAATCCTATATTTTTCGCTCCCCAATCTTACGAACAGTCTTAATTGCATTGAAATCTGGATTTTAACTAACAAAACTGATCGGCAGGAGAATTCGCCAAGTACAACTACGGCCGGGAAATAAATTTGAAGAAATACGGAACAGAAAAGCCGCCGTTGTACGACCTGAGCAAAATAACATCTTTTGTGGCACTCTACTATAGTGATGGAGACGGCTTCACATTGCTTGAAGTAAGTAGATATCAGTATTGATAGACAGAACATTGATCAGCAAAACTCTTGCTAACAGCTTATCTAACCCGTTTTATGACCTACGAGAAATATCGTGTACATTAAATCAATTTCCATTGTTTCAGAACGTGAAGAAAACTTTGAACTCGTTCAATGGGCCTACGTACGAGTGTTTGATACCTCATGTGAGTCATTTTGACCTTGCAGCTGGGACTACTTTCAAGTATGTTCTCCCAGACGTCAACCAAGTTCTTGACTCGTTGACTGGCTACGCAAATGACAACCAAGCCAAAGCAATGTCCAAGACATGTCCATCCATGGAATGGTTCAGACGACTGAAAAACTAAGCAAATTTTTGACATGTATTTATGTTGAAGACAATTGAAGATTGTAGTCACCAAAATTTCCTCATCATTATGACTTTAATTCCTATCTTCATCTATTTCATGTATTTTGGCTCTCACCACCATATGGTATTAGTACATATGCTGTGCTCATAACAAAGAAATTCAGTTTGGATGTGTTAAATATGTTGCTGAAACCTCACCTTTGATGTCAGCATCATGTAACATGGTCACCAAAGATCCAGATATGGTCCTGCGGACATTGTGAGGGCAAACCGGGTGCTGGTGGACGGGGTAGTAGAATCGGTCCTCATAAAATGGCAACTCAAGCGAAATCAAAGAACATATATTACAGCTCTAGTGTAACCCAATTGGGTTTTTCTCCGAAAGTAGGGATATTTGACTGTCGTTTTCGGAGCAACTATAAGTACATATTTTCTCCTGGTTTTTTTGTCTAACCATCTTGCTTACACCCTCCAGGTTATAAATAAACGATAATTCGACGGAGAATGTCCTTGGTATGTCAATAAATGTAATTTATCTAAATTTCACAATGGAGGGCCTGAAGTCATGTGAGGGCCTGAAAAATGCTGGGGATTGTGTGTGAGGGTCTGAAAAGTTGATGCAAAAAAGGTAAGAAAAATGTGAGGGTCTGATTCAAAATTTTTATATTTAAACATTATGAGGTACCCAGCTTAACATTAAGAGAAATAAACGCGAGATGAAAAGTCATAATAATTAGTCATAATAGTAATAATATTTCATAAATTGCACCCTGGATTAACGAGCCAATAAAATCTTAAAGAACATTCAACATTTACGGGTCCCTACCGTAAAATATGAAAAAGAAAACAAAAATAGCGCAACAAACTTTTTTTAGAAATATTTCAGAAAAATACTGTTCAGCTTTACGCATAAAAATATAGATTTAGATTTTTTTAAAGCCTCTATGTGCCAGACTAGACGTTGTCATCATGCTGAATTTCACTGCCTAAGTATTGGACTACATCGTAGGGGAAAACTCTCACTACTTTTTTATTCACCACCTTCGTTTTCGGGTCAGGTAAAATTCTTATTAAGTCTTCCTTCCTCACTTCTGTGGCATCTATTTCAACGTTAATGGAGAATGATTGACGAGAGCCATCCACTTTTTCCATCCAATAAAGCTGCAGTAAATCTCCCGTCGATTTTGAGACTCCTACAACGTAGCAGACCTTGGTATTGTTGCAGGATTTTGAAGGAAATGCTGAACTGTTCAAGGGAACAACCAGGGCATATCTTCCTACAGGAGATTCTTCTATTTCCAAGGGCTGAGGTGGGTCTTGATAGTTTTGAGAATTCGCTGGTGGCAGAAGGGAGCGATCATGGCTGTGTTCTGCATCGTTTCTTGGTTGCACGATTGTATGGAATTCACCAATGAGGTGATCCTCACACTCGAGGCACTTCAAACACGACAGCCTCCTCATGCGAAGCACACCTGGTTTCGATTTATTGAAAACGACCTAGTGTACTTGCATGGTGCCTTTGAAGGCAGGCAAACCATCAGGGATTTGATTCGAAATCCGATCTATGTGTTCTTAGCGCACAATGTTGAGAATGATTCTTCTTGTGTTCTTTTGCAAAGTTTCAACGAAAGTGCTGAAGTCAATGATGTCACTGCCCTCGGCAACGACACGATCAGCCGTACGCTTAAGGCACCCCACAACGCCATCAGGCGCTCCTTTCCCGTGTCCAGGAGCAGAGTAGTTCCACGTCACCGTTTTAACATTTCGAAAATTAGCAAATATATGAGATATAAGAAAAAATATTGTTTTATTTCGGTACTGGGTGGAAGGACAGTCAGACTGAAAATGAATCGTTGTTTTTTCTGACTAGTTTTCTTGTAGTCTCTCCATTTTCTTCGTTGAAGTCTCTTCTCTCTATCAGTCATTTCTCCCACGAGTTTTCGCTGCCCCTTTTCCAGTTTTTGGTGCCATTTTGCAGTCTCCTTCCGCTGCTGTTCGGCCCAGAGATCAGGATCGCTCTTCATTTTTTCTCTTTGCTTCTTATCATACTCCTGCCGCTTCTTCCTCTTCTGTTTGCTTTGTCGTTCGTGGTGCCATACCTTCCCAGAGCAGGCCATGCAATCTAAAACGAATCACAAAATACTACAAAAATGTACCTACTGAATTTTTTAAAATTAATTTTTATAATAAATTTTAGTTCTATGAAATCTCATTATGTGTCATCAAAAATTTTATCAACAGAACTCCATTTCTAACTGGTCAACTGGTTTGAGAATTTTTCAAACCAAGCACCTCGGTTTCAGAAATTTCCAAACGTGTCTAAATACCAAAATTATAGCTCAAATTTAAATTTTTCCTAACTAAAAAGAAATGTTTTGAAACCGAATTAGGAAATTCAATAATTCTTGGGTGGAAATCCAATAAAAACCGCTCCCACCATCTTATCATTCAGTCCGTCAACTTTCTGTCCAGACCCTCACATTATAGAAAATCGTGGTAATTGACGGCCTGAAATGTGAGGGCCTGAAAAACACAACAGAACACGTGTTGGGGAGGTTATGACAATAACTGCAGAATCCGCCTTTTGCACGTCATAAGATCCCAATTGAGTCTTACCAAATCAATAAAACCAATTGAAAATGTGCTTACCTGTCAAAAATCAGCGCTTGTTGAGGGCCTGAAGGGAGGAACCACAAAAACTTGATAACGATAACACTTGACGATCTATCGTCAGTGACTGGCTGTTGATAACTGGGCGGAAGCCGGGAAAATTTGCGGGAAGCCGGTCCGCACTTGAAGAATGAGCTGATTTGGATGTTGGGGTTGACGTAACAGACGTAGGTGCGATTTTTCTACCTTTGTGAGGGCCTGAATAAGAACATGCAGAACTCGAGGACATTTTTGGTTGGTTATTCTTCGAATAATCAACCTATGTTTTCATGATAATGGTCAACCTCTCCGATTTGGCTCAAAATTTTTTTCTGGACGTTTCATGATGTCCTGATCAAAAAAGGTCGATGTCCGTCCGCCGTACGCCGTACGTTGTACGCCGTCCATGTTCCGCGCCGTTTTTGGTAGTAGAAAATTTTCTAAAAAACTGAAATTTGGGTCAGGGGTCTGTTCCCAGCCGAGATGGGTCCTCGAAACTTTTCAGCCCGATCGGACCAAATTTGGAGGGGGTAGGGGTCAAAATGTGTTTTTTGAAAAATGGATTTTCGAGATTTTGGGTGATTTAGGCGAGTGGGGTGTCATTTTCCACTAAATTTTGGACGCTGAATCCAATTAAATGGGTCCCAGAACAATTGGCACCCACTGGAAGAAGTTATGGGTCAAATTGGGTATTTATTACCCAATTTGATTATGTGTTTTTGGGATTTCTGCTACCTAGGCGTGTGGGGTATCATTTTCCACTAAATTTTGGACGCTGAATTCAATGATGTGTGTCCCAGAACGTTTGGCACCCACCGGAAGAATTTATGGGTCAAAATGGGTATGTATCCACCCATTTTGTATGTGTCAGGATTTCTGGTGCCTAGGCGTGTGGGGTATCATATTCCACTAAATTTTGGACCCTGAATCGATTGGAATGGGTCTGAGACCCGCCACACCCACTGTTTCCCCCATTCGAGGAATAACCAACCCGTGTGTAAGAATTTGCAGATTTTTTTAATTGACGCTTCACATTCATGCAATCAAATTTGTTTCACATTCCCTCCAGTAGTCGTGTCCGAGCCCTCAAAGAGGAAACATCGCGCTCGAGTTCCCTAGAACGTAAATGTTTTGATTTCTCGAAAAATGAGCCGGCCACCCAATATTCTCCATCGGACGTTGACCATCGAGGATATTGTGAAACAAACTGAGGCAACAGTTACGCAAGTAAAAACCGAATTGAATTTGTTTACAAAACAACTTCAGGCTACTCCAGTTGAACGTCCAATCGGTGAGTTATTGAAAACCATTACTGCTCTTACCAGTTACCTTCGTGAGGCAAATGAGGTGGCCCTAGAGGAGAGAGGGAAGGCGGAAAAGCAATCCCAATCATTAAAGCAGTGCGAAGATCAAATCAAACTTCTCAAGGAGGAACTCGAAAAACTAGGTTCAAAAAAATCGCAACCCAAGCCGCAGCAGCCGGTGGAAAATCCAAGCACTGTGGAATATTGCACTGATGAGGAGCTGTTGGCACAGGACACCGAATGGACTGAGCTTACCTCTAGAAGACTCAAGAGGAAAAAAACGCTGCAAATTCTTACACAGGGGTTGGTTATTCCTCGGACCAGGTGCATGGAGACTCATTTCTTCAACATGGGGGAAATGGGGAAACAGTGGGTGCGGCGGGTCCCAGACCCATTCCAATCGATTCAGGATCCAGAATTTAGTAGAAAATGATACCCCACACGCCCAGGTACCGGAAATCTCGAAAACGCATATTCAAAATGGGTAATATATACCCAATTTGACCCATAACTTCTTCCAGAGGGTGCCAATCGTTCCGGGACCCACTTCATTGAAATTAGCGTCCAAGATTTAGCGGAAAATGATACCCCACACGCCTAGGTTCCAGAAATCTCAAAAACACATATTCAAAATGGGTAATATATACCCAATTTGACCCATAACTTCTTCCAGAGGGTGCCGATCGTTTTGGGACCCATTTCATTGGATTCAGCGTCCAAAATTTAGTGGAAAATGATACCCCACTCGCCTAAATCGCCCAAAATCTCGAAAATCCATTTTTCAAAAAACACATTTTGACCCCTGCCCCGCCCAAATTTGGTCCGATCGGGCTGAAAAGCTTGGAACAGACCCCTGACCCAAATTTCAGATTTTTAGAAAATTTTCTACTACCAAAAACGGCGTGGACGGCGGACGGCGTACGGCGGACGGACATTGATTTTTTTTTTAATCAGGACATCGTGAAACGTCCAGAAAAAAATTTTGAGCCGAATCGGAGAGGTTGACCATTTGCATGAAAACATAGGTTGATTATTCAAGGAATAACCAACCAAAAACCAGCTCCTCACCTCCTACTAAGCACCAGGCAGGAAAAAACTGCTCCCAAGGTCATGAGCCTCACAAAGCCAAAGCCACCCCCGATTTTTGTGGAAAATGTCAAGAACCACAAGGAATTATCGATAAATTTGAAGCAGGTATTACCAGAGGGAAACTACCAAATTAAAACTCGGTGAGGAACCTTCTGAGGTTGACATTTTTGAAGTTTCCACCACAGAGTGTCGAACTCCAAGTCCCAACAATGAGGAACCTTTACTTTTACAAAGCCGACACAAAAATGTACATCATCCCTCTAAACCAATCGTCAAACACATCGAAATATTAGATTAGATTAGATCTATTAGAATTAGAGTTGACTGGGGAGTGGCATCTAGCTGCTCAGCTACAGGACACAGAACTGCAGCAATTAAAACTAAAACTCGCAGCTGGCGAGTTATCTCCTTCAATTTCTCAAACTTACGAAATTTCTAATGGAATAATCTACAGGAAATATCAAAGAAACAAAAGGCAGAAAAAAGAGCCTATTGTTCCCCCACAGTCGTGTCCGAGACCTCGAAGAAGAAACACCGCGCTCGAGTTCCCTAGAACGTAAATGTTTTGATTTCGCGAAAAATGAGCCGGCCACCCGATATTCCCCATCGGACGTTGACCATCGAGGATATTGTGAAACAAACTGAGGCAACAGTTACGCAAGTAAAAACCGAATTGAATTTGTTTACAAAACAACTTCAGGCTACTCCAGTTGAACGTCCAATCGGTGAGTTATTGAAAACCATTACTGCTCTTACCAGTTACCTTCGTGAGGCAAATGAGGTGGCCCTAGAGGAGAGAAGGAAGGCGGAAAAGCAATCCCAATCATTAAAGCAGTGCGAAGATCAAATCAAACTTCTCAAGGAGGAACTCGAAAAACTAGGTTCAAAAAAATCGCAACCCAAGCCGCAGCAGCCGGTGGAAAATCCAAGCACTGTGGAATATTGCACTGATGAGGAGCTGTTGGCACAGGACTCCGAATGGACTGAGCTTACCTCAAGAGGAAAAAAACCAGCTCCTCACCTCCTACTAAGCACCAGGCAGGAAAAAACTGCTCCCAAGGTCATGAGCCTCACAAAGCCAAAGCCACCCCCGATTTTTGTGGAAAATGTCAAAAACCACAAGGAATTATCGATCAATTTGAAGCAGGTATTACCAGAGGGAAACTACCAAATTAAAACTCTTAGAAGCAACTCTGTAAAGTTGAACTTATCAAATGAAGAGACATATCGCAAAGCAGTCAATGCCCTTAATTCGCTTGACATGGCTTACCACACATATGAAAATAAGCAAAATATACCCATTAGAATTATGGCCAAAGGGCTCCACCATTCATGGCACTCAGATGAAATATGTGGTGACCTGAAGAGCAGGGGCTATAAGATCATATCAGCCATCAATAAACATTCGTGGAAAGAGAAGAAACCACTAGATATGTTCATACTAACATTCACAAATGACGAAAACATAGAAAGCCTACATAAAATTCAAAACATTCTCAACACAAAAGTTGAGATGCAATCCTTAAGGGGTTCCAACCTAATCCCTCAATGCAAAAAATGCCAAGAATACGGACGGTCACACAAAAGCATATTGTAATAAGAAAACGATCTGTGTAAAATGTGCAGGTGAACATTCAACAGCAACCTGTACTATGCAGAAAGATAGTCGCCCTTCCTGTGCTAATTGCGGTGGAGATCACCCAGCTAGTTACAGAGGATGCGAAGTTGCAAAACAGATGCAAGCACTGCGCAGCAAACGGAAGAGAAAGAGCATCTCTTTTGTCCCCAAACAAAAAAGCCAGATCCTGATCGACAAGGAGGAAATAGAAAAACAAAGGGCTACCACAAGTAAGGGTACTCTAAACAAAGCCGAAAATCCAAAACCAAGTTTTGCTTCTCTATTCAAGAAGCCATCAAGGGAAACGGATGAAAACATACTGCTGACCATTTTGACGAATCAACACTCGGGTCCGACGGGGGATTTTCAGTTCGTATAAGGGCCCACTGTTTCGGGAGAGGAATTGGCTGATCTCCCAATTCCCGAGTTCTCACCCTGAAGGAACGACGATACACTGTTCCCTTCAGGTCACGTCCACAACACTGGCTTCACAAGGGGGTTGATTTGCTTCGCTCCGGTTGCTTCGCTTCGGTTGTTTCGCTTCGGTTGTTCCGTTCCGGTTGCTCCGCCCCGCCCCTGCCCCGCCTCGTCCTCTCGAGATTATGGCGAGCAGGGGGGGGCACAACCTCGTTTCACTTGAGTTCGTACACAACTGACTCCGCAGCCTTTCCCCAGTCCGCTCATCCAGTCGCCTTCCCCTCCTCCTACTCTCGGTTGCCTCCCGCCACCCCGTTGCCAGACCAATCCAACGATGTCACCCCCTTCCGCCCAGCTGGTTCAGGCGCTTGAAGGGGGAGGGAGCTCGATCCTTACCCCGCCGCCGAAATTTCTTGGAAGGGCTCTGGGATTCTGCCGCCCCCTTACAACCATTTTGAGCAAACTCAGTAAAATAGAATCTACCCAGCTAGAACTCTTGAACTTTCTTGGTGAGTAAATGGGAATTATAACACTCGCGGATCACAATTGGACAATATATTTTACTGTACTCACTTTCTTACAACACAACTAGAAGAAGGAGTTACATGAGACTTAAGGGAACAGATCTGCAAACCCTCATGACCACTAACAGTCTAAGGAGAGCAATATGTAGTTCGTATGCTACATGGAATGTATAAGATATTCCATCACTCCCCTTCGAACAAATATTCGTTAAATTCATCTTAGGCCAAAAGCAATGACATTCTGATGGTGCTTTACTTTCCCTAGTGGCTTTGTGAATATGTCTGCTTGCATTTCATTAGATGGTACATGGGCGTTGTTGGCGGTGAGGTACGTCTTGAAATCAGGAAATTGCTTCGGTGCTGCACGACAAGCACTGCGACGTGGCATGTCGTTCGCAGGGACGTTATTGGACGTGCCTGGCACTTGGACGCCTGCCGTCCTGGTGACGTTCCCGGATGAAGAGTTTGAGTTCCCTTGATCATCGTCGGTACGGTCGGAGAAACCGAGGAAGTCCTCACTACCGTGTTCCTCTGGGTCACTGATTTCTCCTCCATCGGAGTCTTCCTCTGAACTGTAGGGATTATCTCCGTTGGCTTCAACTACAGCGTCCTCGTTGTTGATAGGGCGGTGGATTTGGACGATCGGTATTCCTGGCTTTTGTGACGAATTTCCCAAGATTTTTGATGACACTCGAGGGGATGACTCTGGTACGTTAGAAGTTATCTTTAGATTCATTTTTGAGTTTGTGATACTCTCTTCCTCGAGAAACGTGACATCTCGGCTGATAGTGACATCTTTTGTAGCCGGGTTAAAGAATCGGTATCCCTTTGTATCCATGCAGTAACCTATGAAGATTAATTTTTCGGATTTTGGATCCAACTTCTTTCGGAGTTGCTTCGGCCGGTGAACCATGGCAGAACATCCAAAAATTCTCAGGTTACTTAGATCGGGTTTTTCTTTGTACCATGCTTCGTAGGGGGTTTTCCCTTGTAGGATTCGCGCCGGAGATCGATTGACGATGTATGCTGCAGCCGCCATCGCCTCTGCCCAATATCTTTTGTCTAAATTGGCATCAATGAGCATTGTGCGAGTTTTTTCCGCCAATGTCCTATTCATCCTTTCGGAAACACCATTTTGGGATGGGCTGTATCTAGCAGTTGTTTCGTGACGAATCCCAGACTCTTTGAAGAGAGCATTCATCTTCTAGTTCAAGTATTCAGTCCCACGATCGCTACGGAATTTCTTGATTTTGAGGCCTGTCTGGCACTCCACTTCTGCTTTGAACTCCTTGAAGCATTTGAAGACTTGGCTTTTTTCCTTCAGAAAATAAAGACGGACGTATCGGGAATGGTCATCAATGAACGACAGAAGAAAACGACTTCCTCCGAATGATTTCTCCTCAAACGGACCCATTAGGTCAGAATGAATTAGTCCAAGCAGTTGTGAGGAACGATTTCCACGGCTTTTGAAGGGTAGTCTCGACTGTTTTCCTCTCAGGCAAAGTTCACAGTTCCCTTTGATGTCTGTCTCTCCAATCATCCCAATCGAGTTTTGTTTCAAGATACTCATGCCTTTCATGTTGAGATGGCCTAGACGACGGTGCCACAGCGCATTCTGTTCCCTGGTGAAGTGACAAATTGCCTGGGTTTCACTGGGCGATTCAATGCGGTAGATTCCATTATCCAGGGTAGCTTCAGCAAACAGCTCTCCCTGTTCGTCGTATATTTGTCCTCCCTTTTGATTGAAAGTGACGGTATGGCCTTTGGAGACAATTTTGCTAACTGATAATATATTTGCAGCTGCTTCGGGTACGTAAAGAGCATCATGTATAGTGACGTCAGTAGTTTTGCCTCCTGCGGAAACAGCCAACTTTACATTTCCACACTGATGAGCAGTGAGTTCCTTCTTGTCAACGGCAGTAATTTTCACCTCTTTTTCCAAGGTCTTGACAAAGGAATTTGCAGTGCAGGAGATATGGGCGCTGCTTCCAGAATCCAAATACCAAGCCATTCTGTTTTGGGGCTGACAAGATGAGAAACAACTGAAAAGCGACTTCTGCTTTTGTTCTGGCAGTCTCTTTACTCCGTCTTTGTCTGCTTTGCTTTTACTGCCCCAACATTTTGCGGCTACATGACCAAATTTTTGGCATTTCAGACATTTTGGCCTAGATTTCCTCGACTTGGGGGCGTACAGGGCGGTTTCTGCATCAGCGCACCGCAGACTAGCAGACTGCGCGCCTACTTCTTGCAGCAATTTCACTTTAATTGAGTCCCCTGTTATTTTGGTCCCACTACTTTCTAACCCCATAATCATGGGTCTGTAGTCATCAGGTAGACCAGCTAGTAGCAAGGCTCCAACCCACTCGTCACCAATCGGGAAATTTATTTCATTCAGCATTTGAGTTGTAGATAGAATCTTGTTACAATATTCTTCAACGTTCATGCAATTTTCGAGTCGAGTTGTAACAAGCGTCCGCAATAGTGTAATCTTCCTCAATAAACCAGAATCTTCAAACGAGTCTTGAAGGCATTTCCAGGCTGAACTGGCCGTAGTACAGCCTTGAATATGAGGATAATTTGACTTCTCAATTGCCAAGATAATTTCAGCTAGGGCTTTTTGATCCTTTCTGGGGTCAATAGTTGGTGGAATAACGTTACCGGCAGCGTCTGTAGTCGTTGTAGGTTCGACGACGTCCCAAAGGTCCCGAATGACCAACACACTCCTCATTGCCAACTTCCAGCTAGCGAAATTCTCTCTTCCAACTAACTTTTCGATGCCTGTCGTCTGTTGAGACATTTTCACGGTTATTAACACGTACGAAAATTAGCAACGAAAGTTCGAGCACGTGTTGCTCGCGATGGGCACTTTCTGAGTTGAGTCGAAACACAAGTTCCGTCCTACACAGGCTCTACCACTGACTCACACAAGTTCAGAATTCGCACTTTTTATAGTGCATGGCGTAGAACTGGGCGCATAACCTCTTGAACTTTCTTGGTGAGTAAATGGGAATTATAACACTCGCGGATCACAATTGGACAATATATTTTACTGTACTCACTTTCTTACAACACAACTAGAAGAAGGAGTTACATGAGACTTAAGGGAACAGATCTGCAAACCCTCATGACCACTAACAGTCTAAGGAGAGCAATATGTAGTTCGTATGCTACATGGAATGTATAAGATATTCCATCAAGAACTAAAAACCTCCATTGCTGCCATTGGAAAGCGGGTAGAGGTACTAGAGAACAAAAAACCAACTCAGTGTAAAAGATCATGAAGAGTCTCTCAATTTTGTGCTGGAATGCCAATGGGCTAGTCCGTAGGAAGGATGAACTCCAGGTAATACATGACATGAATCACATTGATGTGTGCCTCATCTCAGAGACACATGCAACTAGAGAAACTGCATGTAAAATGAAGGGATATAAATTCTATCACACTATACATCCTAGCAACCAAGCTAGGGGTGGAAGTGGAGTCCTGATTAAGGAATCCATTCAGCACTATCAAAACATCAAAATCGAAAACGAAAGATCCCAGATCATGGGGGTGACTGTACAAGCTGAACGCTCTCCACTCACCGTAGCGAGCATATACTGCCCTCCACGGCATAAACTAACCCAAGCTGACTATGAAGACATCTTTCAAGACCTTGGCCATTGCTTCATCCTAGGTGGGGATTTTAATGCATAGCATACTCACTGGGGATCCAGGCTTATTTCAAGTAAAGGTAGAGAACTGTACAAAGCCGTTATGACTAAAAACTGCGATGCTATGTCTACTGGGAAACCAACATATTGGCCAACAGACAGAGATAAAACTCCGGATCTCATTGACTTTTTCATAACAAGAAATATCTCAGCTAACTATGCCATTGTGGAAGAGTTTAATGAGCTGAGTTCAGACCACACTCCAATAAAAATGACCCTTAGTGAACACATAATTCGAAAATCTCCCAATCCTTTTCTTGTCAACAAGAAAACTGATTGGGAAGGCTTTAAAGTCGACCTTGCTCGACGTATACAACTTAGGCCAATATTGGTTACTCCAGGCGGCATTGACCAGGAGGTGCAACAGTTAGTTGTAAGCTTGCAAGCAGCAGCATGGAGGAACACCCCAGAAATAAAGCAGAAACTAAAAGGAATAAACTACCCACAGGAAATAGTGAAACTCGTCAGAGAAAAGCGGCGATCACGAGATAAATGGCATAGAACAAGAGCCCCAACTGATAAGAAAAAGTGGAACCGCCTGAATTCGGAGCTCAGTAAGCAAATTAAGCAGCTGCAATCTGAATCATTCAATGCATACCTTTCTGAACTAAGCTACACGAGAGATACCGATTATTCTCTTTGGAAAGCAACTAAATCAATGAAACGACCCCATTATTCAATGCCCAGCTATCCGAGATGAATCTGGAGCATGGGCTAAAGACAGCCAACGTAAAGCCGACGTATTTGCTGATTATCTAGCGGACATCTTCTTACCCAACCTAGCCGAGCAGGGTAGTCTAGACCTGGAACTTGTGTCCTATCAACGTGAAGAAGAGAGCATTATTCCAGTGACTATTCGCGAAGTACAGAGAGTAATAAAGAACGAAATTAATACGAAAAAAGCTCCTGGCTACGACCTCATCACTGGGCAAGTACTAAAAAACCTGCCACGGAAAGCTGTTGTGAAACTTACTCAAATCACAAATGCAACCTTTAAACTAAGGTATGTACCTCAGATTTGGAAAATGGCTGAGGTAATCATGATACCAAAACCTGGTAAAAATGCCGAAGAGCGAACTTCCTACAGGCCAATATCACTGCTCCCAGTTATGTCTAAATTATTCGAGAAACTTCTCTACAAGAGACTCATATCGGTAGTAGAGAGAGATAAGTTGATACCGGACCATCAATTTGGATTTCGCACGCAGCATTCGACAATTGATCAAGTTCACAGGCTTGTCAATACAATTGAACAAGCCCTTGAGGAAAAAAAAAAGTATGCTCCGCCATCTTTCTCGATGTAACCCAAGCGTTCGACAAAGTGTGGCACGAAGGATTAAAGCATAAGCTCTCCCAAGTGCTACCTAAGAAACTCTCCGAAATTCTAGATTCATACCTCACAGACAGGTTCTTTCGAATTAAACAAGAAAACGCTTATTCTCAGTTAAAACCTATCAAGGCAGGAGTACCCCAGGGAAGTGTCTTGGGTCCTCTGCTCTACTTACTGTATACTGCCGACTTGCCTGCACTGGAGCACAATCTAACAGCCACGTTTGCGGATGATACAGCTATCCTGGCTGTCGGAAAAGATACTAACGAATCTATTGATAAACTAAATCACTCTATCTCCAAAATACAAAGATGGACAGCGAAGTAGAGAATTCGAATAAATGAGTCAAAGTCGGTACACGTAGACTTCACAAATCTCAAGACGGTCTATGTTCCAACTTTTCTCAACGGTAAAATCATCCCATGCGCTAATGAAGCGAAATACCTGGGGATGACGCTAGATGCCAAGCTAAGATGGAAAACGCACGTGAAGAAAAAGCGCGAGGAGCTCGACATAAAATTTCGAATGCTGTACTGGCTCATGGGTCGGTACTCAACTCTTCCGTTAGAGAGTAAAGTTATGCTTTATAAACAGGTCCTCAAGCCATCGTGGACTTATGGCTGCCAACTATGGGGTTGTGCCGCAAAGAGCAACATTAATATCATACAAAGATTCGAAAACAAAGTACTTAGGGCAATCGTAAAAGCGCCTTGGTACATCAGGAACGACAACATCCATCAAGACCTTGGGGTAGAAAACGTTCAATCCGAAATACACCGAATTGCTGCAGCCCATCAAGAAAGGCTACAAAGGCATGTTAACAACGAAGCCGTCCATCTACTCGATGTTTCCAGCCGAACAAGAAGACTCAAAAGGACCAAGCCGCACGAGCTAGTGAAGTGAATGTGAAAAATAAGCAAATGAGCCCCAAGTGACTAAACTTAACAAGACATGCTCACGTTTGCATGATTTGTGTAGAATTATTTAAGCATGTGCCCATGTAAACAGAATAATATCACTCATTAGCTTTGTAAAGATAGCTAGATTGTGATTGAATAAAACTTCCGTTTAAGGGCGAAAAAAAAAAAAAAAAAATTGTTCCCCATTCATACAAATGGATTAAGTATTACTAACAGCGTTCATGAAGCTGTACTTCATTCAGACGAAAGAAAAACACTTGATAAATTAACTGAGATGTACTGGTTTCCCAACATGACTAAATTCGTCAGGAAATTTATCGAAAATTGTTTAACGTGTAAGTTGGCGAAAGGACCTTCAGGAAAACGACAAATTGAGCTTTACCCATTACCCAAAACTAACGTTCCGTTCCATACCATCCATATTGACTTAACTGGGAAAGTAACTGGCGAGAATCATGCTAAAGGATATTAATGTTGTAATAATTTGTGCTTTTACGAAATATGTGTTGTTGACCCCTGTTCAGAGTCTTCAGGCTAGGGGAGCTATAAAGGCAGTTTCAGATCTAATTTCACTAGTTGGAATCCCCACTAGGATAATATCCGACCAAGGGACTTCCTTCACTGGAAACGATTTCAAAACGTTTTGTCAAGAAAAAGGGATAAAACTTCATTTTATAGCCACCGGAGCTGTTAGAGCTAACGGTCAAGTAGTTTGCACGTTTGCATGATTTGTGTAGAACTATTTAAGCATGTGCCCATGTAAACAGAATAATATCACTCATTAGCTTTGTAAAGATAGCTAGATTGTGATTAAATAAAGCTTCCGTTTAAGGGCAAAAAAAAAAAAAAAAAAAAAAAAAAAAACCCTCCAGTATAGTATAGCGGTGGGTACATATAAACAGGCCCCAAGATGTGAGGGGGTTAAAAAAATGATGAGCACAACTTTTTGGAGGTGGAACCTGGAAAATCAGGTGAAGGGACATGTGAGGGCCTGAAAAATAGCCGATTCGTTAGCGATTTACTAATTAATAGATTGTGAAATTCAGCCTTAGGTCCTCCTTTACCCCTGGAATTTTTTTTTTTCGTTTCTCTAACTCATACTGGGACGATTTGATAAGCTCGGGACACAAATATCCCTACTTTCGGAGAATATCCCAATTGATAGTTACCAACTGAACCAAGGCAGGCAGTAGTGGTAGGAGGATGCCCTTCTTTTCAACTTTAATCAAGTTTCAAACATCAACAAACTTGTCTTGCCCTCGAGCATAATGACGAGGGTGTCCTTTCCTTGTAAATTTTGTGTTGATCGTTTGGCAAAGAAATTTGGTTACATAGTCTAAATTGTCATGAAGAAACGCTGCGAATTCTTTCACAGAGGTTGGTTACTCCTCGGACCAGACGCATGGAGACCTATTACAATCGATTCTGCGTCCATAATTTAGTGTAAAGTGCCCTCACGCCTTGATCGCGTAATATCTCAAAAATCCATTTTTCAAAAAACACATTTTGACCTCTCTCCCCCTAAAATTTGGTCCGATCGGGCTGAAAAGTTTCGAGGACCAACTAGACCCGAAAACGGGTCCCTGATCAAAATTTAAGATTTTTAGAAAATTTTCTACTGATTAATCAAGGAATAACCAACCAAAACATAGGTTGATTAATCAAGAAATAACCAACCAAAACTGTGGGAGGAGGGGGAGGAAATCCTTTTTTAAAAAATAAAATCAAAATCTATAAGAAAAACCTTCTTTTAGACAATGCAATTGATTGAGACCATAATGTGAAGATTTTCACCTCAAGGAGTACCCTGACAATTATCATTCAGCCCTTTTGGCTCATTATTTGCCCTGGTCACATGACGAGTTAGCCCGTCAAATCAAAACACCGCACGAAATGTAAATAAGTTTTATTTGATGAGTTCATCCTCCAGAATAAGACTTGCCCCATTCTGATCATTTAATGATTCCTTTACCTTGGCCTAGTCTTTCCTAATTAGTTCTCGTGAATATAATCATATAAAATACAAGTAAACTGAAAAGCGTTATATAAAATTGAAAAATAATCTGAATAAAGTGGGTCAAAGAAGAGAAGCGTGAAATCACGGCAGCGGAACATGAGTGCCAGACCCAAGGTAATGAAAATGGGAATGTAATTGTTATTCGTTACAATCTAAAGTCACAGTCTTCCACAAAATTTTTAAAGATAAAGTAATTTTCAAACTCAATACCATCTTTAAATAGAGTGCAGAACGTTTTCTCAGCACAAATGCAGTTCATCGCTTGGTGCACTCTACGTGTAAAGCTGCAATGGTGAGGCGATAGGTTTTTGTTACCTGATCTGCTGTATTTCTCGGTATTTCTTTCAATGGCGGGCGTGGTGCAGAATCTACCCACTTGGAACTGGAATATGAAAATACCCCGAGTTCATTTTCTGTCGTTGATTCGTTCCATAAAACAGTGTTTTTACGTGCGAGTAGCGCCAAAAGGTACAAGATGCATAGTTATTTTACAAATTGTATGTACAGTGGATAAATGGATTTTTTTTTTCAAAATCCTCTGAAGCTATAGACGCTTTGCGGTTCCTTATTTCCTTCGTCGATCAAGAAGTAAATAATCAAACAGGCACTTCCACACTTGGCCAAACAACCACGTTATCATACAATAAATCGATTACTTCCACCATATTCACACATTACTTCAAGTATTACTCCTAACTCCGTACGAACAAAAAATAGGAACAGCATAGCTCTCTAGAATCTACCTCTAATCTATTTATACGATCACAATTATTAGGGATAATTACAGCAGTTTTTTTTTCTCGTTATTTATAAGTAACTTTAAAATATGACCAGATATCGGTGATCACACGTTCAAAAACGAGCAATAGACGGGTAACATTCAACACTAGATGATGGATCTTTGGCATTTGTTCGTTTGATGCGCGAATAAAAAATCTCTTCAATAATAAACCTGAAAATATACGTATAATCTATAAAAAGAAACAATGTGCATTTGACCAAGTTTTGTCGTTATCACATTAAAAAAATTACGAAAGAAAAGTGTTTCAAGCTTGCTCCTAACAAATTAAGGGAGAAAGTCCAGGGAAAATGGTGGTTTGGAAAGAGTAGATTCATTCAACATTATACGAGCAGTATTAAGACAGTCACGGAGCATCATTAATTTTTCTATGCTTTTGGCTATTCTGTACTGTGTTTGTGACTGAAGAAACACATTTTGTGGCGCTAGAACCACCATGGATCGCTCATTGACACTACCAAAAACAATACACTTTCAGGGGTGGCATTAGGCACAGGCAGATGGGGGCCCCATCTACAATAAGCCAGTTATCAGAGGTATCGTGGAAGGCAGCAAAAAACGTTCACAGCTCTTAAGTGTTAACAAGTTAACAATAATTTATTTTACAAAATCACCGTTTTTATTTGATTCACCAATGTATAATGTAATGAAGGTTCTGTCTTGCTGGGTAATGCTGCTATTTCCTTGTGGTGCCCGGTGGAAACAGCGACGCTGGCTAAAGCAGCAACATTCATTCCATTATAATTATATGACCGAATGGCGAATCACTCGGAAAATCCGTCGCGCTTTCACTTCATGTATTGCCTTGCGATTTGCGGATGTCAAAGGCGTCGTCTGAGGCCACCAAAATCCTAAAGCCACCCCTGACCATTTTACCTCTTTTTGCCAATGGAGGCCGTGTGACGTGGAATGTAAGTGCCTCTGTGGAGTCGTTGGCCCAGCAGGGTTAGTTAGCCAAGCGCAGACCTCCTACAGAGGCCATATTGGATTGCTCATTGACTTTACCACAAACAATACCCTTTTAACTCTTTTTGCCAACGGAGGCCCAGAGGCCATATGTGGAGTCACTGACCCAGCAGGGTTAGTTTGCCAAGCGCAGGCCTCCTACAGAGGTCGCATTTGGGTGACACAGGCTTTAGAGTTTAAACGCCATCGCCATTTAAAACCCAATATCCAATTTACAAGGAGGATGAATATGAGTTCTGATCAATTCAAAACTTAATGCACGCTGAAGATGTTAGTCCTAACAATGCAATGTTGACTTTTGACTAGGCTCCACTTCAACTTCTGTAATCAACAATATCAGCGGCCGTACAGGTCGTGAGGACTCTTCACTCCCATTTCATACAACTATTTAGAGGTCTGTCAAGTAGCCACAAATCCATAACCAAATAAAATTTCCATTTAAAAACAATATCGCTTTTGAGTATGAAGATTGTTGGCGTGCAGCGAGTAGCACCTATACTAATAAATCGTCTATCTTTCAACTGCCCGTAATAAAAATTTTACATAATACAATTAATAGATGCAGTTTTTGTTTTTTTACCGCATCCGTATAGAATTTCTACAACATACAACACATTAGGAATTAATAGCTCTTTCGAAATATAAGTTATTATATAATGTTAAAGCATAATATAGCAATTTATATTTTGTATCTAGAGGCTTTTTACCGTTTAAAAACAATTTGTACATTTTGTAGTTTTTGAATTAATGCTTCCTCAATATTACCCTGAGACCAAATTAAAATTTTCATCTCAGTTATAATTTTAATGTATACTACCACTTTGATTGTTTTCCTCTTCGACATTTAAAACTCTTTCTCTAATGACATTGTGCCCGTTGAGCGTGCGTAAGAAGTCCGTTGAAAATATGGTAAGGGATGGAGACTAGAGGGAGCGCTGTAGTTCTCCAGGGCCACGCCCTCTGAGGGATCTTCGTCTCCTCGGGGGACGTCATTTCGGCACCGGCGATAGAAGAATGGGGACAAACGTGGGGAAGGGGAGCTAAATAATGAATATCTGATCTTGATGGATGAGTACGAAGTCGGTGAACATGTTGATGGGGGCGATCGCGACGAGGGACAACTGAGCGGCGGGTGACCACACTAGATTGGGGCCAAAGACGACGGCCAGGTTTGACGACGTCATTTTGTTCAGGTCGCAACGATCCATCACCTAGACGAAAACATGAACAGTGCTAGTAATTGGATCACAAAACCAGCTATATTTGAAGGATAGAACAACGCTGCAAATTCTTTCACATGGGTTGGTAATTACTCGGACCAGAGGCATGGAAACTCATTTCTTCAACATGGAAAAAATGGGGGAAACAGTGGGAGCGGCGGGTTCCGGCCTATTCGAATCGATTGAGGCCCAAAATTAAGTGGAAAATGATACCCCTCACGCCTAGGTACCAGAAATCTCGAAAACACACATTCGAAATGGGTAGATAGGCATCCATTTTGACCCATAGCCTTATCCAGAGGGCACCAGTCGTTCTGGGACCCGTCTCATTGGATTCAGCGTCCAAGAATTGGGTGGAAAATTATACCCCACGCACCTAGATTGCAAAAATCTCAAAAATAAATTTTTCGAAATACACATTTCGACCCCTACCCCACCCAAATTTGGCCCGATTGGGTTGAACAGTTTTGAGGACCAACAAGAGCCGGAAACGGGTCCCTGACCAAAATTTCAGATTTTTAGAAATTTTTCTACTACCAAAGTCGGCGTGGACGGCGGACGGACATTTGCTAATTTAGATCTAGACACCTTGAAACGTCCAGAAAAAAACCGGAGAGATGGACTTTTTGCATGAAAACATAGGTTGGTTATTCAGGGAATAACACTAACTCACCTTCGAGAGGAATTGTACAATATACTTCAGAACTTGATAATTGTCCATCGGCAGCTTTTCCAAAATTAGGATCTTCACGTGTCTCGGCCTTTCATCCTTCGCTATACCTGAAAAAAAATTTAACAATCAACGTTTGCCAAAGTGAAATTACAGTAGGAGCAGGGAGAAATTATATTAAAAACGCAGCAAATTCATTCACAGAGGTTGGTTATTCCTCGGACCAGCATGGAGACTCATTTCAGCGTCCAAAATTTAGTGGAAGATAATACCCCACACGCCTAGGTATCAGAAATCTCGAAAACACATTCGATTTGCGTAGATAGATGATTGCCATAAATCTCGCCATAAACCTCAAAAATTCACTTTTCGAAAAACAAATTTTGACCCTTTCCAAAATTAGGTCCGATCGGGCTTAAAAAAATTTGAGGACCAACTAGAGGAGCCGGAAACGAGTCCCTGACCAAAATTTTAGATTCTTAAAAACTTTTCTACTAACAAAGTCGGCGTGGTCGGCGAACGGACATTTGCTAATTTTGATCTCGACACCTTGAAACGTCCACAGAAAAAGAAAAAAAAGGAAAAAAAAAAAAAAAAAAAAAATCTGAGAGATTGACTTTTTGCATGAAAATATAGGTTGATTATTCAAGGAATAACCAACCAAAACAACATTTCGTCCCTTAGATTCCCTATGATTGTGCTGAAAATAATAATAATAAAGCCTAGACTGAAGCCTAGGAATAAAGCCTGGGCGTCCAGTATTCCAGAGAGATTGCAACTAAATTCCAGACTAATTTAAAAGAAAATTACTTCTTTCTCGTCTATTGTGGATGCTACCAGATCCGTCCAGAGTTGACACGTAACAAAATTATAGCCTAGTCCTGATAAAACATACTTGGGAATTGGGTAATTTCATCGTAGAGCTCGTAGGTCATCAAAGGCTCTTCCAGCTCGCGGAGGAAAGTCTTCAAAAGGACTGCGGCTATGTGGACATTCCCTTCAAAGTCAATTTCTTCCCCCCGGTTGATCTTCGCTTGAAGCTCCTTCACCTGCGATACGTTCGCCGATCTTCGAAAAATCCCTTCAGTCTCAAGAGCTGCAAGGCAAACACAAAAATACGAATCAGTATAATAAGATAAATAATATATAATAAGAAAAGAAATAATATATATATAATAATAATAATAATAATAATAATAAAAGAAATAATATATAATAAGAGAAATTCTTACACAGGGGTTGGTCTTACCTCGGACCAGGCGCATGGAGACTCATTCAACATGGGAAAAATGGGGGAAACATTGGGTGTGGCGGGTCCCAAACCCGTTCCGATCGATTCAGGGTCCAAAATTTAGTGGAAAATGATACCCCACACGCCCAGGTACTAGATATCTCAAAAACACATTCAAAATGGGTAGATAGATACCCATTTTCATCCATGACTTCCTTCAGTGGGTGCCAATTGTTCTGGGACCCTTTTCATTGGATTCAGCGTCCAGAGTTTAGTGGAAAATAATACCCCACGCACCTAGATTGCAAAAAATCTCAAAAATTTTTCGAAATACACATTTTGACCCTTGTCCCACCCAAATTTGGTCCAATCGGCTTGAAAAGTTTCGAGGACCAAGTAGAGCCGGGGACGGACCCCTGATCCAAATTTCAGACTTTTAGAAATTTTCCTACCACCAAAAACGCACGGATGGCGTACGGCGGACGGACATTTGACTTTTGAAACGTCCAGAAAAAATTTTTGAGCCGAATCGGAGAGATTGACTTTTGGCATGAAGACATAGTTGGTTATTCAAGGAATAACCAACCAAAAACGCTTTTCAAAACCCATGTTATTTTGATGTGAAGGATCTTTACCGTCGGGTGTGCTGAGAAATTCGACGCATTGCCTGACAATCGGCGGAATAACTTCGCCACCGTGATTTTCCTTGATAAATTGAAGCGAAACGCCAAATTGCTGAGTAGGGACTAAAACTGGTGACGGGGTGACGGTTTGTACGGCCGTCGAACTGCTCGGAGCTTTTTTCATTTTGGACACCAACCGCTCATCGTGCCTGAAACCAGAGTCAATGAATACGAGCAAATCTACAGAAGGTGAGTAGCTTTTCCGTCAAGAGTCAGATAAGAAAGTGTTTGTCCAAATCACGTCGAAAGTGCTCGCCCACTGCACCAAATATGTCATGTATCGCGGATGCTTCCTCTAATCTAGTTGCATGGCCTAAAGAACTAGGCGTGGGTCGGGGACTGTCTTTACGGGACCTGAACCATGCCTAGGAATCTCCCGCACCCTACTATCGAGGTGGGTGGCAAACTGGGTTCGCTCCCAGCACCAGAAGCGCTGGGAGCGGACGCCGCGGCAAGAATATGGTCATATTATGGTGACTGGTCCTAACAAAGGTAGGGCCACGAGATGCCTTAACCTTACCAGAGCTTCCCTGAGACTCACCGTTGGCTTATTTACAGGACACGGGGACTTCAGGAGTCATCTCTGCAGGATTGGGGTGCGCCCTGACTGCAGATTCTGTGGCCAAGACGAGGAGACAGCGTCTCACATCGTCTTCAATTGTCCTGCCCTGGAACACAGGCGTTTCAGAACCTTCGGGACTTTGGACCGAGGGGACTTCCTCAACCAGGAGAACCTGGTCGGAGCTCTGCTGGACCTAGTCGGGAACACGGAGCTTCGGCCAAGATGAGCCCCAGGGATTAGCACAATGGGCCACAAGGTCTAAGTGCGGGGGGCGGGCACGATGATGGACGTCCCCTCTACCCCTGTGTAATTAATCTAATCTAATGGCCTAATGAAACTAACCCCTGAATTTTCAATACCAAGCAAATTAATCACTAAATGTGTCCGCAGTTAGGAATCTCTCAAAATGCCCAATGAACCAAAACATTTAGGGAAACAACCTTTGCAAAGATAATATAGCTAGAAAATAAGAAAATTGATGTTTCAGAATTTTGAACCACTTTAAATCAAATCGACGTGCTCAAATCATAATATTATGAAGAAAAATGATACGAATAAAGTCTTCCGCGACGAGGTTGTGGAAACTCATTTCAATGAAAACTCAGGTATCAAACGATAGTCTATTTCCACCAAAAAATAATAAGTACACTCGTGAAAATTGATTTCGACGGTCAGGTCGTCATCAGTAACTAACATGAACTAAAGGTACATCACGGAAATGCAGCTTATATATTAGCACAAGTGAAAGTCAGGTTACAGTGAAGAGTTACTCAAGTTATAGCGATATCACTATTCATAACTCATCAAATCATCCATTAGTTCACAAGCATGCTGCTTTCCATAGTATATCAATAGAGCTTTATCAATACTAATGAGGGATCAAAATTTAGCAAAAGAAAAATCAGTTATTAAAAGTATAGCAGCAAGTTAGGATATAAGGGCGCTCTCATAGATTCTATTTGGAATAAGGTGCTTAAGAAAAATTGTAAGGCAGGGGTATCAAATTTGGATAGGAGAATTGTTTTAGATGAGAAAAATAGATAACTATACCTTATTATGGAGGATTTCAGATAAAATTGGGAAAATGTCAATGTTTAGAGGTTTCAAAGTAGGGTTTAAGATTAAAAATAATCTCAAAGCTTCGTTAGGTTCAGTTAAAGTAAAATTAATGTTCAGGATAAAAGTCGGGGTGGTCCTTTTTCCTCAGGAAGATCAAAGGGACCACTAGGAGCCGCCCTCCTCCTGCGCCCCAAAAAGTTAAAAAAATATATAAGCCGTGATGTACCTCCAGTTCATGTTAGTTACTGATGATGACCAGACCGTCGAAATCGATTTAACGAGTGTACTTATTATTTTTTGGTGGAAATAGACTATCGTTTGATAGGAGTACCTCCTCTTTATTCCATTTTGAGAAAAATGATACTCACTCAATGACGACTCGTGGAATGCTTATATGATCCAAATTCAAATGCTCTCTCAGTTCGTGGAGGTAGTTGACGTACATCATTTTCCTCCCAAATTTTACACTGAAAAGAAAAAAAATGATGTGACGTTGAGTTATTTTACAGACTAAACACTTGCAAGGATTCAAGTGGACTAGCATTACCTAATGGCGGCTTTGAAAATCTGCCACAAGACGCGGATGAAATTTGTAGGATGAACGAGGTAAAGAGCTTTGAGGTTCTTCTTGTATTTGCGGTCAAATGCTCGAAACGCCTGCCACATCCAAGAAAGTGTTGGCTTGTTCTTACTGTTCAAACCATGATGGAAATACACGATACTGTAGTCCTGTTCGACGTATTTACCCAACGTGTACATGAGGTATCTGAAAAGGAGGAAGTGAGTTATAGATGTACCGGCAAATGGGAAACTAAAATTGAGATAGAAGGATCTAGCATCAGTCAAAATAATAATCTATAATAATTAAACGATAAACCTCGGACCAGGCGCATGGAGACTCATTTCTTCAATATGGGAAAAATGGGGGAAACAGTGGGTGAGGTGGGTCCCAAACTCATTCAATCGAATCAGGGTCCAAAATTTAGTGGAAAATGATACCCCACACGCCTAGGTACCAGATATCTCGATAATAACATTCAAAATGAGTAGACAGGCACCCATAAGCCAAACGTCTTCCGGTGGGCGCCAATCGTTCTGGGACCCACTTCGTTCGATTCAGCGTCCAAAATCTAGTGGAAAATGATACCCCACACTGATAGGTACCAGAATTCCTGAATGCCCATTTTTAACAAAATGGGTAGATAGATACCCATTTCGACCCATGATTTCTTCGGGTAGGCTCCAATCGTCCCAGGACTCGTCTCATTGGATTAAGCGTCCAAAATTTAGTCGAAAATGATACCCCACACGCCTTGATCGCCAAAAATCTCGAAAATTCACTTTTCAACTCATTCTTACACACGGGTTTGTTATTCCTCGGACCAGGCGCTTGGAGACTCAATTCTTCAACATGGGGAAAATGGAAATAGTGGGAGTAGCGGGTCCCGCACCCATTCCAATCGATTGAGGGTCCACAATTTAGTGGAAAATGATACCCACACGCCAAGGTTACAGAAATCTCGAAAACACACATTCGAAATGGGTGGATAGGTACACATTTTGACCCATAGCCTCATCCACAGGGCACCAATCGTTCCGGGACCCGTCTCATTTGATTCAGCGTCAAAAAATTAGTGGAAAATCATACCCTACACGCCTAGGTAGCAGAAATCTCGAAAATACATTTTCGAACATGGAGAAAATGGGGGAAACAGTGAATGTGGCGGGTCCCGGACCCATTTCAATCGATCCAGGGTCCAGAATACAGTGGAAAATGATACCCCTCACGCCTAGGTACCAGAAATCTCGTAAACACACATTCAAAATGGGTAATAGATACCCATTTTGACCCATAAACTCTTCCAATGGGTTACAATCGATCTGGGACCCATCACATTGGATTTAGCGTCCAGAATTTAGTGGAAAATGATACCCCACACTCCTAAATTCCAAAAAATCTCAAAAATCCATTTTCAAAATTCACATTTTGACCCCTACCCCAACCAAATTCGGTCCGATCGGGTTGAAAAGCTTCGAGGACCAGCTAGAGCCATGAACGGACCCCTGACCAAAATTTCAGATTTTTTGAATAATTTGTACTACTAAAGTCGGCGTGGACGGCGGACGGCAGACGGACATTGACCTTTTGGTTAGTTATCCCTTGAATAATCAACCTATGTTTTCATGCAAAAGGTCAACCTCTCCGATTCGGCTCAAAATTTTTTTCTGGACGTTTCAAGATGTCTAGATCAAAAAACGCTACAAATTCTTACACAGGGGTTGGTTATTCGTCAGACCAGGCGCAAGTAGACTCATTTCTTCAACATGGGGGAAATGGGGATAACGGTGGGTGCGGCGGGAAATTATACCCCACACGCCCAGGTACCAGAAATCTTATAAACACATATTCAGAATGGGTAATACATACCCAATTTGACTCATAACTTCTTCCAGTGGGTGCCGAATGACCTGAGACCCACTTCATTGCATTCAGCTTCCAAGATTTAGCGGAAAATGGTACCCCACACGCCTAGGTTCCAGAAATCTCAAAAACACATATTCAGAACGGGTAATACATACCCAATTTGACCCATAACTTCTTCCAGTGGGTGTCAATCAACCTGAGACCCACTTCATTGGATTCAGCTTCCAAGATTTAGCGGAAAATGATACCCCACACGCATAGGTTCCAGAAATCTCAAAAACACATATTCAAAATGGGTAATATATACCCAATTTGACCCATAACTTCTTCCAGTGGGTGCCGTTCGTTCTGAGACCCATTTCAGATTTTTAGAAAATTTTCTACAACCAAAAACGGCGTGGACGGCGTACGGCGGACGGACATTGACCTTTTTTGATCTAGACACCATGAAACGTCCAGAAAAAAAATTTGAGCCGAATCGGAGAGGTTGACCATTTGCATGAAAACATAGGTTGATTATTCAAGGAATAACCAACCAAAAGGTTAATGTCCGTCCGCCGTACGCCGTCCGCCGTCCACGCCGTTTTTGGTAGTAGAAAATTTTCTAAAAATCTGAAATTGGGGTCAGGGGTCTGTTCCCAGCCTAGGACGATCCTCCAAACTTTTCAGCCCGATCGGACCAAATTTGGGCGGGGTAGGGGTCAAAATGTGTTTTTTGAAAAATTTATTTTCGAGGTTTTGGGTGATCTAGGCAAGTGGGGTCTCATTTTCCACTAAATTTTGGACGCTGAATCCAATGAAGTGGGTCCCAGAACGATTGGCACCCACTGGAAGAAGTAATGGGTCAAATTGGGTATATATTACCCATTTTGAATATGCGTTTTTGAGATTTCCGGTACCTGGGCGTGTGGGGTATCATTTTTTACTAAATTTAGATTTAGATTTAAATTTAGATTTAGATTTTTAGATTTAGATCCTGGAATGGGTCTGGGACCCGCCACACCCACTGTTTCCCCCATGTTGAAGAAATGAGTCTCCATGCGCCTGGTCCGAGGAATAACCAACCCCTGTGTAAGAATTTGCAGCGTTTTTTGATAGACACCTTAAAACACCCTGAAACGCTCCGATTTTTGTTTTGCTTTATCTCCGCCAGGCAGCGACTCCTACGTATTCTTCAAATTACCGACAAGCTATAGGTAAAGAAGCAGAAAAGGTAGGCCTTTTCGAAAGGATTTCGCCTTCTCAGTAGTACATCGAAGATGATTCTATCGATCAAATGTTTAGGGATGATGAAATAAGAACTATCGAGAGCTCTAAGCAATTAGACTTTAATCGAACTTGACATCAAACGAACTTAGCACAACTTTTTATTCCCGAATCCTCAACTCAGTTCGGAAAAGACGGCCAAATCTTGTTCAAATAGGAATGACCAAAATGTATCGATACTAAAAAATTGAATTCATTCCGAATCCATGAATAACCAACCCCTGTGAGAGAATTTTCAGCGTTTTCTGTTCGTAAACCACTTGATTCGTCTATAATGGGCAGCATTGATCTCTTGTTTGCAAAGAATGTTATAATGATAAGAGAGGCAAATAGTCTGTCGGTCAATACACCGACTTTATCATTCACTTGTATCACAGCGGACCACCAACATCGTTAAAAAATTGAAACGACAAACCTTCAAAGACTAAGAACTCAATTAGCCCATTGACTATTCATGAAAAAAGGAAAGGGAAAATTGTGTGGACGGTGGAGAAACTGGTAGAAACATGGGGGAAATGGGGAAAACGGTGGGTGCGGCGGGTCCCAGACCCATTTCAATCGATTCAGTGTCCATGATTTAGTGGAAAATGATACCCCACACGCCTAGGTACCAGAAATCTCATAAACACATATTTAAAATGAGTAATATATACCCAATTTGACCCATAACTTCTTCCAGTGGGTGCCAGTCGTCCTGGGACCCACTTCATTTGATTCAGCGTCCAAAATTTAGTGGAAAATGATACCCCACTCGCCTAGATCCCCCAAAATCTCGAAAATCCATTTTTCAAAAAACACATTTTGACCCCTACCCCGCCCAAATTTGGTCCGATCGGGCTGAAAAGCTTGGAGGACCGTCCTAGGCCGGGACCAAACCCCTGACCCAAATTTCAGATTTTTAGAAAATTTTCTACTACCAAAAACGGCGTGGACGGCGGACGGCGTACGGCGGACGGCGGACGGACATTGACCTTTTTTGATCTAGACATCATGAAACGTCCAGAAAAAAATTTTGAGCCGAATCGGAGAGGTTGACCATTTGCATGAAAACATAGGTTGATTATTCAAGGAATAACCAACCAAAAGGTCAATGTCCGTCCGCCGTACGCCGTCCACGCCGTTTTTGGTTGTAGAAAATTTTCTCAAAATCTGAAATTTGGGTCAGGGGTCTGTAACCGGCCTGGGACGGTCCTCCAAGCTTTTCAGTCCGATCGGACCAAATTTGGGCGGGGTAGGGGTCAAAATGTGTTTTTTGAAAAATGGATTTTCGAGAATTTGGGCGATCTAGGCGAGTGGGGTATCATTTTCCACTAAATTTTGGACGCTGAATCAAATGAAATGGGTCTCAGGACGATTGGCACCCACTGGAAGAAGTTATGGGTCAAATTGGGTATATATTACCCATTTTGAATATGTGTTTTTGAGATTTCTGGAACCTAGGCGTGTGGGTTATCATTTTCCGCTAAATCTTGGATGCTGAATCCAATGAAGTGGGTCTCAGGACGATTGGCACTCACTGGAAGAAGTTATGGGTCAAATT
Organism: Cyrtorhinus lividipennis; assembly: GCA_019603395.1. Lineage (NCBI taxonomy): Eukaryota > Metazoa > Arthropoda > Insecta > Hemiptera > Miridae > Cyrtorhinus > Cyrtorhinus lividipennis. The sequence goes on from CM034001.1 coordinate 10,114,004, forward strand.
GGGTATATACTACCCATTTTGAATATGTGTTTATGAGATTTCTGGTACCTGGGCGAGAGGGGTATCATTTTCCACTAATCATGGACACTGAATTGATTGGAATGGGTCTGGGACCCGCCGCACCCACTGTTTTTCCCATTTCCATCATATTTTTAAATCAGATTTCATGCGCCTGGTCCGAGGTTTTTGTTGATGTCCAATGAAAGGAACCCGAAACAACAACACAATCGAGAATACTCATTGGGATTTGTTTTTCGTGTTGCTGTCCAATGAAGGGAACCCAAAACAGCAACACAATCGAAAATCTTTGGGATTACAGCAAAACAGCAACACAATTAAGAATTCTCGTTAGGAATTCGTTTTCGTGTTGCTGTCTAATGCAATGAACCAAAAACAGCAACACAATTAAGAATTCTTGTTAGGAATTCGAATTCGTGTTGCTGTCTAATGAAAGGAACCCAAAACAGCAACACAATTAGGAATTCTCGTTAGGAATTTGTTTTCGTGTTGCTGTCTAATTAAAGGAATTCAAAGCAGCAATAATTTATTTTTAAATGATTATCCTATCCGGCTCAAATTTGGTGTTTGTGGGGGGGGGGGGGGGTCCAATGTTTGTTTGGCAATAAAATGATTGGCGCCCACTGGAAGTAATGACAAAATTCAAAATTAAGGCGTTCTCTTCCGTGTTGTCACAAAAATTAGCATAATGCCTTTTGAATAAGGCCAATTGAACTATAATGGTTACTTCAGAAAGAGATGTCATGTACAGACAAAGAATAACTCTCATAGTCGTCGTTCAAATTTTGGTTGGTTATTCCTTGAATAATCAACCCATGTTTTCATGCATTTGTTGCAAATTGCATTGCAAAATTTTCTGGTCGTTTCATGGTGTCTACATCAAAATTAGCAAATGTCCGTCCGCTGTTCGCCGTCCGCCTTCCACGCTAATATTGGTAGTAGAAAATTTTCTCAATTTTCTTTAAATCTGAAATTTCGGTCAGGGACCCGTTTTCTAGAACCCGATCGGGTCAAATTTGCTTGAAAGGGGGGGGGGGTCAAAATGTGTATTTTGAATATGTGTTTTCGATATTTCTGGTACCTCGGCGTGTGGGATATGATTTTCGACTAAATTTTGGATGCTGAATCCAATGAGACGGGTCCTGGAACGATTGGCGCCCACCGGAAGAGGTTATGGACGCTGAATCGATTGAGATGAGTCTTCATGTGCTTGGTCCAAGGAATAACCAACCCCTGTGAAAGAATTAGCAGCGTTTTTTGATCTAGACACCATGAAACGTCCACAAAAAAAATTTGAGCCGAATCGGAGAGGTTGACCATTTGCATGAAAACCAAAAGGTCAATGTCCGTCCGCCGTACGCCGTCCGCGCCGTTTTTGGTAGTAGAAAATTTTCTAAAAATCTGAAATTTGGGTCAGGGGTCTGTTCCCGGCCTAGGACGGTCCTCCAAGCTTTTCAGCCCAATCGGACCAAATTTGGGCGGGATAGGGGTCAAAATGTGTTTTTTGAAAAATGGATTTTCGAGATTTTGGGCGATTTAGGCGAGTGGGGTATCATTTTCCATTACATTTTGGACGCTGAATCAAATGAAATGGGTCCCAGAACGTTCGGCGCCCACTGGAAGAAGTTATGGGTCAAATTGGGTATATATTACCCATTTTGAATATGTGTTTTTGAAATTTCTGGAACCTAGGCGTGTGGGGTATCATTTTCCGCTAAATCTTGGAAGCTGAATCCAATGGAGTGGGTCTCAGGACGATTGGCACCCACTGGAAAAAGTAATGGGTCAAATTGTGTATATATTACTCATTTTAAATATGTGTTTTCGAGATTTCTGGAACCTGGGCGTGTGGGGTATCATTTTCCACTAAATTTTGGATCCTGAATCGATTGGAATGGGTCTGGGACCTACCGCACCCACTTTTTTCCCCATTTCCCCCATGTTGAAGAAATGAGTCTCCATGCGCCTGGTCCAAGGAATAACCAACCCCCGTGTAAGAATTTTCAGCGTTTTGTTTTTTGATCTAGACACCTTAAAGCGTAAAATGTTAAATACCTAATCGTATGGGGTATCATTTTCCGCTAAATTATGGACGCTGAATCCAATGAAGTAGGTCCCAGGACGATTGGCACCAACTGGAAGAAGTTATGGGTCAAATAGGGTATATATTACTCATTTTAAATATGTGTTTATGAGATTTCTGGTACCTGGGCGTGTGGGGTATCATTTTGTTCTCGGCCGAGACGGGTCCTCGAGACTTTTCAGCCCGATCGGACCAAATTGTCAAAATAAATTTTTTGGAAAATGGATTTTTGAGATTTTGGGCGATTTAGGCGAGTAGGGTGTCATTTTCCACTAAATTTTGGACGCTGAATCCAATGAAACGGGTCCCAGAACGATTGGCACCCACTGGAAGAAGTAATGGGTCAAATTGGGTATTTATTACCCATTTTGATTATGTGTTTTCGGGATTTCTGCTACCTAGGCGTGTGGGGTATAGTTTTCCACTAAATTTTGGACGCTGAATCCAATGAAATGGGTCCCAGAACGATTGGCACCAACTGGAAGAAGTTATGGGCCAAAATGGGTATGTATCCACCCATTTTGTATGTGTCAGGATTTCTGGTGCCTAGCCGTGTGGGGTATCATTTTCCACTAAATTTTGGACGCTGAATTCAATGATGTGTGTCCCAGAACGATTGGCAACCACCGGAAGAAGTTATGGGTCAAAATGGGTATGTATCCACCCATTTTGTATGTGTCAGGATTTCTGGTGCTTAGGCGTGTGGGGTATCATATTCCACTAAATTTTGGACCCTGAATCGATTAGAATGGGTCTGGGACCCGCCACACCCACTGTTTCCCCCATTTGAGGAATAACCAACCCGTGTGTTAGAATTTGCAGATTTTCACTCAGACTTTCTACTACCGATATCGGCGTTTGGCGGATGGACATTTTTTTATTTTAATCTAGACACCATGAAACTTCCAGAAATAAATTTTGGGTCAAATCGGAGAGATTGTATTTTTGCATGAAAACATAGGTTAACACGAATGTTATGTGTGATGTGACCATACCCAATTTTATGGGGATTTGACCCAAAATTGTTTGTATACATTTCATGATGTTTAGATTAAATGGCTCATCATTTTCTAAAGATCTGAAATTGGGGCAGGGACCTCTTTCTCTATCCTCGATAATTATCAGCGCGATCGGACCAAGCGGGAAGGGTAGGGGTCAAAATGTGTATTTCGAAAAATGGATTTCGGGTTTTTTGTAATCTAGGGGCGTGGGGTATAATTTTCCACTAAATGTTGGACGCTGAATCCAATGAAGTGGGTCCCAGAACGATTGGCGCTCACTGGAAGAGGTTATGGATCAAAATGAGTATCTATCTACCCATTTTGAATATGTGTTTTCGAGATTTCAGGTACCTAGGCGTGTAGGGTATCATTTTCCACTAAATTTTGGACGCTGAATCGAACGAAATGGGTCCCTGAACGATTGACACCCACTGAAAGAAGTTATGGGCCAAAATGGGTATCTATCTACCCATTTTGAATATGTGTTTTCGAGATTTTAGGTCCCTAGGCGTGTGGGGTATCATTTTCCTTTAAATTTCGGACGCTGAATCCAATGAAATGGATCCTTCACTTCAGGGTCTCATCCGAATTCCCTGGTGTAAGCGCGGGCACAATAGATCCTAGAGGCAGAACTGCCTCCTTCCCTTCAGTTGGAAGTCAAAGGAAGAAAAAGTGCCACCACTAATTTAAGCTCCAAGTCCCAACAGCTCCACAGCCACCCCCATCCTAGAGCTCATAAATGCCAATGACGGAAGACCGCAAGCATAAGAAGAGTAGTACGTTAGTACGGAGGCCTAGCAGAGCAGATGAGAGAATTGAAGGACCTGGCACCTCCATCCTGGGCTCTCGCATAATCTAGCATACTATTATGACGAGGATAGACTTTAATGGGCCTTGCGTCCTCAGGAACAGTCATGCCAGAAAATACTGCTCCTACCAAAATTTCTGATTTTTAGAAAATTGTCTACTACCAAAATCGGCGTGGACGGCGGACGGTCATTTTGAGCCTTTTGATCTAAACATTATTAAACGTATACAAACAATTTTGGGTCCATCACAGATGGTCAAATACCCATGAAATCGGGCATGGTTACATAAAACCGAATGTTTGTTAACAAGCGATTATTCTATTGGTTGGTTATTCCTTGAATAATCAACCTATGTTTTCATTCAAAAAGGCCCACAATTTTTTCTGGGCGTTTGAAGGTGTCTAGATCAAAATAAGAAAATGCCCATCCACCGATTTTGGTGGTAAACAAAAGTCTGAAATTAGGGTCAGAGACCCGTTGGCCTGAAACATTTCAGACCAAACCAAATTGGGGGTGAGGGGGAGGGGGGGCTTCCAAAATGTTTTTGGAAAAATGGATATTCGAGATTTTTGGCGATCTAAAAGGTGTGGAGTCGACTAAATTTAGGAGGCTGAATTCAATGAGACGAGTCCCGGAACGGTTGGCGCACACCGGAAGGGGTATCGGATCAAAATGGGTATCTATCAACCTGTTTCGAAAATGAGTATTCAAGATTTCTGGTTACCTAGGCGTGCGGGTATCATTTTCGAGTAAATTTCGGACGCTGAATCCAGTGAGACGGAACGATTGGCGCCAATCGGAAGAGGTTATGAGTATATATTTACCCATTTCGAATGTGTATTTTCGAGATTTTTAGTACCTAGGCGTGTGGGGTATCATTTTTGACTAAACTTTGGACGCTAAATCGATTGGAATCTCCATGCGCTTGGTCCGAGGATTAGCCAACCCTTGGGATTTTTATTCAGATTGAGGAAGCACAAGAGGTATCATGAGGTCCATTGAAAATCAATAGGAGATTTAAAGAGCGTTTTCTCGAAATTATCTTCAATTTCATTGCATCCTGGTTTCTGTACCACAATAAAACACGGCCAAACAGTCCCGACCATACCACTCACCGCAACAGGCGCTCGTGGTCGATCTCCTTGGTCGGAGGCATTCGGCAGGCTGAAACGACGATAATCCGACGCCCGGCAGTGTCGTCACCGACGACTTCGACAATCCCGTACTTGGAAATGTCGCTGAAATCATCGTCTTCTTCGTCTTCAAATTGGTACGTGAGGCTGTCGTAACCAGTGGGAGCGTTTACCAGCTCTTCTTCGAAATTTTCTTCAATCGTCCCATCGGAGACGGGAGACTCAAGATAATCGAATCCAGCGCCAAGGACGTCGATTTTGACGTCGATGTCTGTTCGTGAAAACGAATATAGTGAGCAAATTGCCCAAAATTCATCGCACACCTGTCTTCAATTAATATGTAAGTTTTCTCTAGATCAAATTAGCCTGAAACTTCGGGTTTAAAGGAAATATCCTTTCCTCTACTTAAAATGAAAAGTTAAGCATTTCAAATTGTATTTATTTATTTATTACTTACCCAGAAATGGGGTACGAAAATTATCACGAAATTGTACCTCACAAATATAAAAACTCCATGGAAAATTACGACCACCTCAATTTCAACCCCAAATAATCTAAATTAACCATATTTGATTTGGGTTAAATTAAGTTGAATCATAAATTATTCGGTTGAATAAGGAAAAGATATTAATCGATACATGAATAAGGATAAAAGACCAATCAACATCGACTTGATAAGCCTTATTGATAAGTATTATGAATTCTTTTATTGACTTGAATAACTCACTCGGATCAATGGCGGCAGTTTGAAGTTCAGTGTCATCAAATTCCAAGTTGGGCTCATAGTCGTGATAATCCGAAAGGCTCGGGTAGGGGTCATCTTGGTCCGTTTGAAGCCCTAGAATGCGACCAAGAGGCGAGTTTTATACAAAAATTGACTTTGACGTATCGCCAGACCTGCCATGGAAGGATTAAGGGGCACGGATTAGTAGAAGATTAGATTAGATTATAACGACGCCTAGAAGGGTTCCGAAACTATCAGTTCGTATTCATTATTTGATGGGAATGGTGAATTTGGTGAAGACGCCTTATCGTACCTGATACTAGGAGGCCCACTACACTACATATCAGCCGAGACGGGAACTATACCAAACAATTAGTCTACTGACCGTTGCTGACATGTTTACAATTACCGATGCACCATCATCAGGAGTCCCGTATTCAGCGCATTCATTTTCCTCAGTACCTATCTCTATATCCTACTAGGAAAATTCGCATTCTGTCAGGGGCCCTACATCTCAGGAGAGAGCGCTGATGAGTCACAGTCAGTGAGATTTTCCCCTAAATGACAACTACCACAGCATTCGTGTACCTTCCATAGCTTCTGCTTGCAGGTGAACTGAGTCCTGAGAGCGTTTGGCATACAACTACGTCTCATCAACGGATGAGCGAATTCTTGATGAGGTTCAAGACCAATCAGCGCATCGCGCACAGCTCACAAGCTCAATTCGATGCACTTTCAGGACTCGTACGGAATCTCTCTTGATCATCAAACAAAGCCTTTTCATTAGTTTGTGCACAAAAAATCGTTTCGTAACCGCCAATCACGAGAACGCAAAAAGGCGAAAGAGTAGGATGATGATGTAATGCAGGCAGCGGTCCATTGAAGATGGGTTGTAAGTAGGCAGGATTGTTGTTAACTGCAGATTTTACGTGGCAAAAACAACACGACCTAAAATCCTAACGACAAAAATGCACTTTCAAAACGACACAACAGCTAAGAACTTACTCCCAAAAACGTTCAAATTCCCCCAACAAACCCTTGACAACTAGAATGTAATATAAGCCGTGATTTATTTACCTGTTACATTCTTGTTCATCGCGGAATTCCCATCGGCCATTGTATTGGCGATTTTGAGACCATCGGCCGAGTTGGGTCTACCACGGCGAGAGAAAACCTGTAAACGCCGATTTTGGGAGCAAACGATAAAATTTTCGACCGAGTCAAAATTCGTACAGTGAACTCACAATCACATCAACATCATCTCACGAATGGAATGGAAAGCAGGGTGAGGATGACAGCTGGCGGAAGGGCTAAAACGCGGACCGCCGGACTGAGGTATCTCACGGTTGTACGTAGATGACGGATTCTCTACGGACATTTACGGATTCAACAATGATAGAGTTGATGTCCCAAATTGAATGAAACTACGACGATTATAAGGCCATTTGTAAACGCATTCCCATGAAATAAAAATGTTCCCTCATGCGCATTCCTCTTTCATTCATGGGGGAATACGCTGTACATTCCTTCATCGTGGTTCGTCATTCCTCGGACCACGAGCATGCACGCAGTCCAATCGATTCAGCGTCCAAAATTTAGTAGAAAATTATAACCATACGCTTAGGTACTGGAAATCTCAAAAACTCACATTATTAAAAATAGGAGATTAGATACACATTTTGACCCATAACCTCATCCAGAGAGCACCAATCGTTCCGGGACCCATTTCATTGGATTCAGCGTCTAAAATTTAGTGGAAAATGATACCCCACACGCCTAGGTACCAGAAATCTCGAAAACACATTGAAATTGGGTAGATACCCATTTTGACCCATAACCTCTTCCGGTGGGCGCCAATCCTTCTGGGACCCATCTTCTTGGATTCAGCATCCAAAATTCAGTGAAAAATGATACCCCACACAAAATTTTCTACTCCCAAAGTCGACGCCGTCGGCGGAGGTACGGCGTAGGGGCATTTGTTTATTTTGATCAAGGCACCTTGAAACGCCCAGAAAAAAATTTTCGGGCCGAATCGGAGAGATTGATATATTGATATGAAAACATGCAATTGATTATTCAATAAATAACAAATGAAAAGAGCCTTTTTCTTTATGATGTTGCATGGACAAATTTGTGGACTGCAGTGGCAGAGAAAAACCAAATACACTGCATCAATGAAGTTTCACAACCCGAATACCCGGGTCTGCCCCACCTACTTTCCACGTTTGTAATAAATTTTTGTTTGTTGTTTGTGGGTATAATCCTCATTATTTGTGATAATAATGATCCTAATATCCTTGTGTGTATTCTGTCTCGAGTCAGTCGAGTCCGAGCGGATGATCTGGTCGCCCTGCACTGGACATCTACATCGTGTATTTTCTAAATAGAGAACTGTTCGCAACCCGTGCATCCTTTGAAACCCTCGACACTTCATATTCATTTGCTGGCCACATGTGCACTCGACCCTATGTTGTTGTGTTAAATGCAAGGGATTCATTTGTGATATGGGTATGGGAGGAATACTAAGTACTCGCTCTACCTAAAACCTTCTAGCAAGAGACTCCCATGCAGGACTATGAACCACTCACATGAGTGGGTGAAGAAAAATGCCAGGGCGGAGGACACAGGTGGGGTCTTCCTGTATTGGTACCTCTATAAAATGCCTGTAGGTTCAGTGATGCCAAGTGGCAAGGCGAGTGAGTGCCACCACAAAAGCACTAAGTCCCAAAAACTCCACAGCCCACCTCCGCCCTTCAGCTTAAGGGCTGGGCAGCCTGTTGTACGGGGGTAGCCACAGAGTCATGGAGCAGGGCTCCCCTATATGATCAGACGCTGAAAATCAGGGAAGACTGTCATGAGCCACACGGCCTCGGAAACAGTCTAGCGTAGGTACAACAGGACGGACATTTGCTAACTTTGATCTAGACACCTTGAAACGTAAAAAAAAAAAAAAGTTTTGGGCCGAATCAGAAAAATTGACTTTTTGCATGAAAACATAGGGTTCAAGGAATAACCTACCAAAACATGAACAAGTATTTATGACCACTTTTATCTCTCCAGAAAACATTAGCTTGCTAAGTCGTGTGTCTTAGTCATACAGATTAGTCATACAGAAAACATTAATTATCCAAACTAGAGAGTTTAGACAAGAACGAGCAAAAAGAATAAACAAAATATTAAATGGGGCCTTCTATAGCAGTGTGAAGTCTAACTACTTCAACACAAAATTATTTTATAGTGGGAACTGTGGAACCCAGCGAAGAAGAAACCCGGATTGACGATTGAAAACCTTTATTAACAAATTCAGAACGCACTTACAACTAACTAACTCGAGTACGATTACAACGAACCAATATAAAATCGAACTACTCTGGAAACCGACCACGTTTTAGCGCAATTTCACGAAAAACAGTCTTGCCACAACAATAACAGAAAAAATCCTGACTCTCAACAAATAATAATCTCAAGTAAACTCCCCATGTAAATTCCCTCCTAAATTTGAATACAATCGGACATACTCCCACCTTGGAACTATCGGGAGAGAGTTTCAACACAAATACAAATTGATCACCTAAATTTTACTGGAAGAACAACTTTTCTTCCACAACGGGTGGTAACATCTTTATCAAACACCCCGGTCATACTGTCTTTGGTTCCTGAATTGGAGTCTGTCTTGGGACCATGAGGAGTTGAGTCGTCGCTAGGCCGGCCAACCTCTTTGGATGGAGCATTTCCTTCATCAGCGCTGTTCTCAGACTGGACATCCTCGGTTGAGAACACCTCAAGAGCGTAGACACGCCGTATTGGTCTAAGCAGTTCTCCGTCTCCGGTCTGAAGCTTCACAACCCGACATTTACCATCCTTGCCAAACACCAACTCCCTGACAATGGCAAGTGGCCATTCAAGCCGTTTCTTGTTGTCTGAGCCGATTAGCACAAGCTCCCCGACCACAGGCTCTCTGGTACTCTTGCGACTATCGCGATCACAGATAAGCTGGCTGAGGTACTCGGAAAGAAAGCGCGCTCTGAGTTCTTCCTTAATCCTCTGACGGTAACGTAGACGCCTTTCAAATCCTACTGAATCCATCTGTTCAAAGTCAGCCACTCCAGCTTCATGAATTTCTTGAAGGAACATAGATGGTGAAATTGGGACTGGTCCATCGTTTGCGTCGGACATGTAGGTGATCGGGCGTGCATTGATTTGCTGTTCACATTCGCAAATCAACGTGTATAATTCGGCATAGTCCAGGGAAGCTCTACCAAGGTTCTTCTTCAATAGCATCTTGACCAAGCCAATGATGTCGCTGAATGTTGGGGTTTTTAGCTTGAGTGTATCTTCCTTTTGATCCCATATGATACCATGGACGGACGTTTCAGTACTGTCAGGCAGAGCTGAGTTTGTCCGCTCCCACCCTCTTAAGTCAAAGCGTGCTCTGGCAAATGTGGCCCGCGAATGTTGAATGAAATTGTCCACTTCTGTGAGATCATTGTGACTTCCAACGTAATTATCGACATAAATGCTCTGTCGGAGCTCAGCAATGACAGATACTGGACAGTTAAAATCACCAGATTCTATCATGATCTCACAGCGGCGCAGATGGTGGTCAAAAACAGCGCCCAACAAAAAAGGACTGCAGCAAACTCCAAAAACAACGCGGCAGTGCCGGAAAATTCGCATGCCATGTTCATCTATCCAAATAAAACGTAGGAAATCTCTGTCCAATTCAGCCAGCGATACGTTTAGGAAGGCCCGTTTCACGTCTGCTACAAGTCCAAATTTTCCTTTCCGAAAACGCGTCAATATCGGCGGGATTTGTTCAATTAGGTTAGGCCCAGGATTTAAACACTGGTTCAATGACTGGTGGCCTTTCTCACTCGCTGAAGCATCAAAAACAGGGCGAAGCGGTGTAGTACTACCTTCTTTGTATACTGCTCTATGAGGTAGGTAGTGCCCTTCATTCCATTTTTCCCTTGGGACCTCTTCAATGATACCTTCGCCAAGCCAGTCCATCAAGACGTCGAGGTACTCTTTTTCTCGTCCTGAGGTTTTCAATTTTCGAGCTGCCCGATTGAAACGCAGTGTTGCCAATTCAAAATTCCTCTGAAGTGGTGGGTGGTTGTTGCACCAAGGCAAGTTAACTTGGTAGCGACCATTGTCCAGGATTTTGACTGTAGCATCAAAATTTTGCTTGACCAGTTGTAGGCTCTGCTCCTTAGAGATTTTCTGTCCTGGATCATCAATTCCAAGGACATCAAGTCTCCACAGGTTACAAGGTGCAGCCTCGGCACACATCATGCTGATATGAGTTTCACTTGTGGTTACAGCTGACCCAGTCATTTTTCCCATCAGGGTCCATCCAAGAAGGGTTTCAATAGCTACTAGTCCACAAGATAAAACCTCACGTCGCCCCGACCACAGTTTGCCTGCAACATCAGCTCCAATTAGCACGTCAAAGGGCCCTTCTCCACCATCAGTAATCTTAAGGGGGCGTCAGACACTTTTGTGATACCGCTTCTGGACCCTCCACACATTAGGGTTGTGCAGCTATGCCTATGTGACTCCTTTTCGTGAACGCTTTCAACTCCGTTTAGTTTGACCTCCCCACCCTACGCTGAGCCAGCCTTCTTTTCATCCCTTTTTCACCATCTGCGAGCGGTTGGGTTGGGTGATTTATACCTGTTCCAAAACTGTGTTTAGACCTTCAGACAAGGTTCCGTCCTGACAAACGAAGCCGTATAATGGCTCTAGTTGGTCCCTGAGACGTTTCAACCCGATCGGACCAAATTTGGGAGGGGTAGGGGTCAAAATGTGTATTTTGAACAATGGATTTTTTAGATTTTTTGCGATCTAGGTATGTGGGGTATCATTTTCCACTAAATTCTGGATTCTGAATCCAATTAAATGAATCCCGGAACGGGTCGCGCCCTCTGGATGAGGTTATGGGTCTAAATGGGTACCTATCTACCCATTTCGAATGATCCTAGATCGCCCAAAATCTTAAAAATCCATTTTTCAAACACATTATGACCCCTAACCTGCCCAAATTAGGTCCAATCGGGTTAAAAAGATTTGAGGACCAACTAGAGCCGGAAATGGGTCCCTGACCAAAATTTCAGATTTTTAGAAAAATGTTTACTACCTAAAACGGCACGGACGGTGGACGGCTACGGCGGACGGACATTTGACTTCTGGTTGGTTATTCCTTGGTTTCATGAAAAAGGTCAACATTTCCAATTCGGCTCAAAAATTTATTTATTATTTATAAATTACCCTATAGATGTTCCTACGAAGATCAGAAAGAAATTGAAAAACAAATAGCTGAATTGTTAAATCATGGAATGATTGAAGAGTCCTGCTCACCATTTGCCTCACCAGTCACGTTAGCGAATAAAAAAACCGGTGAATGGAATGCGAAAGAAAGGACCTGATTATGTGTAGACTTCAGGGAACTAAATAAATTACTAATTCCGGAAAGTCAACCTTTCCCTCTTATCGAAGATATCATTGTGAAGACGCGCGACTGTAAATGGTTCTCGGCTCTAGACATTTGGCTTTCTGGTCCATACCAATTCGTACCAAAGACCGATACAAAACTGGTTTCATAACGCAGCACGGTCACTGGCAATGGTCTTGCATGCCATTTGGCTTAAAGAATTCGCCGGCCATTTTTCAGCGTGTGCTCTCGGGAATTATACGACGTAATAATCTGGACGTTTTTTGTTGTAATTTCATAGATGATATTTTAGTCTTCTCGAAAACCTTCAATGATCACTTGATACACCTCGAAAAACTTTTGAAAGCCATATCAAACGAAGGATTCAAATTAAAAGGTTACCGTTGGACTAAAACATAGAGAATGAAGTTGAACGAAACAAAGTCAGTTCACGTCAACTTCACCATTCGGCAAGTGCCAACAACGGAAGTTGAGGTAAACTCAACCGTAGTACCCTACGCTGACTCTGTCACGTACTTGGGTATGACTCTGGATTCAAAACTCAACTGGAGGAAGCACATAGAAAAGACGAAAGAAGAACTGAAGATCAAGTTCAGACGCATGTACTGGCTTATGGGAAGGCATTCCCATCTCTCCCTTCACAACAAGCTGCTCATCTATAAGCAGATTTTTCGCCCCATCTGGAGTTACGGTATACAACTCTGGGGCTGTGCCAAAAAAATCCAACATTAAGATAATCCAAACCTTGCAAAAAAAAAAAAAAAATTCGACGTTATCCATCGGGATCTGAGGATTGAAACTGTCAATGAAACTATAGTCAAATTCTCAAGGAAGCACGAGCAACGCCTTCATAAACATGAGAACCCGGAGATGCTCAACGTTCTTGACAACGCTGGCGAGCTTCGGCGACTCAAGCGCAATAAACCTCTGGACCTGACTGTGCTGTGCCAGAATGAATGTGATTGTGTATAGTGTCCCGTGCATAATGTTTATTAACATTCAAGATTAAGATTTGCTGAAATCTTATCTTACCCATGTGATATCCTGCGAACAAATATTGCTAGATGATGTATTTAAATTCAATTGCAATAAATAATTCACAAAAAAAAAAAAAAAAAAAAAAATCCCCTACACATCTGTACCAACACACGAACCTCCAGTGTTTCGATCCATACCAACCTCCTGTAGGTTCCAGACGATTCAGAACCCGTCTGAAGAGGTTATGTGTCCTGGTTATAGTGCAAAACGATACCCCACACACCTAGATTGCAAAAAATCTCAAAAATCCATTTTTCGATATTCACATTTTGACCCCTACCCCATCCAAATTTGGTCCGATCGGGTTGAAAAGTTTCGAGGACCAAGTAGAGCCATGAACGGACACCTGACCAAAATTTCAGATTTTTAGAATAATTTCTACTACCAAAGTCGGCGTAGACGGAGTACGGACATTTGCTAATTTTGATCTAGACACCTTGAAACGTCCAGAAAAAAATTTTAAGCCGAATCGGAGAGGTTGACCTTTTGCATGAAAACATAGGTTGATTATTCAAGGAATAACCAACCAAAAGTTGAAAATAATAGTACATGAATAAAAAAACTTTTATAAAAGCAACGTTTTCATATGCACTAAAAAGTAGAAAATAATTTTCCTATGAGCCTGGCAGAATTTCTGAATAAATTGGTCACAGTATGGTAACAGACTTTATAACAATTTCCAATTCTTATAAAACGAAAAACGTTGGGCGCATGTACTCAAACATCAAGATCTTTCTAATACGCTCACATTTCTATAAAATGAAATTTCTTTATATTAATTCAGTTGACATAATATTCAGTTAATACAGTTTCACGGAATTGAATTGTGAACATTAGAAATCATTTGATATAATCATATGCAATAATACTAATCATCATTAACGAATTCCAAATTGTTCATATAAATGAACATTAAAATCATGATTTCTACAATAATTCTTCAAATACATATTTGTTACATAATTTTGCAGAAATAAAATTTTACTTTAAATGAATTAAATATATTCATAAGTTACTATGAAAATGTTTCATTTACAATCACAATTAGTGATTTATAAATAATATAATCATATGTTCAATTATATTAATAATTATCATAGATAATTTGTAAAATTAATATATTGTCAGAAAAAAACAGTAGTTTAGTATTACCTCATATAAATCTCATATTTATATGATTCTAAAATGAACATTCATAATAATAATACAAAATGCGCCCAACGTTTTTCGTTTTATAAGAATTGGAAATTGTTATAAAGTCTGTTACCATAATGTGACCAATTTATTCAGAAATTCTGCCAGGCTCATAGGATAATTATTTTCTACTTTTTAGTGCATATGAAAAACGTTGTTTTTATAAAAGTTTTTTTATTCATTTACTTTTTCACATGGGTTGGTTATTCCTCGGTTCAAGCGCATGGAGACTCATTTCTTCAACATCGGGAAAATGGAAACAGTGGATGTGGTGGGTCCCGAACAAATTCCAATCGATTCAGCGTCCATAATTTAGTAAAAAATGATAACCCACACGCCTGGGTACCAGAAATCCCGAAAAAACATATTCCAAATGGGTTATAGATACCCAATTTGACCCATAAGTTCTTCCAGTGGGTGCCAATCGTTCTGGGACACATTTCGTTGGATTCACAGTCCAAAATTTAGTGGAAAACGATACCCCGCTTGCCCAATCTCCAAAAATCCAATTTTCAAAAACACATTTGATCCCCCCCTCCCCACCTACACCCAAATTTGGTCCGATTGGAAAGTTGATGAGATACCTTTTCACACTGAGCAAGTGTCTGTAACCATATGAAAACCAAGAAGGGGTCATTTCTCTAAACCCAGAAAAAATGTTTACTATTCATCTTGAAGAGGTCAGGTAATTTCAACAGAAAAGAATGAGTTTCTCTCAGGTAACCAGGAAAGGAAAACCCTTTTTCACTCTCTCTCACTCTCAGCTTCGGCCCTCTCTCTCTCGTCAGTCCCTTCAAGGGGGTCTGTCGACGCAACTCGATCTAGCGGCAGACGGCCGAACTGTCGCTGTTGACCACCCTACCCCGCCAGACCCAGGCCGCACGGCCTGATTTTCCAAAAGTATTTCCCGATTTTTTGAAGCTCCTGTTTGAAAATTCAGACTTTTTTCTTTCGCAATATCCTTTTAAGACTTGTTGTTGTTCTCTTTGAGAAAATTCAACTGCCAACTTCTCATAACTTCAAAGTTACGAAATTTAAAATTTAAAATTTTGAAAATATTTCATTTGTTTATAGGCTAGAGAAATTTCACAAGTCTTACGAGCATATTGCAAAAAGAAAAAGTTTAAATTTCCATACGGGAGCTTCAATAAATTGGGAACACTTTGCAAGGGACTGTCTGACGCCCCCTTAATACCTTTCTGCTTTAGCTCTTCCAACCAATCACCATTTGTTGGTGCAGGCACTGCCAAGCAAATGGTCTCTGTATCCAACACATCAAAGTTACAGGAATAAGCCTTGTTGAGACTTGCCATATGCACTTTGTAGCATTTATGCACCTGAGGTTTCGTGCTGCCTCCAAATAGGGCATGCGTAAGGCTTTCTGTACGAGTAGGAGTATAGTTGAGTTGAGAGAGCACTCTATGGGTGATGTACGATTTCTGTGACCCACAGTCTATTAGAACTCTCGCCTCCACAGCTCTTTTGCCAAGCAAAGTGACCCTTAAAGTCTGCAGGAGGATGGGACAGTGGTGGGTGTTGGAGAGATTGTGATGCAATGACCCACCTTGGCCAGTTCCTGCTTCGTCAGTGGCCTTAACTTGCCGACTGTCACACAGAACTGCATTGTGTCGCTTGGAACAAATCACACACTTTACAATGGCCCGACACTTAGCCTTGTTGTGACCTTTCCTAAAACATAGGAAACAATGACCATTGTCAACAAGCTTCTGCTTAACCTCTTCAGCAGAGAAATCGTAGCATTTGACACAGGCTTCCGATGAATGCGAGGAATGACAGAAGATGCAGGAGGTTTTTCCATCTTTAACATTGACCAATCCTGTAGCAGTTGGAAGTGAGTGACCTATACCCTTGGACTTGACTGACTTTTGATAAGGTTCCTTTTTGTGTGCTGTTTCCTTTGCTGTCTTTAGATCCTTGGACTCAACTGTTTGGTTTGAATCATGAAAGGTACTACGTTTCAGCAACAGGCATTCTCCCCTTTCAACCTCATCCCTGAGAAAAGATAGCAGTGGTTGAAGTTCATCTTCTATGAGGGAAGACTTTACATCCTTGGAGGAGGGATGCTCAAAGGCTGTCACGGGGTCATTGCTATCCTCCTTGAAACATTGTCTTGTCCTTGATTCACGCTGCCAGTCCTTCAGCACATTGTCTGGAAGTGCTGACTCAATCAACGGTGTCAACAGGTAGGTATATTTTTCACTGGCAACACCTAGCGACTCAAGGGCCTTGATCTGAGTTTCTAGCTGGTCAAATAGTTTTCTGAGAGAGTTGGTACTCTCACCCTTTGCTTGTAATAAGACCAGTGCTAGCAGCTCCCTCATATACATTTCAACGAGTAGTTTGTCCCTACCAAAACGAGATTTGAGACGCTCCACTGTCTTAGCGTAGTTCTTGTCAAGTGGTGGAAAGCTCTCTACAAGCTCTCTGGCGGGGCTCCCTTCTTTGGTGTACATGAGAAGGTACTGAAACTTCTCACTTTCGTCGTATTCATCGCTTTGGTCGATACGCTTGAAAACAGACCAAAAAGAAATCCAGTTTTTGAGTTGGCCATCAAACTGGTAGGGCACGATTTTTGGGAGCTTCAATGACGATGTTTTCTTGACGACTACAGAAGACGCCCTAGAGAATACGTCGTCTCTATCAAGCTGCTTCATCAGCTCCCATTGGGCCACAATTTCTGCATGAATATCACGGTACGTTTCCGCCTCGTCGAACTGGTTGCTAATTATGGATTCGTCTGTTTCCAGAACAAGGATTAAAGCACTTACCCTTTCATCGTTCTTTAACAACCGTGCGGATTTGTCAGAAAATTGGGCGAATAACGGGCTCAGCTCGTTGAAAGTCACCTTCCGTCCATAAGCTTCCTTGAACTTGTTGGCCGCGATAGTAAAAAGTCGTCGAAGCTGCGTTCTTTCTTTCTTCAATAATTCGAATTCCTTCTTCAAGTCTTCAGCAGACATTTTTCGCGGTACGGAACTATAAAACAACGCGAGAATTTACCGAAAACTGATTCCCAGTTCCCCACAAGGGATGCCACTATGTGAAGTCTAACTACTTCAACACAAAATTATTTTATAGTGGGAACTGTGGAACCCAGCGAAGAAGAAACCCGGATTGACGATTGAAAACCTTTATTAACAAATTCAGAACGCACTTACAACTAACTAACTCGAGTACGATTACAACGAACCAATATAAAATCGAACTACTCTGGAAACCGACCACGTTTTAGCGCAATTTCACGAAAAACAGTCTTGCCACAACAATAACAGAAAAAATCCTGACTCTCAACAAATAATAATCTCAAGTAAACTCCCCATGTAAATTCCCTCCTAAATTTGAATACAATCGGACAAGCAGTATAAGCATTCACATTTTCATAAAATGTGGTCGTTGCTTTTTCCTGTCACAGAAAGCACGCCTAACATGTTTTTCAGAGAAATGGGGTAGACTCCCATCACCAGGAAGTTGTAAATCAACGTGATTTTCGCATAAATAACTGAAATTCGGAATGGGTTAAAAATTTCGTTCATATTTGCTTGGCCTTGTGCCAGGGGTCCGATGAGATAATCTGGCAGTTCAAGAAGAAAATCCTACCTGCACCTTTTTGCGATTTTGGTTGTTCATTCCTTGAATAATCAATCTTTGTTTTCATCCAAAATGTCAACCTCTCCGATTTGGCCTAAAAATGATTTCTGGACGTTCCAAGGTGTCTAGATCGAAATAAGAAAATGTCCGCCCGCCAGTCACGCCGATCTTGGTTGTAGACAATTTTCTACAAATCTGAAATTTGGGTCGAAGGTCCGTTCCCAGCCCTAGTTGGTACTCGAAGCTTTCCTGCTCGATCGGACCAAATTTAGGGGGAGGGGGTAAGGGTCGGTTATTGTTCTCCGAAAAATGGATTTTTGATCTAGGCGTGTGGGGTACGTTTTCAACTAAATTTAGGACGCTGAATCTATGAGACAGGTCCCGGTACGATTGGAGCCCACTGGAAAAGGTTATGGGTCAAAATGGGTATCTATCTACCCATTTTGATTGTGTTTTCGAGATTTCTGGTACCTAGGCGTATGGGGTATCATTTTCCACTAAATTTTGAACGCTCAATCGATTGGAATGAGTGTCCATGCTCCTGCTCCGAGGAATTACCAACCCCTGTGTTTTACGAAAGATCATAACATTAATACCCTCTTCTGAATTACTAAATTTCCCACGTACTTCTCTCTTCTTCAACTTTTCCAGAATATTTCCGGTTTGAATAATAATTTTTACTGGCCGCAAACACGTTAAGTGCATCCTCGTCAGGATTCCACCCTGTGAACAATTTTTTTACAGCCTGTCTCTTCCGACTTGGACGTGTGACCCACTCCAGAATCATCACACAACGTAGCCAAATATTTCCGCAAATAGGAAATTTTCGTGCACTCTCAAAAATGGCTGGTGTGGAATCGACCCCGCAGGTTATTTCTAGGGTTTAATACAGAGAAGTTAAGGTTGAGACCTCATAAATATACGTATAAGGAACTTTATTTTCGCAAATACACACGGGAGATGCGGGTTGAGCAAGATTCGGGAGTTTAATATTTGGCCATGGAAAAAAGGAAACCCTTTTTCTTCCATGGCGTTTGGCCTGCGAGGGAATCCACAAATATCCGCAGAAAGTTCGGTGTTTGCGAATCCTTGGTCCGGCGGTCCGTCTTTTAGGGAGTCCCTTCTGCAGACTCGTTTGAAATCGTTTTGACGAACATTCGTTTTATCGAAAAGTGACTAGCCGTCAGACTATTCTGAGTTTCATGGTGATACCTGTAATTGACGGAAACCCGGTGTTGAACTCGGCATCCAACGACTGGTTCTTCCTCAATCAAAATAAACACATTAGTTTGTTAGTCATTCATATTCACGTCTAGTCGAACTATCTTACCTTCTCTTAAAGTCGAGGGCGGAGGTACGGATAAATCGTTATTGAACTCGAGAGCTTTATTAAATTGTAGAACACTTCATGACAGTAGAAACGCAACATGGACGACAATAATCTACTACGTCTTTTCTAAAAGCGGAGGGGAGCCTTCATGGGAGGAAAACAGTGTTACCTATTAATCTTGAGCCAGTGTTGGTTTCCTACCCACAATGAAATGCATGAGCAGGCTGTAATATTTCCATCACTCCCCCCACAGCCATGGTTGTGTAATTCATAAGGATCTTGTTTTCTCGTCATACAACATAACTAAGATAAGGAGATGAAGTTAGTTGTAAGTGCTCATTTCAAGACTCAAAACAATAAATTAGAATGCAATTATTATCATTCAGCACAAGACAATCCTTGCTACTGAGGTTCCAAGAAAGCTCTATTTAGAAATCACACTTCTCAGTGTTACCCTCAGAAAGGGAATTGCAACTCATAAAAGCTTATAGTTTAGCCTATACTACTGAAAAAATTGGAGTCGATCAGGTCTGACGGTCTTGACTTTGGTCCTTGGCTGCCCAACACAAGATTCAAGGATGAGGGGTGAAGTCTCTGATGTCTTCCTTCTGTCACATCTATGCTGAGGCAATTTCATCTTTATGTCCGTCTTAATAACCATCTTAATTTTGGTGTTAACCAATCATCTTTATTTATTCTGGGTTTCACCAGCAATCTAAGTAAAAGGGGAAGACAATTATTAGTTAGGCAAACATGAATAATGATTTAAAAAAATTCTTCTGTTCCTGTAGGTGGGTTGGAAGTTGAAATATTAGTGTACATACATAATTTGGTTCCTGAATTTTTCAAATTTTACTCTAGAGAGGGCCTTTGTAAAAAATATCACCAATTTGATTATCTGGACTAATCCACTCTATTTCTATATTGCCCTTCTGAAGTTCCTCCCTCACAAAGTGGTAAAATAAATTTACAAAATGCTTCAATGTTTTTTGATTCTTCTGTTTTTGCCAATTCAATCGCCGAAGTGTTATCTTTGAGAACTCTAGTTGGCACAGAGAGGCTTGCTGCCTCTCTGCAGGCTGCACTCATTGAGACGAATTCAGCCTTGGCGGATGACTGCGCGACATGCTTCTGTTTCTTGGATTTCCAGGAGACCAGACCTCCAAAAAGCACTATAGCATATCCTGTTGTTGACTGACCCTTCTCATCACTAATGCCAAGGGATGCATCAGGATAGCAGAGCATGTCATCTCGTTGCCCTCTGATAGATAGATAGATAGAAAACGTGTTTATTTTAGTTGAACAACAATAATAATAAATTCGCATTTGTGTTAATAACACGGTATGGCAATGGGCCATGCCCGTCTGCCAGAGGATGCACCAACCTATTGAGGAAACACACAGCCCATATTATGCCTGTAGAGCCGAGATTACAAATAAATAAATAAAAACCATTTTACAATGGAACATAACAAGGAAACAATTTATCGTGAACGAATAAGAGCGACAAAGACTACACAGAATATGAAAACAAGGAAAACACAACACACGGCTGCCAATTGATAGGCGAGGATGAGGTTTCAGTCCCAATTGAACTGGGCAACCAGCTCGGATCGATATGACCAAGCAGCCTGGCAAAATCTCGCGAGTGGGAGCCAGTTCAAACCATTGAGCATTCCGATCACGGAGTCGCGGGTCAACCTAGCCACTCCGAACTGTGCAACCCGAAACCCAGCCAGGACAGGACAGTGCCCCAGAAAATGCATAATGTCCTCTGCTTCGCCAAGATTGCAAAGGGAGCACAGCGTCCTGTCAAGATTGTCGTCCTCCCGAGCCACACCCGGCCGGCCATTGAGCGCCAGAAGGTCCCCTCTGACCCTACAGGCCCAGCGGAGGACAAACATAGACCCTTTTTGACCCTCCTCAGTCAGGTCAATACTTCGGAGTCCCATGTCCAACTGCCGATAAATCCTGTGATGCGATGACAACGCCCTTGTGACAGTCTGCTCTCTCCATTGGGATTCCAGTGTCTCTTGCAGGGATCTGAGCTGAGATCTCCACAATGCTGGATCCTCAAAGTTGGCACCAACAACACAGCCGGTCTCTCTGCACAAACCCTGAAGATTCTTGTACCAGAACAATCCATGCTGAACAATCTGGTCTGCTAGCAACCGAGGGTACCGGCTCGCAGGCATAAGCATTACCTTGAGAAGGTATTTGCAGTGGAGGGAGAGCGTGTAGAGGAACACGGGTATCACGCCAGTTTCCAAATAAACAAAATAATCCGGTGTGTTACGAGGTAGGCCAAACAATCTCTTGATAAAGAATTTTAGAACCCGTTCAATGACATTGTATCGCTGTGATCCCCATGCTTGAGCACCATACGCCAAAACAGCTCGAGACGTTGCCTGGAAAACCTTGTACTTGGCATGGATCGGTATCTGGGATTGCCGCAAGAAGGATCCATAAACACTTGCTATGGCATACTTGGCAGTAGACGATTTCTCCTTCAGATGGGTCGCAAAGGACAAGCCAGAGGTAAGGGTCACTCCAAGGTACTTGTACGAAGACACCACCTCCACATCATCACCTCTGTAAGTCCATGCCTCCGAAAGTCTGAGCCGCCCTCCCCTGCGAAAAACCATGATCTTGGATTTATCAAGGTTGACCCGCATCCTCCACTGATCACAATAATGCTGTAAGGCATCAATGTTTTGCTGAAGCTCCGCTGTGGACTCGGCAGTAATGACAATGTCATCAGCATACATAAGCAGTCTTATTTTGGTTCCAGCAACGTCGATTCCATGAGGCAATGCTCCTTCAAGATCGTTGAGGTACAATGCAAATAGCAGAGGACTGAGCAAGCAGCCCTGCCTTACACCCTGCTCAACATCAAAGGCTCTAGTGGTGCCCTTCACATTCCAAACTGCTGCTGTCCCTCCAGAGTACAACGACGAGAGTAGCTTGATGAACTTACAGCTGAACCCATAACCATCCAGCTTCTGAAACAGCAAGTCGTGGCGAACACAGTCAAACGCAGCCCGAAAATCAACGAAGAATGCGTAGAATCGTTTAGCTGGCGAGTTTACCCTGAGGTGTGCGAGGCTTGTCAGAGTGAAAATACAATCAGCTGTACTGTAGCCCTTCCGGAAACCAGCCTGACACTCTCTCAAAACACATTCAGCCTCCACAAACTTTTCAAGCCGTCCACCCATCAGCCCAGCTAGCAGTTTCGAGTCACAGTTGATGAAGGACAAGCCCCTGTAGTGCTCCACGACATTCACGTCACCCTTCTTATGCAGGGGATATATCAGAGAATATGAGAAATCAGCGGGGGTCTCTCCAGTCTCCAGAATTATATTATATAAGGCCAACTGTCTCTCAAGAAAGGGCTCGGGTGCATACTTGTAGAATTCGTACGAGATTCTGTTTGGTCCGGGGGCTTTATTATCTTGACACCCTGCCAACACCTCTTTCAGCTCCATCATAGTGAACGGCCTGTCGAGAATATCTGATCGATGCTGAAACCTCCCATTATCATAAATAACCATGCGGTTCATTGGTTCGCTCAGCTTCCACTGCTGCATAAAGTAGGAAGCCCACTGTTCCATGGATATGTCACCAACTCTTCTTTCTGGGTCAGTCCGAAGAAGGCGAATCAACTTCCAAAACTTGGATGCATCATGCACATTGGCAAATTTCTGACCCAGATCTTTGTAAAATTTGGTTCGCTTACCCTCACACAGGAGTTTATAATCAGCGTTTGCCTCAACATATGCCCTTCGTGCCATGTCCGAGTTAGTGTGACGAAAGAGTCGAAGCGTAGCAAAAGACTTCTCCCTCGAACGACTGCATTCCCAGTCCCACCAAAACTGCTTGCGATCCACCCTTGGAGGCGGGATCATTGCAGCCCGCGTTGCTGCGCCAACTATCGCTGAAGCCAACGACGAAGCCTCCCGATCCAATGACGACGACGGCACTTGTTTAAAATCCGATTCCATCGTCTCCAACAGCGCCGAACTGTAGTCATCTCTCCGATCCATCTTCCAGGGCAGCCTTGGGACGAGCGGAAGCCAGCCATCAACCTGCGAAGCACCAACTGGGAGCTTGAAATGCATCGGCATATGATCTGAGAACAACTCATTTCCAATTTGGAAATCATCAACAAGCCCCATTGCCACCGGCGTGGCACAGCACAGATCTATTACCGATGAGCCAGAGGCCCCGATGTAGGTGAACTCACCCAAAGCATCACCAGCACACCTGCCATTCAATACGAATAGCCTGTGTTCCTCGAGCAATTCGATTAGCTTTTTACCTCTTCCATTAGCCGTGATATCCTTGGAAACTCGACGTTCGTGGTACTTCAGACTGTCAACATTAGCCTCCGGGCAAAGGACCTGCTCTTCCCCAATCCTTGCATTTAAATCTCCGGCGAGAATCACTTCTCTGTCTTCATCAAAAACAGCAGACAACAATTCTTCCAACTGCGAAAAGTCCAACTCCCATCGGTTGCAATTAAGATACATAGGAACAATAACTACCTCACCACGCCCACAATCGACAACCAGCACATCTCGACCCTGAATAATTGCATATTTTGCTCTAGATATAATATCAGGTTTAGATTTAATACCAAACAAACATCCCCCCGAAGCACGACCAAACCTTGAGCTTCTGCTCGCTCCTACCCATTTCAAACTAAATCCCTCAAAATATTTCGAATAACGCTCCTTATAATCATCTACAATGTGAGTTTCAAATAGAATAAATATATCGTAACTTTTTACAAATCGGAAAAAATTATGTAACAAAATTTTATTGTTGAGACCATTGACATTATAAACTAGTACTTTGGCAGCAAACTCGTTCACTGGAGAATCCTCTTCCCTCTGGCAGACATCTAGACGTCAATCGGCCCGCGCATCACGCGGCAGTGAGACCCCGGTTCCGCCCGACGCCGCAGAGCTTTCCTGACGTGGAGGGGTAGACCCAACCGCCGAGCCGCTCAGCTGCTGAGCAACGAGAGGCGCCAAGTCCATTCCAACAAGCGAATTCAGCAGGTCGATCCCGTGTCCATCCTTGTGACGAATCCCCAAAGTATCTGACCAAGTGAAGCGGCTATCGTTGACAAACATAGCGTCATGGCGCACCACCACTCTTATCGCAGGATTTTGACGCATAATATGTTTCCTGATGGCGAACAGATTCCGACGAGTCTCCCTCACGGGCAACGGGTAGTCTCGGCTAACTCCAAATCTGGTGTCCTTGAGTCGTTTCGTGTTCGCTAAAATAGCCTCCACATCTTTCACCCCACCGAATGTGACGAGCAATCCAGAATTAGGTCTTCTTCCGGACATGGAGATGACATCTTTTATGACCACTTGACGAGTGACTCCAAGTACTTCTGCAGTAAACCGTCCAATAACCGCATCCAAGCCATGTATTCCGTCATGTTCTAGCCCATAGAAAAGGAGCCGATCGCGGCAGAGGGCACTCTCAACAGAAATCAGCCGTTTATCGCGTTTGATCAACTCTGACCTTAATGACTGGACCTCCTTCTTCAATTTGTTGTTTTCGCGCTGGATGGAGTCGATTTTTGTGGTCAAATTAGATACGTCAACCCGGGTTGCAAGACCAGAAGTTGCAGCTGTCAACTTTTGATCAATTAGGGTTGAAAACCTAGCCATCAAATCTTTTATTGTGTCTTCGCTAAGATAAGCCATTTCCTTTGATTGTTTTTTCGAGGGGGTCCCGTTCAATTCTGGCGACGAGTTCACTCTTTTAACGCCCGCTTTAGATGTTATTGGCGTGAAAAACTGCTCGATCTTCTTACGCGGGACTCCTGACATTAGGCAGTGGGCGCACACCTTTGTTTTCGTCCGCCGTGGAACACGGAACACTCAGTGGGGGACGGCTCGAGGTGAGGGAAGCCCTGAAGCGAGGGTCCGAGTCCGGTGGGGGCAACGTTATCTGATCGAACGCAGCCGAGATCAAAACAAACTGTCGAAGAACTGAATTCACCACCGAAAAAAAATATTCCCAATATTAATTAAACGGGGGGGAGCAGCCTCAAACCGTTACTGAAAATTTATATTTGAGAGGAAGCTCATATACTTGCGCGAAAAAAATAGGCGAAAATCGGCCTTCAAACTGCGTAAAACTGATGATAACACGGAGCGCAAAACACTCGTGCTTCCACTCCCGAGGTCCGGTGCACACTCCTCGTTGCCCTCTGAAGCACAGGCCAAGGTTCTGTGTGCCTAGAAGGTATCTCAGGACCTGTTGCAGCTGCTTCCAGTCCCTTCCATCAAAGTTGGCCTGGCGTCTGCTAAGGACATTGACAGCAAAGCTGATGTCTGGACTAGTACCATTCATCAAATAAATGAGAGACCCAATCACCTGTCTATAGGGCACACTAGTTTGCTCAAAGTTGGGGAGTTCTTTGATACGACTGTTTTCTTCCAGCTTCCTCAAGGTATCAGCCGTTGACATTGGTATGTCTGCAATTTTAGCGTGGACGTTAAATCGATCAAGGATGGATTTAATGGATGGTTTCTGGTGAATACAGATGGATTTGTTCTGCCGGTCACGTTCAATTTCAATGCCCAGAAACCTCTGAGGCTCGCCTAGGTCGCTCATTTGATATTTCTTCATCAAACTGGTTTTGATCTGCTGCAACAATGCGGCACAGTTAGAGACCACAATTAGATCGTCCACATACTACAATGCAATAACAAACTTGCCATCGTTTTGTTTGATGAAGAGACAAGCCTGGAATGGGTAGTTTTCAAATCCCAACTCTTGCATGAAATTTTTGAACTCGACATACCAGCGTTTTGGCGACACTTTCAATCCATATAGAGATTTTTCCAACTGACAAACATATTTGTCTCGTAGCTTCTTTCCCATTTTCTCTTCCAAGCCTTCGGGAATTTCCATAAAAACTGGCTTTTCTAGCTCCCCGTTCAGGAAAGCTGTCTTGACGTCCATTTGAACCGATTCCAAATCTAGCTTGTTCACTGCAGAAACAAGGAATCGAACATCACCTAGTCTGGCAACAGGGGCGTAAATTTCTGATCTGTCATACCAATTTTTGTCAGCAAAGCCTTTGACCACCAATCTACTCTTAAACCTGATTTTTCCTCCAACTTCTTTCTCAATTTTGTTCACCCACCTAGCTTTGATTAGGTGTGTTCCTGGTGGTAGGGATTTTTGTTTTACCAATCTCCATGTACCGCACTTCTCATGTGATTCTAGTTCATCATCTATCGCTCTTTCCCAATGTTTTCTGTTCCGGGACTTCATTGCATCTACATATTGTTTTGGAGTTTCTTCAAATGCATCGTAATTGAAAAGAGCACTTCGCACTTCTTCCTCGTCGTCATTGGACTCATTGGCTTCATCAAAGAACTCATTATCACTTGTCTCTCCAATTAATTTTTGAGATTTAGAAACGTCCTCAACATTGCTTTCATGATTTTGGTTTCTTGTTTCTTCATGAAACGTCAGATTTTCTTCAAGTTGTAGTTTCTTGTCTGGTCCAAATCCATCTCCATATACCCGAGACTCGACAAAGACAACATTTTTAGACCTCATTATTGTTTTAGTTTTTACCACGAACAATGTGTAGCCAGTCTCATTACATTCTAGTAAATAAGCCAGTCTAGCTCTAGGCTCAAATTTTGATTTGGGCTTTGGGTTGAGGACATATGCCTCACATCAAAAACGTCGTATGTAGCCAACAGTTGGCCGGCGCCCAATAAATAACTCAAAGGGAGTTTTGAAATCAATGGACTTGTTTGGTGTGCGATTATGTACATGCATGGAGTAACTCAAGGCGTGAGCCCAATAGCAGGAAGGCATGCCCGAGCTAATCAGGTTGACTCTTATTTTCTCTGCAATTTCCAGGTTAATTCCCTCAGCACAGCCATTATGCTGAGGAGTAGCGGGCTCACATGGATTTAGCATAATTCCTTCTCCCCTCAACAGGTTATTCATATCCTGAGTCTTGAATTCAGATCCCCCATCTGTGCGGATCTCATGAATTTTGGCGTTGTTGTCCCCAATTAATCTCCTTGATTCCTCTATAAATTCCTTGAGTGCAAAGTGGACTTGGGTTTTGTCTGCAATTGGAAAGGCCATAGTGAATCGAGAGAAGTCATCCGTGAAGGTGACAATGTAGTTAGCCCCTGATCTAATTGAGCACGGTGTAATCTTCCCCATAAGATCAGAATGAATTCTCATTAGAGGCTTGGTAGCTCTGTGACGAATTTTGTTGCATGGTTTCCTCCTGGCCTTAGCGAGCTTGCACGCCTCACAATCCAGGATTTCTTGAGTGATCTTGAAGTCTTTCATTTCAACCAGTATTTTAGAAACAGTCTCTAGATAATTCTTTGAGGCATGATTAAGCCGATAGTGCCACAGTAAGGCTCTGCATTCTCTAAGCGACTGTTGCCTTCGTTCTTGAATTGAATTTAGATCACTTTTGTTGATTTTGCTGAGTTGCCCCTCAGTATCAACATTTAAGGGGTTCCTCTTGACTTTCTTTGTAGGGTCAACTCCCAATTCCTCCTCACTTAGTTCGGCTTCTGAAGTAGGTGAATCTGCAGTACTGGTGTCATTCTCAGTCAGATAAATCTTCCTTTTACTTGAGCTCCCCCCTTCAAAATTGCCGCTGAAATTCCCCATGATTTTTGAAACAATTTCCGGTTTTTGATTGTTTAATGGAAGCTGAAATTTGAGCCACCACAGTTTGTCACAATAAAATCCTTTTGCCATTATTTCACATTCTACAGTATTTCTAATTACAACCTCATCATCAGTAAATATGATGCTTACTCCCTTCCCTCTCAACTTACTGATATAGAACAGATTTTTGGACAGATTTGGTGCATATAGTACATTTTTGAGACAACTCAAATTTCTTCTATCCCCTGAGATAGCTATGTCACCTTCATGAGTTATCAACAAATTTGATTCCTTATTATTATTGGCGCATACAACACGTTTTGGTTTTGGTAACTCTCTTAAGCTATTGAATACATTTATACCATAAACAAAATGGTCTGTGGTTCCACTGTCAAGAACAAATAATAGAGACAATGGGTTCAAAGATAACTCATTTCGTAAGTTATAATCGCGTCCCTGAGGGGGATTCTCATCATCCTAACAGTGAGCATGAGTTGCCCAATGGGCATGGGCATGTGGTGGAGAGTTTTTTTTTTTTTTTTCTTCTTCATCCAAGATGCTCAGGACTTCCTTGTTGATTTCATTCAGTTCCTCTTTGAAAAGATCAGCTCCATCAATGTAGTAAACCTTCTCCTTGGCAAGGCATTCTTCATCCTCAGAATCAGTGAATAGATTCAGAGCAGACTGCTGTTTTTGTTGGCAGGTTCATCCAAGTTTCACCGCTTTGCGGGTAATCAGTTCTGTAGCAATTATTCTGTAGGCTCATAGCTGGTTTCAACCTCTTCACTTTGAGTCCTTGGAAACCTATTTTTCTCTCCGTTTTGCTATTCTTGGTATTTTTGAAGAAGGGCCACCTCCTGTGGGGCATGTGGCAGCTATATGGTGTTTTGTGAATTTTTGGCACTTGTAGCAGAGAAGTCCTCTGCCCCTGTTGGGACATTCTCCCTTGAGATGTCCAGTAACTCCATAATCAAAACATGTTATCTCTTCCAGGTCACTGGTGTTTGATGTGCTAGCAAAGCTCTTCCTTGAATGTTTCCTCTTCTTTGATGTAGCAGCTACCAGGGCTTTCTCCTCATTAATATTGTCTCATCTGGTAGTCTCTTTTTGCTTTAGTTCTTCTTTTACTAGCATGGCCTTGAGTTTTTCATAAGAAAGAGTGCCTTCATAGACCGCTTCCTTCATTCTTATGACTTCACACTGGCTGCTTACAGCCATAATGAAACCTGCCCTTTTTTCCTTGTCATTCATGGTAATGTCTGGACATCTTTTCATTTCTCTCACCAGCTTCTCAAATCTTTGGATAAGCTCAATTGCAGTCTCAGTGCCCTTTTCAAATTTTTGGTTACTGTATTGTATCCTCAGGCTATATTCATTGCTCTTTGTCACGGGTGTACTGGCATTTTCAAGCTCATTTATCATCAATAATGGGGTTTCACATTGTGCAATCAAGTTATATAAATCATCTGTCACTCTGCTCAAAATCAAATGCTTGACTTTATCACCAAGTCTTTATCCACCTTCTGATGCATTAGGTGGGGTGGCAGCAGAGTCATAAATTATATACAATACTCCATATGCCTGGAGCTCTGATCTGAGTTTGCTCATCCAAATGAAGTAGTCAGAACTGAAGTCCAGTTTTTCCTCCACTCTTCCAGTCTTTCTCCACCAGTCCAGCCACCATTGTCTTCATGATTGTACTTGCTGTCTTCTTTTGGTTGGTTATTCCTTGAATAATCAACCTATGTTTTCATGATAATGGTCAACCTCTCCGATTCGGCTCAAAATTTTTTTCTGGACGTTTCATGATGTCCTGATCAAAAAAGGTCAATGTCCGTCCGCCGTCCGCCGTCCGCCGTCCATTGTCCACGCCGTTTTTGGTAGTAGAAAATGTTCTAAAAATCTGAAATTTGGGTCAGGGGTCTGTTCCCAGCCGAGATGGGTCCTCGAAACTTTTCAGCCCGATCGGACCAAATTTGGAGGGGGTAGGGGTCAAAATGTGTTTTTTGAAAAATGGATTTTCGAGATTTTGGGTGATTTAGGCGAGTGGGGTGTCATTTTCCACTAAATTTTGGACGCTGAATCCAATAAAATGGGTCTCAGAACAATTGGCACCCACTGGAAGAAGTAATGGGTCAAATTGGGTATTTATTACCCATGTGGGTGACTTCAGCCGAATAGACAAGCAAAGTCTACAATTTTGGACCTTACCAAAGTTTACTCTGGGAGCAAACTTTGAACTTGTCTGTGTGTCCAAAATATAACTCACAGCTGTAGCATTTGACAAATTTCAAAGTAGCTCTCTCCCAAATGCTGTTTCAAAGAGGTGTTTCAACCCTCACTGCATTCTGTTATATGTACACATGATGACGCATGGCAAATGATCAGAACTGGGCAGGAATTCCAGAAGAAATAGGTTTACCCTGATTTTTCTGCGCTAGCTCCAAGTTTAATCTCAGCCTTTCCACTTAATTGAAGTGTGTAGGTATGGCTTACAAGCCAGTCAGAATCATTATTTTTCCAGGTGAAACAAGGATCTCTATTCCTCCGTTTTACATTCAAGACCACCGTCCCGTTTCTGATTTTGACTACTTTTGTATCGGTGCTTGCTAACCGCCAGATTTCTGCCAGACATGACAACAAAGCTGTGTAGACCTTAGTCTTTCCAGAAATCTCATATGCAAAGCATATTGCGTGGCGTCGTCTGAATGTAACATGCTTCTAGCTTGGGATCTCAAGGCCAATGGCTTGAGAGGACCCATGAGATCTCAATTTAACCGCTGAAATGGTATTTCTGCGCGCTGTCTCACCATACATGGTTTCCTCACTGCTTTAGCTACTTAACAATCCAGGCAATAAAGTATTTCTGAGCCAAATGCCACATTCATCAAATTTGAGAACACTCCCGCTTTTTCCAGGTATCCCTTAGAGGCATGATTAAGTCTGTAATGCCACCATAGTCCTTTATTATCTCTCGGACTCACTGAATCCTCAATCATTGTTCTAACCCTTTTCACAGGTCAACTCCCCTCTAAGTCATTATAACCTGCGCTGCGTTTACTTCCAGATCCTGATGGACCTGCTCTTGTGTTGTTGCAAGACTCGCTTCAGTCTCCTCCAGCCTCTGCCACTTTGCCACAACAGTACATTCACGAGCAATTTGCAGCATTTACTCCAGTTCCTTCCCAGTTAGTTTTCCAACTGGAAGCGCAAAAACAGCAACCGAAATTACCCGTCGAATTTCCCTTGACCTTAGGTTGGTGATCTCGCTGTTGAATGCAAACGGGCGGAGCACGTTTCATTATTTGTTCTTCTGACAGAAAACAGATTTTCTACCACATAGGAGATTTTCTTCTTTAGTTCATCAAAGACTTCCCCAGCCATCAACATCAAGTAAAATTTTAGGGGGCCATGTGAACAGCGCTGTTGGATCTGCTTTGTCCTCCAACCATTCCTGTTCACTGGAAAAATCAGTTGCTCCTGACATCCGTGCAGAATTGGCATGCGCTTTCCTTTTCCTGTACACTGTAAGAGTCAGTTGCTTCTGACACCCATGCAAAATTGGCACGCGCTTTCCCTTTTCAGCACTGATGATGATGCGCTTGCCTTTATACCAACCAGTCCTGAGCTAGGGTGTGGGCACCAGGAAACAACACTCATCAGTCAATTTTTGAGCTGGCGTCCTTCTCAGACCTCCGTCTTTCTACCTCGGTTAACCGACTGCAGGGTTTTGGCCTATAACACAGTACCCCTGTCGCGCGTGGAGTTTAACTAGACCAAGGCATTCTTATTCTTGATTTTTTTTTTGTTCATTCTGATCTCAAAGCTCTGGCAGTTGAAGCACTGCTCTCCTCCATCTCCATTTGGATAATCGCTATTGGTTGGTTATTCCTTGAATAATCAACCTATGTTTTCATGATAATGGTCAACCTCTCCGATTCGGCTCAAAATTTTTTTCTGGACGTTTCATGATGTCCTGATCAAAAAAGGTCAATGTCCGTCCGCCGTCCGCCGTCCGCCGTCCATTGTCCACGCCGTTTTTGGTAGTAGAAAATGTTCTAAAAATCTGAAATTTGGGTCAGGGGTCTGTTCCCAGCCGAGATGGGTCCTCGAAACTTTTCAGCCCGATCGGACCAAATTTGGAGGGGGTAGGGGTTTTTTGAAAAATGGATTTTCGAGATTTTGGGTGATTTAGGCGAGTGGGGTGTCATTTTCCACTAAATTTTGGACGCTGAATCCAATAAAATGGGTCTCAGAACAATTGGCACCCACTGGAAGAAGTAATGGGTCAAATTGGGTATTTATTACCCATGTGGGTGACTTCAGCCGAATAGACAAACAAAACACATCGTCATATCCTGTTGTTTATAACCAGCTGTTAAACTTAGCAACCAATTTTGAGCAGTTGCCTACAATATTCTTTTTACTGTCCGAGCTTTTTATTCGTACCATTCAATTCAATTTAATACAATTATTATAGCCTTCTAAATTACCTACGTTTTCTCAATATTATATTAGTAAATTAGTGTCGTAGTGCCCCATAGATACACCCATCTTGAATATGTGTTTTCGGGATTTCTGCTACCTAGGCGAGTAGGGTGTCATTTTCCACTAAATTTTGAACGCTGAATCCAATAAAATGGGTCCCAGAACGATTGGCACCCACCGGAAGAAGTTATGGGTCAAAATGGGTATGTATCCACCCATTTGGTATGTGTCAGGATTTCTGGTACCTGGGCGTGTGGGGTATCATATTCCACTAAATTTTGGATCCTGAATCGATTGGAATGGGTCTGAGACCCGCCACACCCACTGTTTCCTCCATTCGAGGAATAACCAACCCGTGTGTAAGAATTTGCAGATTTTTTTTCAAATACAGACCTCCACTGCGCTCTCAGCTCAAATTGAGATATCTGCATTACCTGGGATTGGCACAAGCCAACTTCACCAGTTTAGCACAGACTAAACTGGCCAAAGATCAGCACAAACCGATCTTATCAACGTTGGCTCAAGCCAAACCACACCAGAAATATTTCTGCGCTTGGTCACCTAATTCCAGAATTGTCTGCACGTGGTAACCCTTTTTCCTGAGCTTTCCTGTCTCCAGCGCTGCTCAGCACGTTTATCTAGAACAAGAGCATTACATTAATGTAGGTATCCATTAATCCTGTCCACACTTATGAAGCTACAAATTCCTGCATTCTCAAATTTTGATTTTGGCAGCCCCTTAGTGAGATCATCAGCCTGCTGCTCTTCCATTGATATCCATTTAATCTTCACGTTCTTCTCCTGAAGAAAGGACAGTCACACTATATTTTGTTCTAGAGTCGTCTTCTTCACTAACCAAATTACTGATTTGGAATCCTCAAACAAAGTTTGCACAATTGGCCACTAGAATTGTTTAGGAACCTTAACACTCAATGCTCAGCGTCTTTAAATCTCCCGCGATAGGTAGGATCGGCGGATTTGTTTATTTTTTTATCGAAGTCCAACGGAGCATCGCCAACCTGAAGACTCCAGAGTTATCTCCCCTCCCAGACGTTAGGTATTCCAGTGGAGGGGGGTCGTTCGATGGGAATCATCGTCGTTTTCACCAGTTCGTCCGACACGCGGAGACCTATCGGCCGATTTCTACCAAAGAGGGTCATCAGTATCCCAAACACGTTTCTAGTTCGTTTCTACGTTTTCGTTTCGTTATTTTTTTCTTTCTATGTTTACTTTATTTTTCTACATAAATACAACTAACTTTCGTAGCTCGAACATATAATCATCCACCACAAATTCCGCAAAGACCAAGTCTCTACGCGCTGTGCTCATTGCCACAAACTCACATTCCGTAGGGGATATGGCAATAGATTCTGTCGCTTGTTACGCCACATCAGAGCATTTCCATATATCTTGATCATAATGCCGGTTGTAGAATACTCTCCCTTGGCTGACATGCCAAGAAAAACATCCACAAAGCAATCAAGGCCTCCTCTGTTATAGCTGAACAACAAACCATGTGTGATGGTTTTCTTCAAGTAGCACATGATTCAGGCAACTGTGTCCCAGTCTCCCCAGATGTAGTTGAACTGCAACCTACTGAGCATGTTAATTGCAAATGATTGCAACTGGCGTGCCAATTTCTGACAAATTGTAATCATTGCTGTCAGCAAATTCCCTGACTACAAGTCATGTTCCATCCAACTTATTCAGATGTATCCACCTTGTCTACAGAATCCTTGTGTCTCTTGGCGCTTTTTGTCTAGATGCAGTCTTTCACGTTTTCAGATGCTCTATAGTCTCAAACTCTATATCAATTTCCTTCAGTAATAAGTCTGAGTTTCTACTTTTCATGGCCTGTAAATATGTTGCTGAATCAGGATCCAACTTCCTTCTATTCACAATTGCATCACATTTGCTTCTGCCCCTTATATAATTTGAAGCATCATCCTCATGAGTCAGCACTAACCTCCTTTGGTTGGAACCAGCAATATCCTGCCTCACTCCCTGAATAAACATGGATTTGCTATCACCAGAACTTTCTTTCCTCACAGAGCGCTCCTTCAGTGCTTCACTTGTTCCTGGTTCAATTTCTAGATCAGCTCGTTCCTTGACCAGAATTCCTGATCAGAAAATGGTGGTTTCCCAGCTAAAGCACCTCTCTTGTGATCACTGTGAGTCCTGTCTTCTGCAAAGTCTACAATTTTGGACCTTACCAAAGTTTACTCTGGGAGCAAACTTTGAACTTGTCTGTGTGTCCAAAATATAACTCACAGCTGTAGCATTTGACAAATTTCAAAGTAGCTCTCTCCCAAATGCTGTTTCAAAGAGGTGTTTCAACCCTCACTGCATTCTGTTATATGTACACATGATGACGCATGGCAAATGATCAGAACTGGGCAGGAATTCCAGAAGAAATAGGTTTACCCTGATTTTTCTGCGCTAGCTCCAAGTTTAATCTCAGCCTTTCCACTTAATTGAAGTGTGTAGGTATGGCTTACAAGCCAGTCAGAATCATTATTTTTCCAGGTGAAACAAGGATCTCTATTCCTCCGTTTTACATTCAAGACCACCGTCCCGTTTCTGATTTTGACTACTTTTGTATCGGTGCTTGCTAACCGCCAGATTTCTGCCAGACATGACAACAAAGCTGTGTAGACCTTAGTCTTTCCAGAAATCTCATATGCAAAGCATATTGCGTGGCGTCGTCTGAATGTAACATGCTTCTAGCTTGGGATCTCAAGGCCAATGGCTTGAGAGGACCCATGAGATCTCAATTTAACCGCTGAAATGGTATTTCTGCGCGCTGTCTCACCATACATGGTTTCCTCACTGCTTTAGCTACTTAACAATCCAGGCAATAAAGTATTTCTGAGCCAAATGCCACATTCATCAAATTTGAGAACACTCCCGCTTTTTCCAGGTATCCCTTAGAGGCATGATTAAGTCTGTAATGCCACCATAGTCCTTTATTATCTCTCGGACTCACTGAATCCTCAATCATTGTTCTAACCCTTTTCACAGGTCAACTCCCCTCTAAGTCATTATAACCTGCGCTGCGTTTACTTCCAGATCCTGATGGACCTGCTCTTGTGTTGTTGCAAGACTCGCTTCAGTCTCCTCCAGCCTCTGCCACTTTGCCACAACAGTACATTCACGAGCAATTTGCAGCATTTACTCCAGTTCCTTCCCAGTTAGTTTTCCAACTGGAAGCGCAAAAACAGCAACCGAAATTACCCGTCGAATTTCCCTTGACCTTAGGTTGGTGATCTCGCTGTTGAATGCAAACGGGCGGAGCACGTTTCATTATTTGTTCTTCTGACAGAAAACAGATTTTCTACCACATAGGAGATTTTCTTCTTTAGTTCATCAAAGACTTCCCCAGCCATCAACATCAAGTAAAATTTTAGGGGGCCATGTGAACAGCGCTGTTGGATCTGCTTTGTCCTCCAACCATTCCTGTTCACTGGAAAAATCAGTTGCTCCTGACATCCGTGCAGAATTGGCATGCGCTTTCCTTTTCCTGTACACTGTAAGAGTCAGTTGCTTCTGACACCCATGCAAAATTGGCACGCGCTTTCCCTTTTCAGCACTGATGATGATGCGCTTGCCTTTATACCAACCAGTCCTGAGCTAGGGTGTGGGCACCAGGAAACAACACTCATCAGTCAATTTTTGAGCTGGCGTCCTTCTCAGACCTCCGTCTTTCTACCTCGGTTAACCGACTGCAGGGTTTTGGCCTATAACACAGTACCCCTGTCGCGCGTGGAGTTTAACTAGACCAAGGCATTCTTATTCTTGATTTTTTTTTTGTTCATTCTGATCTCAAAGCTCTGGCAGTTGAAGCACTGCTCTCCTCCATCTCCATTTGGATAATCGCTATTGGTTGGTTATTCCTTGAATAATCAACCTATGTTTTCATGATAATGGTCAACCTCTCCGATTCGGCTCAAAATTTTTTTCTGGACGTTTCATGATGTCCTGATCAAAAAAGGTCAATGTCCGTCCGCCGTCCGCCGTCCGCCGTCCATTGTCCACGCCGTTTTTGGTAGTAGAAAATGTTCTAAAAATCTGAAATTTGGGTCAGGGGTCTGTTCCCAGCCGAGATGGGTCCTCGAAACTTTTCAGCCCGATCGGACCAAATTTGGAGGGGGTAGGGGTTTTTTGAAAAATGGATTTTCGAGATTTTGGGTGATTTAGGCGAGTGGGGTGTCATTTTCCACTAAATTTTGGACGCTGAATCCAATAAAATGGGTCTCAGAACAATTGGCACCCACTGGAAGAAGTAATGGGTCAAATTGGGTATTTATTACCCATGTGGGTGACTTCAGCCGAATAGACAAACAAAACACATCGTCATATCCTGTTGTTTATAACCAGCTGTTAAACTTAGCAACCAATTTTGAGCAGTTGCCTACAATATTCTTTTTACTGTCCGAGCTTTTTATTCGTACCATTCAATTCAATTTAATACAATTATTATAGCCTTCTAAATTACCTACGTTTTCTCAATATTATATTAGTAAATTAGTGTCGTAGTGCCCCATAGATACACCCATCTTGAATATGTGTTTTCGGGATTTCTGCTACCTAGGCGAGTAGGGTGTCATTTTCCACTAAATTTTGAACGCTGAATCCAATAAAATGGGTCCCAGAACGATTGGCACCCACCGGAAGAAGTTATGGGTCAAAATGGGTATGTATCCACCCATTTGGTATGTGTCAGGATTTCTGGTACCTGGGCGTGTGGGGTATCATATTCCACTAAATTTTGGATCCTGAATCGATTGGAATGGGTCTGAGACCCGCCACACCCACTGTTTCCTCCATTCGAGGAATAACCAACCCGTGTGTAAGAATTTGCAGATTTTTTTTCAAATACAGACCTCCACTGCGCTCTCAGCTCAAATTGAGATATCTGCATTACCTGGGATTGGCACAAGCCAACTTCACCAGTTTAGCACAGACTAAACTGGCCAAAGATCAGCACAAACCGATCTTATCAACGTTGGCTCAAGCCAAACCACACCAGAAATATTTCTGCGCTTGGTCACCTAATTCCAGAATTGTCTGCACGTGGTAACCCTTTTTCCTGAGCTTTCCTGTCTCCAGCGCTGCTCAGCACGTTTATCTAGAACAAGAGCATTACATTAATGTAGGTATCCATTAATCCTGTCCACACTTATGAAGCTACAAATTCCTGCATTCTCAAATTTTGATTTTGGCAGCCCCTTAGTGAGATCATCAGCCTGCTGCTCTTCCATTGATATCCATTTAATCTTCACGTTCTTCTCCTGAAGAAAGGACAGTCACACTATATTTTGTTCTAGAGTCGTCTTCTTCACTAACCAAATTACTGATTTGGAATCCTCAAACAAAGTTTGCACAATTGGCCACTAGAATTGTTTAGGAACCTTAACACTCAATGCTCAGCGTCTTTAAATCTCCCGCGATAGGTAGGATCGGCGGATTTGTTTATTTTTTTATCGAAGTCCAACGGAGCATCGCCAACCTGAAGACTCCAGAGTTATCTCCCCTCCCAGACGTTAGGTATTCCAGTGGAGGGGGGTCGTTCGATGGGAATCATCGTCGTTTTCACCAGTTCGTCCGACACGCGGAGACCTATCGGCCGATTTCTACCAAAGAGGGTCATCAGTATCCCAAACACGTTTCTAGTTCGTTTCTACGTTTTCGTTTCGTTATTTTTTTCTTTCTATGTTTACTTTATTTTTCTACATAAATACAACTAACTTTCGTAGCTCGAACATATAATCATCCACCACAAATTCCGCAAAGACCAAGTCTCTACGCGCTGTGCTCATTGCCACAAACTCACATTCCGTAGGGGATATGGCAATAGATTCTGTCGCTTGTTACGCCACATCAGAGCATTTCCATATATCTTGATCATAATGCCGGTTGTAGAATACTCTCCCTTGGCTGACATGCCAAGAAAAACATCCACAAAGCAATCAAGGCCTCCTCTGTTATAGCTGAACAACAAACCATGTGTGATGGTTTTCTTCAAGTAGCACATGATTCAGGCAACTGTGTCCCAGTCTCCCCAGATGTAGTTGAACTGCAACCTACTGAGCATGTTAATTGCAAATGATTGCAACTGGCGTGCCAATTTCTGACAAATTGTAATCATTGCTGTCAGCAAATTCCCTGACTACAAGTCATGTTCCATCCAACTTATTCAGATGTATCCACCTTGTCTACAGAATCCTTGTGTCTCTTGGCGCTTTTTGTCTAGATGCAGTCTTTCACGTTTTCAGATGCTCTATAGTCTCAAACTCTATATCAATTTCCTTCAGTAATAAGTCTGAGTTTCTACTTTTCATGGCCTGTAAATATGTTGCTGAATCAGGATCCAACTTCCTTCTATTCACAATTGCATCACATTTGCTTCTGCCCCTTATATAATTTGAAGCATCATCCTCATGAGTCAGCACTAACCTCCTTTGGTTGGAACCAGCAATATCCTGCCTCACTCCCTGAATAAACATGGATTTGCTATCACCAGAACTTTCTTTCCTCACAGAGCGCTCCTTCAGTGCTTCACTTGTTCCTGGTTCAATTTCTAGATCAGCTCGTTCCTTGACCAGAATTCCTGATCAGAAAATGGTGGTTTCCCAGCTAAAGCACCTCTCTTGTGATCACTGTGAGTCCTGTCTTCTGCAAAGTCTACAATTTTGGACCTTACCAAAGTTTACTCTGGGAGCAAACTTTGAACTTGTCTGTGTGTCCAAAATATAACTCACAGCTGTAGCATTTGACAAATTTCAAAGTAGCTCTCTCCCAAATGCTGTTTCAAAGAGGTGTTTCAACCCTCACTGCATTCTGTTATATGTACACATGATGACGCATGGCAAATGATCAGAACTGGGCAGGAATTCCAGAAGAAATAGGTTTACCCTGATTTTTCTGCGCTAGCTCCAAGTTTAATCTCAGCCTTTCCACTTAATTGAAGTGTGTAGGTATGGCTTACAAGCCAGTCAGAATCATTATTTTTCCAGGTGAAACAAGGATCTCTATTCCTCCGTTTTACATTCAAGACCACCGTCCCGTTTCTGATTTTGACTACTTTTGTATCGGTGCTTGCTAACCGCCAGATTTCTGCCAGACATGACAACAAAGCTGTGTAGACCTTAGTCTTTCCAGAAATCTCATATGCAAAGCATATTGCGTGGCGTCGTCTGAATGTAACATGCTTCTAGCTTGGGATCTCAAGGCCAATGGCTTGAGAGGACCCATGAGATCTCAATTTAACCGCTGAAATGGTATTTCTGCGCGCTGTCTCACCATACATGGTTTCCTCACTGCTTTAGCTACTTAACAATCCAGGCAATAAAGTATTTCTGAGCCAAATGCCACATTCATCAAATTTGAGAACACTCCCGCTTTTTCCAGGTATCCCTTAGAGGCATGATTAAGTCTGTAATGCCACCATAGTCCTTTATTATCTCTCGGACTCACTGAATCCTCAATCATTGTTCTAACCCTTTTCACAGGTCAACTCCCCTCTAAGTCATTATAACCTGCGCTGCGTTTACTTCCAGATCCTGATGGACCTGCTCTTGTGTTGTTGCAAGACTCGCTTCAGTCTCCTCCAGCCTCTGCCACTTTGCCACAACAGTACATTCACGAGCAATTTGCAGCATTTACTCCAGTTCCTTCCCAGTTAGTTTTCCAACTGGAAGCGCAAAAACAGCAACCGAAATTACCCGTCGAATTTCCCTTGACCTTAGGTTGGTGATCTCGCTGTTGAATGCAAACGGGCGGAGCACGTTTCATTATTTGTTCTTCTGACAGAAAACAGATTTTCTACCACATAGGAGATTTTCTTCTTTAGTTCATCAAAGACTTCCCCAGCCATCAACATCAAGTAAAATTTTAGGGGGCCATGTGAACAGCGCTGTTGGATCTGCTTTGTCCTCCAACCATTCCTGTTCACTGGAAAAATCAGTTGCTCCTGACATCCGTGCAGAATTGGCATGCGCTTTCCTTTTCCTGTACACTGTAAGAGTCAGTTGCTTCTGACACCCATGCAAAATTGGCACGCGCTTTCCCTTTTCAGCACTGATGATGATGCGCTTGCCTTTATACCAACCAGTCCTGAGCTAGGGTGTGAGTGTAACGGGGCGGCAGATTCCAAGCGCCCCGCCAAGAAACTTCGGCGGCGGGGTACGGATCGACCCCTCTCCTCTCCAAGCGCCTGACCCAGCTGGGCGTGTCCTCATTGGATTGGTTAGGCGATGGGCGGCGCAAGACACCCAGGGAAGAGTAGAAGGGGAAGGCGACTTGACGAGCGGACTGGGAGAAGGAACATGAAGCAGTCGTGTCCGAACTCAAGTGAAGGAAAGTTGGGATCTCCGAAACGAGGTTGGCCCCCCCTGCTCGCGAGGACGAGGCGAGGCAGGGGCGGGGCGGAACAACCTGTTTCGGGGCGGAACAACCTGTTCCGGGGCGGAACAACCTGTTCCGGGGCGGAACATCGAAGCGGAACAACCGACGCGTAGCAAATCAACCCCTTGTGAAGCCGGTGTTGTGAAAGTGACTTGGGGGAACAAGTGTATCGTGGTTCCTTCAGGGTGAGAACTCGGGAATTGGGAGATCAGCCAATTCCTCTCCCGTAACAGTGGGCCCCTATTACGAACTGAAAATCCCCCGTCGGACCCGAGTGTTGATCCGTTCGCGCCCGACCGACGGCCAATAGTCTGGGTTCTCCACGCACCGCCAGTCGTCGGACCTCCGTCGGAAAGAGCCTCGCCTCCTCCGGCCTGGACGGCGTTCCCCTGACCGTAGCCGAGCAGCGAAGAGAACATCACCCTGTTGTCTCCATCCGAAGGAGTTGATACACGTAAGTGGCGAAATACCTCTATCTAGAGAAGAGAACATCACCCTGTTGTCTCCATCCGAAGGAGTTGATGCACGTAAGTGGCGAAATAACTCTGTCTCGTACCCTCGCAACGCGAAAGTCAAATCTTTAAATCTGGCCCAAGCCCTGACGTGTAGTCACCAGAAAGCTGATCAGAGAATTGTACGTTGTAACCGTAGTATTTGGTATTTTGTCTGTCATAGGAAAAGTAACAGGAATTAGGGGAGGACGCTAACAAATCACTTTCATTTTACCGTTATTCAAACCAAACATTTGAGCCTTCAGCTACCTCGTAAATTCATTTGGCCTTCAGCCCTTCACTTCTACCTGCTCACTAATTAGATTAAGCAATAGTCAGTATCCTTCTCGGCCGAGACATTCCATATTTCATATTTCTGTCAAATTGCGTTATTATAAGCCAATATTGAACCCTTGTCTTTCAATCACGAAACCCCATTCCTCAGAGCTTAGTAAATTCAGGTGTACTTGGCGTCTATGACCGACCATCTCCGACATTCCGGACGGTAAGTGAAAGTCCTTAGTCTCCCACTAATTTATTCGCCTAGGTCTATTTCTGGATCCCTAGCCCGTTAGGTGAAACGGCGGGTTACATCTTTTGGTGGCAAGCGGTGGGATATTTCAGAAATCTCGATTTCTGTCGTATCCACAACAAGCGATCTTGACCAGGCGAATATTGGTGAGAGAAAGCTCTGAAGGAATTGGGTCGCGTTCTATAATCTTGAAATCTAAATTGTGCTAGTTGTAGATTCCGAAATTTAAAATTGTAAGAAACAAACAAATCGGCCCGAGTGTGAGGAAGCGAGTGAGGAGTTAATTAACTTCAAATCCGTGTCTAGGATTTTTCTTTCTTTCCACAAATCGAAATTAGATACTGGCTCATTTATTTAGTAGCATCACTCTCACTGTAGCCCCTGTTCCGAGACTGTCCCGGGTCTGTTCCGGGACTGTTCCGAGGCTTGTTCCGAGGCCTCTGTTCCGGGACTGTTCCGAGGCTTGTTCCGAGGCCTCTGTTCCGAGACTGTTCCGGGTCTGTTCCGGGACTGTTCCGAGGCTTGTTCCGAGGCCTCTGTTCCGAGACTGTTCCGGGTCTGTTCCGGGACTGTTCCGAGACTTGTCCCGAGGCCCTCTGTTCCGAGACTGTTCCGGGTCTGTTCCGGGTCCGTTCCGGGACTGTTCCGAGACTTGTCCCGAGGCCCTCTGTTCCGGGACTGTTCCGAGACTTGTCCCGGGGCCCTCTGTTCCGAGACTGTTCCGAGGCCCCCTGTTCCGAGACTGTTCCGGGACTGTTCCGGGACTTCTGTTCCGGGTCTGTTCCGGGTCTGTTCCGGGACTGTTCCGGGAGCCTTCAGCTCCAATTGACATCCCGATTCCAGACCCGTCATAGCTCTTACCAACTGGGGAGTCCTTTCTCGATTCGTGG
This sequence comes from Cyrtorhinus lividipennis, assembly GCA_019603395.1. Classification (NCBI taxonomy): domain Eukaryota; kingdom Metazoa; phylum Arthropoda; class Insecta; order Hemiptera; family Miridae; genus Cyrtorhinus; species Cyrtorhinus lividipennis. The sequence goes on from CM034001.1 coordinate 10,156,895, forward strand.
GGAAATTATCGGTCCTTGGTGCGCAAGAAAGTGATCTATCGGTTCTATAATTGTTTTTTTTATTTATTTATTTATTTATTTATTCTTTATTTAACAAGGGAATTCGCAACCATGCACCAAAACAGCAGCCCATCAGACGAGGACGAAGCCATGATGAACCCCGATCTGGAAATAAAATGCACAACACAAGTACTTACCTTGTTTTACTAATGACCGTGCCTCATGAGTCGTGACAGGACTCCCTGGGTCTCCCCCCCCCCCCCTTTTTTTGTTTTCCTTTTCCTTCTTAATGGCAGCAAAATCTAGGGTGTGAAATGTGTGAGTTGGAGTGTGAGAGTAGACTAAAGAAAGGGCCGGTTTGTATGTTTCACAGCATAGTAGGGAAGTAGAAGTTAAGACCAGTGGAAGACACATCTCGCCCATTGCACCACCTTGGAACATCAGCGCCATCATGCTCTCGACAGCCGGAAAACGACCTGACGCAATGCCCATCGCACCAGTCACCCCCACCGGAAGGAAAATTGCCGAGGTAGACCTCGGCCTCCAAAGATCGGAGGAGTGTAACGGGGCGGCAGATTCCAAGCGCCCCGCCAAGAAACTTCGGCGGCGGGGTACGGATCGACCCCTCTCCTCTCCAAGCGCCTGACCCAGCTGGGCGTGTCCTCATTGGATTGGTTAGGCGATGGGCGGCGCAAGACACCCAGGGAAGAGTAGAAGGGGAAGGCGACTTGACGAGCGGACTGGGAGAAGGAACATGAAGCAGTCGTGTCCGAACTCAAGTGAAGGAAAGTTGGGATCTCCGAAACGAGGTTGGCCCCCCCTGCTCGCGAGGACGAGGCGAGGCAGGGGCGGGGCAGAACAACCTGTTTCGGGGCGGAACAACCTGTTCCGGGGCGGAACAACCTGTTCCGGGGCGGAACATCGAAGCGGAACAACCGACGCGTAGCAAATCAACCCCTTGTGAAGCCGGTGTTGTGAAAGTGACTTGGGGGAACAAGTGTATCGTGGTTCCTTCAGGGTGAGAACTCGGGAATTGGGAGATCAGCCAATTCCTCTCCCGTAACAGTGGGCCCCTATTACGAACTGAAAATCCCCCGTCGGACCCGAGTGTTGATCCGTTCGCGCCCGACCGACGGCCAATAGTCTGGGTTCTCCACGCACCGCCAGTCGTCGGACCTCCGTCGGAAAGAGCCTCGCCTCCTCCGGCCTGGACGGCGTTCCCCTGACCGTAGCCGAGCAGCGAAGAGAACATCACCCTGTTGTCTCCATCCGAAGGAGTTGATACACGTAAGTGGCGAAATACCTCTATCTAGAGAAGAGAACATCACCCTGTTGTCTCCATCCGAAGGAGTTGATGCACGTAAGTGGCGAAATAACTCTGTCTCGTACCCTCGCAACGCGAAAGTCAAATCTTTAAATCTGGCCCAAGCCCTGACGTGTAGTCACCAGAAAGCTGATCAGAGAATTGTACGTTGTAACCGTAGTATTTGGTATTTTGTCTGTCATAGGAAAAGTAACAGGAATTAGGGGAGGACGCTAACAAATCACTTTCATTTTACCGTTATTCAAACCAAACATTTGAGCCTTCAGCTACCTCGTAAATTCATTTGGCCTTCAGCCCTTCACTTCTACCTGCTCACTAATTAGATTAAGCAATAGTCAGTATCCTTCTCGGCCGAGACATTCCATATTTCATATTTCTGTCAAATTGCGTTATTATAAGCCAATATTGAACCCTTGTCTTTCAATCACGAAACCCCATTCCTCAGAGCTTAGTAAATTCAGGTGTACTTGGCGTCTATGACCGACCATCTCCGACATTCCGGACGGTAAGTGAAAGTCCTTAGTCTCCCACTAATTTATTCGCCTAGGTCTATTTCTGGATCCCTAGCCCGTTAGGTGAAACGGCGGGTTACATGGGCACCAGGAAACAACACTCATCAGTCAATTTTTGAGCTGGCGTCCTTCTCAGACCTCCGTCTTTCTACCTCGGTTAACCGACTGCAGGGTTTTGGCCTATAACACAGTACCCCTGTCGCGCGTGGAGTTTAACTAGACCAAGGCATTCTTATTCTTGATTTTTTTTTTGTTCATTCTGATCTCAAAGCTCTGGCAGTTGAAGCACTGCTCTCCTCCATCTCCATTTGGATAATCGCTATTGGTTGGTTATTCCTTGAATAATCAACCTATGTTTTCATGATAATGGTCAACCTCTCCGATTCGGCTCAAAATTTTTTTCTGGACGTTTCATGATGTCCTGATCAAAAAAGGTCAATGTCCGTCCGCCGTACGCCGTCCGCCGTCCATTGTCCACGCCGTTTTTGGTAGTAGAAAATTTTCTAAAAATCTGAAATTTGGGTCAGGGGTCTGTTCCCAGCCGAGATGGGTCCTCGAAACTTTTCAGCCCGATCGGACCAAATTTGGAGGGGGTAGGGGTTTTTTGAAAAATGGATTTTCGAGATTTTGGGTGATTTAGGCGAGTGGGGTGTCATTTTCCACTAAATTTTGGACGCTGAATCCAATAAAATTGGTCCCAGAACAATTGGCACCCACTTGAAGAAGTAATGGGTCAATATGGGTATTTATTACCCATTTTGAATATGTGTTTTCGGGATTTCTGCTACCTAGGCGAGTAGGGTGTCATTTTCCACTAAATTTTGGACGCTGAATCCAATAAAATGGGTCCCAGACCAATTGGCACCCACTGGAAGAAGTTATGGGTCAAATTGGGTATTTATTACCCAATTTGATTATGTGTTTTCGGGATTTCTGCTACCTAGGCGTGTGGGGTATCATTTTCCACTAAATTTTGGACGCTGAATTCAATGATGTGTGTCCCAGAACGATTGGCATCCACCGGAAGAAGTTATGGGTCAAAATGGGTATGTATCCTCCCATTTTGTATGTGTCAGGATTTTTGGTGCCTAGGCGTGTGGGGTATCATATTCCACTAAATTTTGGACCCTGAATCGATTGGAATGGGTCTGGGACCCGCCACACCCACTGTTTCCCCCATTAGAGGAATAACCAACCCGTGTGTAAGAATTTGCAGATTTTTATATATTTACCCTTGTACACTACACCTGCGTCAGACAAGATTGGAGCGCTTAGCCTTTGAGCAAACAGTCATTTTCCAACAAGTAGACCTCCTTCTTCTTCCTACTCTTGTCATGAGTCAAACGAGAGCACTATTTTCATCCTTTTGACGTCGGCTGTTCTCTTCTTGTTCGTCAAAAAATATGGTCATAAGGTCAAAGATTGTGTGCTTAGTTCATGAAGAACTCCCCTCCATCAAAGCGTCCTCACAGATCCTAAGACAAGCCTCAGCAATTGCATTTAATAGGCCTTGTCTGATCATTGACTGTGTCAGCTCAGCCCTTGGACATCTTCGGATGCACTTGTAGAGTTCATTGAAGCAATTCTGGAATTCCAGTGAAGTCCAACTGGATCAAATCTGAGGTTCATCAACTGAATCTGGAGAGCATGCTCCTTGGCCATAGATGGGGAACCCTATATTCTCAATGATGTACAATACTTCTACAGGTTCACATTCATTCTTTATTGCGTTCTTTAGTGACTCACATACATTTGACACCAGGTATGACAAACCTCTGCATTTCAATTGGAATAGCGCTTTTTCTGAATACTTGAAAACTGGTCGTTGTGCACCTGTCAACAGGAAGCCGCAGTCACTGCTGATGAAATCCAGCATAACCCTGCACTTTCAGACAGCGAATGACCTCCTACCAATTGATTCTGCCTCAAGCAAGCTTCAGCTTGCAAGTTCTATTAGCTTTATCAGCTATGCCATTGGTCTGGCTCTCAGAAGAATCTAGACAGAGTTTGTTGCTAGCTGTGGAGTCGTGTGTGTCCACAAGCGCTTCCTCATCAACAATTTCCTCGTTGAGCTAAGATGCCAAGGCTTGAATCCTTGGGACAGCTTCCTCCAAGACTTTCCAAACTTCCGTCCATATCCGTTTGTTCTTCTCTAGGATCACTTTCTCCAACCGAACTCTTATCTCCTTCTCGTGTTTGGCTACTCCAACTACAACCTTCCTCTCCACCTCCCCCCCCAGTCTGACATCTTCCTATGAAGAGACAAGACTGATAATTATCCTGGAGTCTATGACTTCTCTCCTTTTACAAGCGCTTGTCATTTTTATAAGCCATCCAGTCGTGTGGGCGAAGTGAGAGAGTCTATTGGGCCAAACCAGAAAACAGACGCTGTTTCCTTATTTTCAAGTATTCCGTCGCATGTGTTGGTGTGCAGGTCTCAAACCACCAATCCCGGAATCTCGTTAACGTTGACTCTAGTTCAATCTGTCAACTATTGCTTCCTTCAAGTTTATTCCGTTAACTCTTCACAAGAGAACGCGCTACTTGAAGCTCCAATTGATAATACCATGTCTAAGCGATTAATTTCTCCAAGGAAAATCCACCCAAAAAGGAACTAGCATACTCTCAATTACCGGACTACCTCAGACATGTCCAGCGCCAAATACCACGCTGCAATTTGTTGATACAGCAATCAACCAAGATCTGCTACGCAATAAATGCGACAAGCAATCTCTTGAGTCTGTGTCCAATACAAGGACCTCGAAGTATAGAGTGAGTCTATAATTCCTCACAGTTCCAATACTCAACAGACTCAATTTCCCACATACAAGGGATTTTGTGTGTTAATCTACATGGCGGTTTACTCATCCCCACAGATTAAACACTTCCAGAAGGACTTCACACACAAAGTTTTAACCTTCTGCTCTTCCTGACACAGGGAAAAAGCCGGTGAAAACCCAGTGTCAGCGCATTTTTGTTTTAGTGTCCCAGTGATTCATTTATCATGTACATATTTTCCAGATAATTTTTCAGTATCAAGTGAACGATTCTTGACACTATTGGGACCACTACCAGCTGGAATGGGCACTCCACTCGGAAGATACCTAGTGCCCTGCGTAAATTACTGTCCCAGAGCGGCGCCATTTAGGACTACGGCTCTGTAATAAAAAAAAAATCTGCGCACGTATTTCCAGTAACTATTGAGAAGAATAAAAAACATTCCAGCACCCAAAGTGGCTGTCGATTCTTCCCACTAAACCAATCCTTCATTATGAAATTTATTTTGGAAACCTGGCCTACGCTTACTAGTCATTTTCAATCAGAAACATTGGCACAACAGCCAAATCTCCCTAAGACTCAAGCTGAAAGATTCCTCAAATCTCAGGGGTGGTTTACCTCATGCCAACTACTCCAACTAGAAAATACTAGCTATCCAGCCAATAACCACAATCAAAATTCGTTAATTTACCAAGATACGAAAAGATACGATGTCTCGCAAGTGCGCATTTTGTTCTTTGTCTTCACCCGCCCTAAGTGCCTTTTCCTTTTATTTATTTTTTTTTTTCTGTTTGATTAGTTCAATAAATGAATCACCGCGCTGTCCGATTTCTTTTCAAAATTTTCCAATTTCTGCACTGAAACGGCGCTGGCAGCCTGATCCTTTTATCGTCGGTTCGATGGAATAAGTGTATTCCATGGTTTCTCTTCAGTATGCTTACGAATATGGCGTCTGTGTTGTTGTTCGCGCGTAGTGCTCGTTTGTGGAAAGACGCCCAGTGCAAATCGGTATAAAGCTATTCTGTTTCGTTTGAGATCTGACATCATTGGAAGGTATGTAAATATATTGTGTCATCCGATCTTTTGGTTTCACTCATAAAAGCCCGGATTCCGATAAAAATATAAAAATAATCATCCAACAATTTCAACCAAAACAATAAAACGAAAAGGGAAAAAATGAAACCCAACAAATAATCCACCAGGTGCCAGTATAATAGATTTTTAATTTCAATTTCAATTGCGAAAGCGAGCAACATGTTCGAATGTTCTCAAGGAACATTCGCATAGAACACCTCCCTACAATCAAACGTCATTTGGCCTCGTAGTGTCTTCCTGAAGGACACAGCTTTAAAGCGATTTTGGGTTCTAGTGAATGACTTAAAAAGTTCGTTCATATTTGCTCAGCCTTGTGCTAAGGGTTCAATGAGATCAATTGCCAGTTCAAGAAGAAAATTTGGCTAAAGTCAAGTATACGGACCATTGTCGCGTTATCAACTGATAGCAATGATATCGCGCATACGGTCGATAATCGATAGTCGAAAGTTTTTGTTGTTGCTTTGTTGTTCACTTCAGTCAATATTTTATTTAGTTTTAGTTTATTTCAATTTAGGTTTTTTAGTTTAGTTTTTTTTTTTTTAGTTTAGTTTTTTTTTAATTTAGTTTAGGTTTTTTAGTTTATCTCAATTTTTTTTATTTTCAATTTACCATGAGGTAAGCACGAGGTAAGTTTATTTAAATTTATTTAGTTTTAGTTTATTTCAATTTAGTATTTTCCCTCCTTTTTTATAAAGACAAAAATATGGCCGGCAGGGATAAATATTTCATGTATAATATATCGATAGTGCATATCGACTGAGCGTACTATCGATATCAGCTGATAACGCGACAAGGGTCCATATTCTTGGCTTTTACCAGGCTAAATCCAAGTATATGGACCGTTGTCGCGTTATCAACTGATAGCAATGATATCGCGCATACGGTCGATAATCGAAAGTTTTTGTTGTTGCTTCCTTTTTGTCTCCCCGGCTATCTTCAGTCACTTCACTTCAGTCGGTGTACATTTTCCCTCCATCCTTCCTTGTGCATGTCCACTGTTCCTGCGAGCGTATTACTGTGGGAATCTCCAGTCCTGCTCTGAATTTACATTTGTTTAAGTTTAAGTGTTAGTGATGATCTGATGAGGGAATTTCTCAAGGATGTGGCCAATGTATATCGGCCGGATGGCGGGAGTGAGAGGCTTAGTGAAGCTTAATATTTTCCAAAAGATTCAATTTCAATTTTTCCGAAAATTATTCGAGTCCAAGTCATTTTTTCATTACGTTCACTTTTTCCGAAAATTATTCGATTTACATTTTACGCCAAAAGCACGAGGTAAGTTTATTTCAATTTATTTATTTTATTTAGTTTTAGTTTATTTCAATTTAGTATTTTCCCTCCTTTTTTATAAAGACAAAAATATGGCCGACAGGGATAAATATTTCGTGTATAATATATCGATAGTGCATATCGACTGAGCGTACTATCGATATCAGCTAATAACGCGACAAGGGTCCATATTCTTGGCTTTTACCAATATCCCGAATGAATGGTTCCTCTGCCCCTGGCGTAGACAGTATTACTTTAGAAATGATTAAATTGAACATATCACAGTTAAATAATTGCCTGACTCATATAATTAACAGTTCACTGTGCTTTCTACTGTTAATTAATAAGTTAGGAAATATTAAACTGAATGGTAATATTTACTTATTTGCTGATGACACGTGTATCCTGTGTGAGGGAAACACGTGGGATGAAGTGTATACCAAAGCTAACGAAGACCTTAAATTAGTTTTCCAGTGGATGTGTACGCGTTCGCTGAGTTTAAATGCAAACAAAACGAAATACCTAGTCCTTTCCAGATCTCCTTCTAGAAAAAACCTAAGCAGCTATGAACTCAGACTTCACTCATGCCCAAATGTTGATATTAAGAATCCCTCTTGTCCATGTAATAGTATTTTCAGAGAAAAACAACTAAAATACCTTGGAGTTATTATCCATGAAGATTTGAACTGGCAACCACACATACAATCAATTGTTTATAACTTAAAAAATTCCTGTACGTTTTTTACAAACTCCGTAGATGCTTAAGCCTTAAAACTCTAGTCACTATTTACAAAACACTGGTACAGAGCGTTTTGAGTTTTGGAGTCCTGGTGTGGGGTGGGGCTCCGACAGGATCCCTAAACCCTCTATCCATACTCCAGAAGTCAATCCTGAAAATCATGGCCAACCTAGACGATTCCCTACACATGAACTTTTTACTCTGATTCCTGTTTTCACTCTCCAGCAATTATTCATAAAATCAGCTCTATTATATTTTCACAAACACCCAGATGAATTTTCTACCAATATCAATAATCAATATCAATTCCGAATATCCACCCAAGCAGTTATCCCTGCCCCGCCCTCCAGACTGTTCACAACTGACCGCCATATCTTCTATAAATTACCAATTATTCTACGATATGCAAACAAATACATTAAATCTCCCACCTCTTTCACAAGAAGTCAATATAAGAAAAGAATATTTACATGGTTAATTAAGGCTGGCCCAAGGGCCAGCGAATCATGGCTGACTAGTGTATACAGGATATGATACGATGTGTACATATAAGTGTTGTATATAACATAGAATAATAATCAAATAGAAATATAATAACCTCCCTCTCGATGTTCCCACATGAATGAATATTTGTATGCTCCCCCCATCCAGCATGGATTTATCTATAGGTTGGGGGAAAATTTCCAACATAGTGTATTGTTTGTTAATTGTTTGTGATTTACGGAAATAAATCTATTTTCATTTCTTTCTTTTCTTTCATTCTTTCATAATCAACATATGATTTCATGATAATGGTCAACATCTCCGATTCGGCTCAAAATTTTTTTCTGGACGTTTCATGGTGTCTGGATCAAAAACCCTGCAAATTATTACACTAGGGTTGGTTATTCCTCGAATGGGGGAACGCCACGATGTACGTCTGGGGTAATACCGAACTGCGTCTTACTGCGTAGTATAATTCAATTGCGCTGTGAGCGGGAAATTCGAAAAATGCGATCACTGAAAAAGCAAAGACCTCCTCCTTGCAACTTTCTCCAGGACCGAGAAAGAAAAGTGTACATGGAGTAAAAAATATGCTAAGATTACTACTAAGATTGTGAATCATCAGCTCATGACAATGAGTTGGGAGACAAAATGTTCATCTTACTGCAGAAAATGTGCAATTACCTGGTCAATCATTTTATTTAAGTAACACAAAAGTAAATTCACAACTGCATCAACATCAATGCCATTATTTGTAAAAATCTTGCGACATAAAAACATTGGAGGGATACAATACGTATAAATGTGCCTCCGGTCGATTTGTACAAGATCCAATTAATATAGGTCATTAAGGCTCGAGTACATTATGTGAAGGTGTACCACTATTGTAATTATCATTGAGGTTTAATAGAAAGATACATCTTGTTCTTGATTGTTTGCTTGACAGGGTTGATCTTTTTCAGGATTTGAGTCATGACGTTGACCAATTGATCAGAGCTGAAACCCGTTTTTCGTCCTTTGAATTTCTGGAGGAGTTCGGTCGTCGTCATCGGTTTCCTCATCAGATATCTACGGACGGCCTCTTCAGTAATACTACCGTTGTCTCCGCTATGAAACAGAAGTAACACGGTTGGTAATCAAATAGAAGGTGAGACGAAGACATTAGATAGCATGATTGGATTTTTCCTAGGGCTTCATATGGACCTTTGGAGTGAATCCACATTTCGAAGAAAAATCTTTTGGTTGGTTATTCCTTGAACTATCAACCTACGTTTTCATGCAAAAAATCAACCTCTCCGATTCGGCCCAACATTTTCTCTGGAAGTTTCAAGGTGTCCAGATCAAAATAACAGGGATTGGTTATTCCCCGGACCAGGAGCATGGAGACTCATTTCAATCGATTCAATTAGAAAACGATACCACACACGCCTAGATCGTCGAAAATATTAAAAATTCATTTTTCGAATGGGGAAAACAGCGGGTGTGGCGTGTCCCGGACCCATTCCGATCGATTCAGCATTCAAAATTTAGTGAAAAATGATACCCCACACGCCTGGGTACCAGAAATCTCGAAATGGGTAGATAGATACCCTTATTGACCCATAACTTCTTCCGGTGGGCGCAAATCGTTCCGGGAACTCGAAACATTTCAGCCTGATCGGACCTAATAGTGTGAGGGGGAGAGGCAAAATGCGTATTTTGAAACATGGTTTTTGATACTTTCGGCGATTTAGACGCGTGAGGTATCACTTTCCACTAAATTTTGGATGCTAAATCCAATGAGACAGGTCCCGGAACGATTGGCACCCACCAGAAGAGATGTCCAGTGCAGGGCGACCAGATCATCCGCTCGGACTCGACTGACTCGAGACAGAATACACACAAGGATATTAGGATCATTATTATCACAAATAATGAGGATTATACCCACAAACAACAAACAAAAATTTATTACAAACGTGGAGGAAAGTAGGTGGGGCAGACCCGGGTATTCGGGTTGTGAAACTTCATTGATGCAGTGTATTTGGTTTTTCTCTGCCACTGCAGTCCACAAATTTGTCCATGCAACATCATAAAGAAAAAGGCTCTTTTCATTTGTTATTTCTTGAATAATCAATTGCATGTTTTCATATCAAAATATCAATCTCTCCGATTCGGCCCGAAAATTTTTTTCTGGGCGTTTTAAGGTGCCTTGATCAAAATAAACAAATGCCCCTACGCCGTACCTCCGCCGACGGCGCCGACTTTGGGAGTAGAAAATTTTGTGTGGGGTATCATTTTTCACTGAATTTTGGATGCTGAATCCAAGAAGATGGGTCCCAGAAGGATTGGCGCCCACCGGAAGAGGTTATGGGTCAAAATGGGTATCTACCCAATTTCAATGTGTTTTCGAGATTTCTGGTACCTAGGCGTGTGTGGTATCATTTTCGGCTGAATTTCGGACGCTGAATCCAATGAGACGGGTCTCGGAACTATTGGCGCCCACCGAAAGAGGTTTACGCCGAATCGATTGAAATAATTCTTTATGCGCCTGATCCAAGGATTTTGTCAGATATGCTGTTTCAAAACAATGTAAATGTTACCAACGCACATAAGGAAAACTGAAATGTTTTCTCATTTCCAATTAATTTGTATTTTTCCTTTTAGTGAGCCATCTGTCGTTCATACTCAACCCTGTACAAGGGCAGAAGGATGGATGTCGGCAAACTCCAAGCAATGTCGGCTGCCACAACAGTCTCAACACCAAGGCTCATTTTGCCTGCCATTCAACTCGTTAATTTATTCCTGTCTATAACCCGCCAACTTGGCGCTTTCGGCCGTGACTCCCAAAATAAGTGAATGCTTTTTAAAGGCCTAATAACCTGAGTTTATACTTAATTACTAAAGTAGATCTTTCCATTATTAACCAAAAATCAAAATCTATTAGTTTTTGACCAAGGGGTTTATTTTCACCCCGTCTAGACTAGAGAAACCGATATCCGGGATAATTTGCAATAGCGTAAGCGTAACTGAAATCATTTGATAATTGCTCACAGACAGGGAATGAATGAATGAATGAATGAATGAATGAAGATGTTTATTCAAGCTCAGTCATGCATCACACTTGAAAAAATAATTTATGCAACAACATCACTTAGTGGCAATGGTTACACCGTCTGCCACGGGTTTTAATTTTTATTTTTCTTTTTTATTTATTTATTTATTTTTTTTTTAATGCAAACATCCTCCGTTTCCTAATACTAATAAATTAACTGCTACTAATTTAGTAACTGCAAAAAAAACAGGTTCTTTCATAATTTTTATCTATAAGCTAGCACAATTCTCACTTAAAATACAAAGGTTTACACTTAAATTACACATAAAATTACACATATTTACACATAAATGGTTGACGAGTATTTGAAACAACAGCGCTTTCTACTATGGCTTGGTAACTAAAGATGGTAACTTGGGTCGCTAGAAATAATTAAATTGTTCAATGAGGTACTTTCTGTACGCGCCCGCCGCGGTGATGTATCGACTTAAAGCTGTCCAGTTCTTTCCATTTAACCAGGCAATAAGCTCAATCCTGCTTAGCCTTGGCTTCCTGAGATATCGAACCCTATACTCCGCTAAAACTGGGCACGTTGCGATAAAATGTTCAACATTCTCCGGGGCCATCATACGGCACATGGAGCAGCTGTATTGCCTGTCTGTCCTACAGGGCATGGTATTTAGGTTGAGCATGTCGCTCCTGGCCCTCATGATGTTGCCTACCATCACCTGATCGCCTATATCCAGGTAACTTGTTTGGTCATGGTCAAGGGCTGCGTAGAGACAGTGATGGGCCGAGTTTCTCGCTCGCTCAGCAATTTGCTCCCTCTCACAGCTTTCCATTTTGTCTAGGAGAGTATCGCCGCACTGCACGATTGCCTCTAGTGTTGAGAAATTCGGGGTTTCACCCATATACTTGCGCCACAGTCCGGCCCATGCCCTCACCCATCCCACCCCAGTCCTGCACACCTCCTTCGCAACGACATTAGGTAGTCTTTCTGGGCTCATATTGGCAACTTTTTTCAAGTACCGCAGGTGAAGACCAAACGTGTGTACAAATATCTTGTTTAGGCCTAGCTCTCGGTACACAAAATAGTCTGGCGTGTTCATTGGTATTCTCATTGTTCTTTTGACAAAATATTTTAACAGCTTTTCTATTTGCTCAAACTGCTGATAACCCCAAGCCTGAGCCCCATATGTCATCACTGTGTTTAATGCAGCCTGGAAAATTTCCATTTTTGCCTTGACCGGTATTTTGTTTCTGTCCAAGAGCCTCGCCCACACACTTCCTATTGCGAATTTCGTTACTTTAAGTTTTTCGTTCATGTGAGGTTGCAGTGACATGGAGGGGGTGAGGGTGACGCCCAGGTATTTGTACCGACTCACAACTTCAAGCCGTTCCCCTTTATAGTGCCATCTTTCTGACCTAGCCAGCCCACCTCCTCCAGGGCGGCACACCATGATCTTCGATTTCTCGGTGTTAATCGTCAGATTCCACTCTTCCGAGAAATCAGCCAGATTATTAATCATTTTCTGCAGAATCCCTTTGTTGTCGGCAAGGAGCACTATGTCGTCTGCATACATAAGCACGCTCACAATTTTGTCGCCGACTCGCACCCCTCCATCCAAACACTCGACTAGGTCATTTAGGAAGAGGGAAAAGATAAGTGGGCTTATCAGACATCCCTGTTTAACTCCAGTTCGTACCTCAAATTCTCTTGAAAGTCCATCTTTCGACCACACCGCCGCAGTTGTGCCACCATACAGGCCTCTTAATATTGAGATGAATTTACTGGAAATCCCCAAGTTGAACATCTTGTAGAAAATTGCCTTCCGCGACAGGGAGTCAAAAGCAGCTCTGTAATCTACATAAAAGAGATACAGCTTTTTTTTCTTCTCAAACTGCAGGTGTGCAATGCTAATCAAGCTAAAGATGTGGTCAGCCGTCGAGTATCCCTTCCGAAATCCCGCCTGGTAATCGGACAGTATGTTTTTCTTGCACACCCAATCCGCCAGGCGGTTATTTAACATTCCCACAAATATTTTAGCAGCTGCATCCATAAAAGAGATTCCTCTGTAGTTCTCCACCTCACTAGGATTTCCTTTTTTAAATATAGGGAACACAATCGCTCTGGTAAAACTCCTAGGCACCTTTTCCTCCAACAATATGCGATTGAAGACGAGGAGAAGTTCGGTTACCAAAGATTCCGGTGCGTTTTTGAAGAACTCCATCGGCACTCTATCCATTCCCGGGGCTTTTTTATTTTTAGCTTGGCGGATACAAGACTGCAGCTCACTGAGCGTGAACTCTTTATCCAGCTCCTCCGACGCAATCCAGGGTTCAGCATACTCGTGGGTCTCGGCTCCAACATGGATGTTAAGGTGTGCATCAAAATACTGTACAAATTCCTCCAACGCGATTTCTCCATTTACTCCATTTTTCTTGTTACTCAGAGTCTTCACGGCAGCCCAAAAATCTGCTGAGTCCCTAGCATTTTTTATTCGGCTTAAAACATTGTCATTAAACTCTTTTTTCTTCCTTTCACACAGGGCTTTATACAACTGGTTTACTTCATGATATTTACTCTTGATGATCTCTGATCCAGTCGTTCTCCATAGGTTAAGGAGTACAAAGCTACTCCTCCTCTTCTCCCAGCATTGCTTGTCAAACCATTTTTCCTTACCTCTGCCTGTCCAGCCTTTTCCCTTCCAGTGACCATTACTTCCAGTAGCCTCTTTAATGAGTGTTATTATTTCATCCAAGTGTTCCTGAACTGGCCTATTTCCTCTGTTCGATTTTGCAGATTGTAGTTTATCATTAATGAATTCACAATATTTATTTTTCTGTGTGTCATTCCAGAACAGCTTTGGTAGCAATGGTGCCACACGACCCCGGCGTGGCTCATTACTCTCTAGTGTCAAGACGATGGGCATATGGTCGGAGAAAATCTCCGTCCCGACTTCAAATTTCTTAATTAATTCCACACACTCCCACGAAGCACACGCTAAATCAATAACCGAATTCCCATTTTTCGATAAGTAGGTGTATGCACCACTGCGATCCCCCTTCATTCGGCCATTGAGAAGTACAAGTTCGTGTTCATCGCATAGTGCTAGCAACTTCTTTCCTTTTCCGCAAAGCTTCTCATCCTTTGAGACCCGCTGCTGTCTAAGTCCCGTTCCTTCACTGATTTCATCCGGTAGTAGCTGCTCGTTTCCCACTCTTGCGTTCAGATCCCCAAGCAGCACCTTGCCATATTCTCCCACAGCACCAAGAACCTGCTCCATCCTGCGGAAATCCTCCGTCCAACGGCAGCCAGCCGCCGAGTAGGCACTCCCGCTCAGATATGCCGGGATGAAGGCAACTTTGCTTGAGCAGCCCGCGTTCCACCATAGAGTACCTAACCCAGATATCCTGTCGAACTCCCATTCACCTGACTTCATGGCGGTGTTTTTTATACCCAGTAGTGTACCTCCACTTGGCCTACCATACCTCGCTGTGCGTTCGGCCTCCTCCCAGACGCACCGAAAATTACTGAAGTATTTACTCCACATAACCAAATCATTGCTCATTAAATGCGTTTCATACAACAAGATTACATCATAATTACTAACAAATTCAATAAATATTGCCTTAGAATTAATATTTTTTAGACCATTAACATTATAACTAAGAACCTTAACCTGTTTCTTCTCTTCTTCTTCCTCCTCATGGCAGACGGTGTCGTGTCCTCATTTCTTCTCCCTCAAAAGACCGTCGACGAACTTCTTCATGTCTGTATTCGTGAGATTCGACAGAAATGCAGTTCCGTCAGCGCCGTCCACCATTACTCCCTTGCCGTCGTTCCACATCGTTGTTTTCCCGTCAACAAACAGGACTGCGTCTTTCACCTGCATCTTGATGTCCGGCCTATGCTTCGATATCTCTTTCTTCACTTGTAGTAGTTTTCCACGCTTCCTCCGAGTAATCAGCGGTAAATCCGGCTGGATACTAATCTTGCTACCTCTCAGCTTCTTTATATTCTGGAAAACTCTTCTGATATCCTCCCGTCTGGCGAACTCTGCGAGAATAGGCGGGCTCGGATCAGTTGGCCGGCCAATGCACCGCGCGTGGGAGATCTTGACGTCCACCATCAGAACCTCATTGCACAACTGCTCAACGATTCCAGAACAGCTCAGAGTTGTTTCCCTCTTCAGCCCAAAGAAAATCAGATTATTTTTTCGTAGCTTAACTTGGCATTCTTCAATCTCTTTACGTAGTTCTTCGCACTCTTTTCTGACGTAAACAACTTCAGACTTGAGGGACTCATTTTCTTTTTGTAATTCCCCCATCTTTCGCGCGATATCCTTCATATCCTCCTTCGTGGCTAGACACGACATTTTCTTGTCTATTAAGCCCTCAATGAGCGCCGCCAGCGCCGCAGTAGACATTTGTCCTACTGGTGCTTCGTTCATCGCGATCTTCCTCTTTGACTCTCTTCTTCCCTCCTCGGGAGGAGAAATATCGTCGTAGTCTGCTCGCGTTCTCTTCGTAGCCGTCGGTGTTTGAGGCCGATCAGTTTTATTCATTTAAGCTCAGTTCGCGTGTCAGTAAATTTTATTCGTGTTGCAATGGTTATTTTACGCCTGCGCGATCTCTAATGTGTTTCCTGCAACTCTCCCCTAGCCTGCGCGATCTTCTGATTGTCTATTGCAACTATTCACTTGCCTCCGTCGGCAGTTGACACTGACCTTGACCTTATCTCAGCCAGTCCCCACTCCGAGCAACACGAAACGCCGGCCGGTAGATCCCAAGTTCAGCCACCGTATTATCTTTATTACTTTTCAAGTAATTCACTTATATTGGTGAAGACGTAAAGATGACTTACCGGTTATACCACAGATCCTGAAAAACCAGCAACAACGTTCGCTTCCTGTCAACTTTTCCGCACGATTTTGGCCCTACAACCAGGTGAAAAAACCTCAACAACACGGAGTCGATGTGTACGCGTTCACTTCTCGTGCCGAACCCCCGCTCACAGACAGGGCTGTTTGGCTGTACCGAGAGATTGTGACCTGTTCTAGGTTTATACGGTGACCATGCCACTTATGTTGACTTGGGGTAAAAAACAATTTCAAGTGAAGACAAAAACTTACCCGTAACTGAGCATAGTAGCTTGGACGTCTGTACGTGGTCTTTTAGCAGGTCCACCGTCACTTTTCTTACCGGTCGGAGTACCGGACCTCGACCCACTGGCGCTGGAAAACAAAGTTCAATAAAGTTTACACAGCGTTTTGTAACTCGATAGTATTGAAAACTCAGATTAGAGTTCAATATTTTTCTGGACATTTCAAGATGTCTAGGTCAAAAAAGTCAAATGTCCGTCCGCCGTACGCGCCGTTTTCGGTAGTAGAAAATTTCAAAAATCTGAATTGGTCAGGGGTTCGCTCCGGCTCTAGTTGGTCCTCAAAACTTTTCAGCCCGATCGGACCATTTGGGCGGGGTAGGGGTCAAATGTGTACTTCGAAAAATGGATTTTTGAGATTTTTTACGATTAAGGTGATTTAGATGATTTTTAGCCGTGTTGGGTATCATTTTCCATCATGTGTCCTGCGGAATAACCAACCCGTTGAAAGAAATTGCAGCGTTTTAAATTTAGTTGGGCATTTTATAAACACAAACCGATACCTCCTTCTTCGTCATCACTCATACTCAAAATTAAAGAAAAATTGCAATATGAGAACTTTATGAGAGATAACGTACCTTCCGCCATCTTTGAGGTTTTTCTCTGCCTCTGAGTCCGAGCTGTCGGCGCTCGAAGCTGATGAAGTCCCTGAAAATCCAACGTAACGATATCATTTTTTTATTTTACCTTCATTTCATTGGGTCAAGGATTCTAAGTCAATTTCTGCTGTGTCATAAGCGCCCAATATATGCGCCATGAAATACATTTAGATCCCTTCTTAAATGTAAAAATCGCATTTAGAATTTTAAATGTTACCGTCTCCAGTCTTCTTTTTTTCGGCGACTTTCTTCTTTCGTTTCCTCTTCTTTGAATCCTTCTCTTTATTGTTATCCTTGGCATCGGGTTTATCCCCTTCTTTACCATCTTTTTTCTCATCTTTGCCCGGCTCGTCTTTCTTTTCTTCCTCTTCCGAGTCCTCGTCCGACGTCAGCAGTTTCCTAAGTGCGGTTTCTTCTGCAACGCCCTTCTGATCTCTGACAACGGCTCCTTCAGTGTCCGACTCGCTATAATAGATGCAGGTACCTTCATGTATTATTGCACATGACGAATCTTACTAAGTAATGAATACACCTACCCAGGTTTGGCTTCTGAATGAGCCTGTTGTTACATATATTTTCAAAACCACAGTCGTATGATGTGTCGTTGATCGTGAGCAATTTAAATACTGCAATGGTTTAAAACTTTGAGAGGCCCTCCCCTGATATTGACATTTTAAACTGTCGGATTAGTCCTGAGCAAAGCCACCCAGCAGCGTTGTGTTGATCAAAAAGGTGTAAGTTGCCTATATTCTATAACCCCTAAGCACAACGCTTAACGTAAGGGGGGAGGGGGACACACAGCAATTGTACTCGCCATAATTTGAAAGGAAACATTAAACAAATCTAAATATTGGCTCGTGTGATTATGACTCAATTTTTAAATGGCGTTGTCTGTATAGTATGTGTCTGTGTAAGTATGTTAGTTAAGGCGAAAACAACTAGGAACCACCAACCTTAGGTTCAAACAAGAATTTACAGTGGTTGGGGCCAAGTGACCATGGGATTGATGTTCAAATTTACCGTTAACTCGTCGTAACTCGTTAAATTTATGCGTAACTATACAGTCAAAATAACGTTTGAAATGAAATTTATTCGAGAATAATTTTTTTGTTATCCCTGATAATACCTACTTCACCGAAAACTTGCCAAAAAAGTTGAAATTTTTGGACCATAATTTCAAACTACGTGGCGGAGAGATAAAAGATTTGGTTTTGGTCCTCTGATTCAACTCAACAATCTTTTTCTGGGCGTTTCAAAGTGTCTAGATCAAAATTCTACGAATATATCGCAAAACTCCACGCCGACTTTGGTAGTAAAACATTTTCTAAAAATATGAAATTTGGGACAGGGGTCCACTCTTGGCTCTAGTTGATCCTCGAAATTTTTCAGCCCGATCGGACCAAATTTGGGTGGGGTAGGGGTAAAAATGTATATTTCGAAAAAGGATTTTTGAGATTTTTGGCGATCTAGGTGAATGGGGTATCATTTTCCACTACATTTTAGACGCTGAATCGATTGGAATGTGTCCGGGACCCACCACACCCACTGTTTCTCCCATTTTGGTTGGTTATTCCTTGAATAATCAACCTATGTTTTCATGATAATGGTCAACCTCTCCGATTCGGCTCAAAATTTGTTTCTGGACGTTTCATGATGTCCTGATCAAAAAAGGTCAATGTCCGTCCGCCGTCCATTGTCCACGCCGTTTTTAGTAGTAGAAAATTTTCTAAAAATCTGAAATTTGGGTCAGGGGTCTGTTCACGGCCGAGACGGGTCCTCGAAACTTTTCAGCCCGATCGGACCAAATTTGGGCGGGGTAGGGGTCAAAATGTGTTTTTTGAAAAATGGATATTTCGAGATTTTGGGCGATCTAGTCAAGTAGGGTATCATTTTCCACTAAATTTTGGACGCTGAATCCATTGAAATTGGTCCCAGAACGATTGGCACCCACTGGAAGAGGTAATTGGTCAATTTATGGGTAAAAAAAAACTAAATCAGAAAACAAAAATATTCGCTCCCACCAAGGCTCGAACTAAAAACTTTTTGATTACTGCCGAACGCGCTAGCCACTTGCGCCACGGTTTGATCTAGCCTAGATCGAATGGCGTGTGGGATATCATTTTCCACTAAATTTTGGACCCTGAATCGATTGGAATGGGTCCGGGACCCGCCACATCCACTGTTTCCCCCATTCGAGGAATAACCAACCCGTGTGTAATAATTTGCAGGGTTTTTCCCGTGTTGAAGCAATGAGTCTCCACGCACCCGGTCCGTAAAATAACCAACCCCCGTGATTTTTTTTTAAATTCATTTTTAAGAAGAGGAAAATCAAGTTACTTGTTTATTTGAAACCTTCAATACATTTTTGACCATTCGCTTACCTATCGGACGAATCAGAAATATAGTCAAGCTCCCGCCCTTCCTCATCGCCATCATCACTCTCTTCCACGGCAGACTCGTCAGATCCTTTAGGTTTTTTCTTTTTGGGTTTAGCACCTTTTTTACCAGCATCTTCTGTTGGTAACGAATAAATAATACAAGTGAAACTGGGATTTCAATACTGCAGAAACAACATAAAAATTACGATTGAAACTAAACGCACTTTTCTTCTTATCTTTCTTATCAGTCTTCTCTTTATCTTCGCCTTCCTCTTCGCTTGAGTCATCCTCATCGGAATCCACCCAATCGTCCATTTCAGAAATTTTGAATTCTTCAGCAGACAAACAAATGGAAACAATCAGTGAAATTGACGCAGGCTTCAGAATTATCAGGCAAAATAGCAAAAGGTCTTCTATATTAGTGAACATCTCCGGAGAATAAGGAGCTTACCCGAAGACTTCTTTCCTTTTTTAGGTTTGCCTTCTTCCACTTCTTCTCCTTCACCATCTTCTTCATTCTTCAATCTCTTCCGCAGCATAAGGGAGAAAAAGTTCATCACTTTGTTTCGCCTGAAAAAAGAAAAACGTGAGGCTGAGTGTTGTGGTTGGAGCATTCAAAATCTTGGAGAGTAGCTCGAATCTTCAGCAGCGCTCAGTATTCTTTTACAGCAGATGACATTCTGAACTCTCAACTCAAATAAAAGGTACCTTCCAAATTCTTGTTCAGCTTCTTCCGCCGAAAGGGATTTGTATCGCTGAATCGCTTGGAAATTGTACCATTCGCACAAGGGATAAGCTTCGATTCCACCATCAGCGGCATGGGTGAATACATAGTACGATGCGTTTTCAGCGACACCTCCTTCCCTTATCCCTTTGAACCTGGATCAAAAACATAGAAAGAAAACCCTGAGCACAAAATTCATAGCGGGACAAAAACAATCAACAAAATTGGACGTAAATTCGTAAAGGGTAACTCTTTTGCAGCAACATACCAGCACCAGTAGAAGAATACCAGGGAATTCACTCACATCCCAGCCCTCATCACACTTTCGTGCCATTGTTCAGCCATGCCTCGAGTAAGCCTAAGGGAGCCCGTTTTATGGATGCTACATTGATCTGATTGATCGGGTGCACAGGGCATTCCTCGTGACAGCATAGACTATGGCGCACTCTGTGCGCAGTATCGCCTCCCCTGTCCTGCTGACCGATGCACCATCGCGGATATGGTTTTCCTCAGTGGTCTGTTTTCTGGGCCGTCTCTCCTGGCCCAGATTGGTCTCCGGGTCCCAAGACCGGGCTCCCGCACACGTGACCTCTTTTGGGTCGCCTTCACGTCAACCAATTATATGCTCCACCGCCCCCTCAGCCGTCTACCCCGCAATACCAACCTGATATACCTGCGCTAGACTGTTCCTGAGGCCCATTACAGTCTATCCTCGTCATGGTTCTGCGCTAGATAATTTGGGAGACCTACACCATGGCCCTATGGCTTCCCTTTATATCAGGCTTCCCACCCGCTTCCTGCCTGCCTGTGGCAACCCAGGATGGACCTTGTGGAGGTGCAGGGTTTTGCAAGGGGCCCTTCAATTCTCTCTTCTGCTCTGCTAGGCCTCGGTACTAACGCGCCTCTTCTTATGCTTGCGGTCTTCCATCATTGGCATTTATGAGCTTTAGGGTGGGGGTGGCTGTGGAGCTGATGGGGCTTCTCTGCGCTAGACTGTTCCTGAGGCCATGTGACCCATTACAGATGATTTCCTTCTCTGCCAACAATCTGCTCACTGCTACAGATACAGATCTTCTCACCCTACCCCCTCCCATCCGATGACACTGCAATTCCGGTCTTTCACAAAATTATGAACTTTTTGTGGTTACTCATTGTGTTTCTTCTTACCCATACCAATGTGGATTTGACCAATATTCTGTAAACTGGGTTCGTTCCCGTGTAACATAAGTAAATAAACATTGTAATATAAATCAAAGTACATATTTTTACTACATACTTTTTACCGGTCTTTCCATTTATTTTCAATATCCAAGGTTGATCTTCAGGTTTGTATTTTCTCGTTATGATTCCAAATTTTTTCCGACGAGCCTCTTCTCGTGCTTCGCGTCCGTACTCGCTACCAGCTCCAAACCTGAACACGAAATAGGGGAATCAACACATTTGTACTGGCTCTTGGTTGGTTATTCCTCGAATAATCAACTTAAGTTTTCATGCAAAAAGTCAATCTCTATTCTGCTCAACATTTTTTTCTGGACGTTTTAAGGTGTATAAATCAAAATAAACAAATGTCCGTTCGCCGTCCACGCCGATTTTAGTAGTAGACAATTTTCTAAAAAATCTGAAATTTTGGTCAGGAACCCGTTTATGGGTCTAGTTGGTCCTCGAATCTTTTCAGCCCGATTGGAACAAAAGGAGGAGGAATAGGGGTCAATATGTGTTTCACGAAAAATGAATTTCTGAGATATTCGGCGATCTGGGCGAGTGGGGAATCATTTTCGACTAAATTTAGGACGCTGAATCCAATGAGATGGGTCCTGGAACAACTGGAGCCCACTGGAAGAGGTCATGGGTCAAATTTGGTATCCATCTACCAATTTCGAACGTAGTTTTTCTGGATTTCTGGTACCAAGGCGTGTGGGGTATCATTTTTCACTAAACATTGGACGCTGAATCGACTGGAATTAGTCTCTATGCGCCTGGTCCTAGGAATAACCCACCCCTGTGAATGAATTTGCAGCGTTTTGTTTTATTGTATGATAATAATGTGGCTTTAGCTCATGACGCTACATAGCCACTCATGACAATATGTTTTGGTAGGAATAATGTCGAAGTTTAAATGATTGATTGCGGCCAGGAGCTCTGATTGAGGATTGAGCTCATATCAGAGTTCAGCAGAAATATAAGGTCGGTGTTGCTTCGTCCAAATGCAGCATTCATAGCAATCCTCCTCATTGGATATATTGTTGGCTGCGCATTCCCTACCCTTGTTTCAGCTCTTCAACTAATCTCGTGAATGATTCTCAAATCCCGTCATTTCCCACAAATTTGTTAAACGTTCAAAACATTTTTGTGGGCGTTGAACTATTCAAGATGTTTTTACATACCGTCAAAGAGGGAATAGGAGGGAATGTTCTTGTTCTACATGGTCTAGTCATGCTACATTATTTATTCATCTGAAGCAACGCTTGATGGAGTAACTTTCTTCAAAGAAAACTATGTCGATGTCAGATAAACTAGGAAAAAAAAACGCAGCAAATTCTTTCACAGGGGTTGGTTATTCCTCGAACCAGGAGCATGGAGACCCTTTCCAATAGATTCAGCGTACATAATTTAGTGGAAAGTGATACCCCACACGCCTGGGTATCAGGAATCTCGAAAATCCACCTTCGAAATAGGTAGGTAGATACACATTTTGACCCACAACCTCTTCCGGTGGGCACCAATCGTCCCGGGACCCGTCTCATTGGATTCAGCGCCCACAGTTTAGGGGAAAATGATACCCCATACGCATAGGTACCTGAAATCTCGAATACACAAATTCGAAATGGGTAGATAGATACCCATAATAATTCAATCAAACTAAAAATTTTCAAGTCCAACTGTACTCTGTGCAAGTAATGGTGCATTCGTTGAGCAAAATTAAACTTTTTTCGACATAAATTGAATATCCGCTGTCTGTGACAAAATGAAATTGTACTTACAGCCTACTTTTAAGAATTGGATGCACTCACTTGGGTTGTTCTTCTCCGAATCGCTGATATTCCTTCGCGTTGTTTTCCCTTTCCATTTTGACTTGAGTCCATTTTGTGAAGTCGGTGTTCGTGATAGAGTTGAATCTCATGACATGGAATTTTTTCCTAACATTCCTGTGCATGCGCAGAGAAAAGGTAATTATGTTGCATTTTGTTCAAGAAAAAAATGTTATTTAACTGATGAGTAAAATTACGCTCACTTAGGGACACGGATAGAATACTCTGTCACCGGAGGAGACGCGGCCTGAAAGAAAAAATAATTAAATATTACAAAATAATGATAGGTATAGGTAATAAGGAGGAGGGAATAATATTATCACAACCGAATGTTTTAAAGGAGAACATCAGATTTTCTTTATAACCGACCTATTTGAAAATAACAATAGATAATGTATCAATGATTCTGAAAATCTACGGAACACTTAACATTAAGAGGAAAAATAGTTTAATGCGAGCTGTGCAAGTGTGCATGGCAGTGTGCTGATACACGAAGCCAATAAATTGTGGTTGCTCATCAAAACCATCAAAGTTGAATGGAGTCTTCGCTCAACTTCGACGGGGAGCGCGGGTCTTATATAAATACGGGTGCACACAACGGAAAAATGCTGAAAAAGAATAAGATTCCTTATAGAAGAAGTTCTTTCACAAGGGTTGGTTATTCCTCGGACCAGGAGCACGGGGACTCATTCCAATCGATTCAGCGTCCAAACTTTAGTGGAAAATAAATCCAACACGCCTAGATCGCCAAAAATCCACTTTTCGAAATACACATTTTGAAAATCTTCTAAAAATCTGAAGGTCATTCCTTGAATAATCAAATGTCTGTCCGCCGTCCACGCCAATTTTAGTAGTATACAATTTTCTAAAAATTCTGAAATTAAGGGCAGGGACCCGTTTCCAGCTTTAGTTGGTCCTCGAAACTTTTCAGCCCGATCGGATCAAATTTGGGCGGGGTAGGGGTCAAAATGTGTACTTTGAAAAATGGATTTTCCGGGATTATTTGCAATCTAGGCGTGTGGGGTATCATTTTCCACTGAATGTTGGACGCCGAATCCAATGAAGTGGGTACCTGAACGATTGGCACCCACTGAAAGAAGTTATGGGTCAAAATAGGTATCTATCAACACATTTCGAATATGTGTATCCGAGATTTCAGGTACCTAGGCGTGTGGGGTACCATTTTCCACTAAATTTAGGACGCTGAATCCAATGAGATGGGTCCTAAAACAATTGGCACCATCCGGAAGAGGTCACAGGTCAAACTGCGTATTGGTATTATTTTCCACGAAATTGTTGACCCTGAATCGATTGAAATGGTGTTGGGACCCGCCATTTCTACTGTTTCCCCAATTTTTCCCATGTTGAAGAAATGAGTCCCCATGCGCCTGGTCAGTGGAATGACCAACCCGTGTGAAAGAATTTGCAGCGTTTTCTCGTATAGCCGTTTTCTCTCTGCTGCCAGTAGATGGATGGGAATAACCCCTACCAGTACAAAGACAGCTCGCTCTGACAAGTGTTTAGGCACTCACAATTCTCAGCGCTCTGCCAGTATTCGTTTTCGATAGTAGGCAATGCTCATAGCGTCGGTCTAGACTTCCGCCTAAGAACGGGGTATTTCAGTACATGGCCTTGGGCGAGAGGTATTATTTGCTATGAAGCGGCTGATTGCTGTCATCTGTATCATTCTGTATTGCCCAGTCAGCTGCTTTCCTGATATGCTCCCAGAATGTAATCATGACAACCAGTGTGACTCTCAGATGTCTTCTCAGAAAATTTCTAGGAAGTCTCTGAGTGGACAAATAATATTGATGTTACAATCAACAGCTGGGAATGTCCCCATGGCATCTTCTTGGAGGTTATTCTACCATCCACAACAGTAACTCATTAGCAAAAATAACCCTGAGTAGTCGGTTCTAAAGCATCATATTTCAGTTCGACACTAAATTGATGCATTTGAAATATGAACTTCATTCTACCAGAAGGGAGAGTTCGTTGTTTCCTACTTTGACAAGAAGACTCACCGGTGGAATGTTCATTTTGAGTTCGACGAAGATTTAATTATAAAAAATATTCTAATTGGCGATCAACTGGTTCTCCTTCACAGTCAAGTGAAAAATTTACACTTTAATTAACTTGAACCGATCATCGTGAACCGAGGTTAGGTGAAAGACAACAGTAACAGTTACTACTAGCTAAAAGGTACCCTGCCATGCCAAGTCTCGAACTCTCGACTCGGTTGATCCTGAGATCAGTGCACGCACCCCCGAAAATCGATATCTCGAACTTGGATGATTCGAGATTGTTTCTTCTCCATCCCGCTTTTTGATTGGTTATTCCTTGAATAATCAACCTATGTTTTCTTGCAAAATGTCAATCTTTCCGATTCGGCCCAAAAAAATTTTCTGGACGTTTCAAATTGTCTAGAGATCAAAAACGCTGCAAATTCTTACACAAGGGTTGGTTATTTCTCAGACCAGGCGCATGGAGATTTATTTCGTCAACATGGGGAAAATGGGAATAACAGTGGGGGTTAACCCAATTTTTGGACCCTGAATCGATTGGAATGGGTTTAAGGCCCGCCACACCCACTGTTTCCCCATGTTGAGGATATGAGTCTCCATGCGCTTGTTCGGAGGAATAACCAACCCGTGTAAAAGAATTTGCTGCGTTTTTCAAATATATATTTTCATTTTCATTGATGGAGTTCATGGAACGACGGGTATATCTAAAAAATTGCGTCTCTTATCAAGATGGCATGGCTATGGCTCTATCGATTGTAACGTTAGATCGATTTTCGATGGTGCTGGTACTGACGTCAAGATTCACCCTTGACTCAAGTGACGAACACCAAATGGAATCCATATTACACCAACTTCCCTTATCCTAATTTCTTCTTTTTCTTGTTCAACCTTTCTACTTTTTCTTCCGTGGAGGTTATATAAGGGAATTTCAGGAACTGAGTTTCAACATTTGTCAAAATTCCCACAGTTTTCCTTAATGAAGAAATTCAGGAAGATTACTATTTTTTCCGTATTATTTGTGATTTTAGATTCCAAACCGGTTTCAATTTGACAAAATCTTTTAAAATAATGGGGATCCCTGGTGATACTGACAAGTAGGCACCTTGAAGGAACACGTTAGCCGCCATTTGCAATTTTGCAGATTGTCTGACGTCCGACTCAAACTTTTGTCTGCAGCGAACATTTCCTGGGACTAAAATCTTTGGGTTTGTTTATAAAAATAATAGACGTTAACTTGCTGTGTTTATTTACTGTAAGTGAATGACTTCGGCTAGGTTTAAGTACTGAATTTGAAGGTTGTTCTGTTCGCGGTGATATTGATAACAGAGTAAGTTGTAATTGACCATTTTTCAAACGTTTTACTTTGCTTAACTTGATTATACTAAAATACAGAGAGATTTAGCAGATTGAGAGCCAATATTGGCGGCCAGGGAACGAAGAGGTGGTTTGACTGGCATAGGATTTCCATTCCTTCGGGGAATAGGCAGATTGTGTGTCCATCATTCACGTTACCCTGAGAAAAAACATTTTGCAATGCTTGCGCCGAGATAATACTAAAAGTTGACGCTAGGATAGTGCGCCTTGGTCTCGGTGGATCTGAGGACCAGTTTGAGATAGTTGAGCGGCTTATCCTCTGCTGAATGTTTAAACTATGAGGACATGATGGGACGCCTTATTGTAATTGCGCTTGCGAACAAGCTATAGCAATAGCGCCGTTCTTTCAGCATCCCCGCAGCAAACTAGTGCATCCCTCAAAATGAGTTCTTCAGCCTAAAGTGTCCAGAGAAGCAAGTAAATTATTGAGAAACTAAGATGAAATCATCGGCAACAAGGCGGATCATGCCTTTTTATAGTGGCGAGGCACGAGTAAAGCCTCCCATGTGAGCGATTTTGATCATAGGACGTGTTTCTTTTTGTCTACGACAGGTATGTGTTCTAGCCAATATTGGTCTACAAGTCGGTTGCGAGATTGAGTCTCTGCTCTCCCAATCTAAATGGTACATACTAAGTGCAGTAGACTCGTTGAGCATCATGTTGCATATGTATGCGCTTGACTTATGCAACTGCAGAGCTGGCAAATGGATTTTGTCGAGACTTGTCTGAACGCTAGACGAGACAGATGAGCTCCTTGGACCTTGCCATCAACTGCCTATACGCTGTCTACGGTCAAATCACGCAACATTTCTATTGGCGATGTGGATGACCCGTGAATAGTCACTGCAAATTCATTCAAATAATTTATTACATAATTTGTTATACATCTTGATCACAGAGCGGATTGTTTCATCGACCGGTGTGCGCATACATGTCTCGAATAAGCGAGTTGCTCTAAAAGCAGTACAAAATATAAAATACGTAATCACGAAATTATTGATTTATCAAATCAGGTGAAAAACATCATTCGAGGGAGGGAAAGGGCGGTAAAGGCCCCACAAATCGGTAACCACGGTTTCAGTATCATGGTATTTTTAAAAAATATTAATTTTGATTATATTAACTCTTCTCCATAAAGCGGCGATCGGTCGGCGAGTCGTTTCCGGCTCTAGTTGATCCTCACCTCCTAATGTGATACCCCACACGCCTAGGTACCGAAAACACCTATTCGAAATGGGTAGATAGGTACTTTGACCCATTACCTCATCCAGAGGGCGACAATCGTTCCCGGACCCATTTCATTGGATTTACCGTCCAGAGTCCAGGCGCATGGAGACTCATTTCTTCAACTTGAGGAAAATGAGGGAGACAGTGGGAATGGCGGGTCCCGCACCAATTCCAATCGATTCAGCATCCAAAATTTAGTGAAAAATGATACCCCACACGCCTAGGTACCAGATATCTCGAAAACACATATTCTAAATGGGTAGACAGACACCCATTTTGACCAATAACTTCTTCCGCAGGGTGCTAATCGTTCTGGGACCCATTTCATCGCATTCACCGTCAGACATTAAGTGGAAAATGATACCCCACACGCCATTTCTACGAAATCTCGATAATACCCCGCCCAAATTTGGTCCAATCGGGCTGAAAATTTTTGAGGACCAACTAGAGCCGGGAACGGACCCGACCCAAATTTTAGATTTTTAGACAATTTTCTACTACCAAAGTCGGACGGTTATTTGACTTTTTTGATCTAGAACCCTTGAAACGCCCAGAAAAAAACCAATACCAATACGAGGGTGTATAGTCGACCACACGTCCTGTTCAGGCCGGGACAGTGCCCTTTTAGACCAGTCGTTCGGCCGTCCAGTCTGTTTCTGAAAATATTCTGAAATTTCCCGGTTTTAATGGACCCCGGTGAGCCCCATAACATCAACCTATCAATACGAATAAAGACCCAAAATTTGTAGATATATATGTAAGATTCTTCGAACTTTGAACCTAGAGACACTTACGTCCCCACCTACCTCATTCCTACCTGTTTTGTTATGAGTTTAGTTGTGGTTTGTACACCGAAGTGACAGTACCCATTATGTCAACCCGTTTATATTGTTCAGCCTTCGAAAAGTGACTTTTGTTATAGCTTCAGGTGAGCGTTTTACTTCGTTTGTTCAAATAGCAGATAATTATTATTTTGTATGTTTCTTTTGTAATTTGGATGTTATCTTTTGTAATAAACAACTGCATCTAACGAAGTGTGATTTGTTGATCTTACATATATAAACATACATGAGTCTATACTTGTTGTGGTGACGAGCAATTGACAGCCTAGATCCTTACTACATATTATTATTATTATTATTATTCTTTTTTTACAGATGGAGGTCATGGATGACGATCTCGATGATGTGAAGATCATCATCATTCCCGAATCTTCCGAATTCAAAAGCAGTCCGGAATCATCTAACGATGAGCAAGATTTACGCGTCAAACTTGCCGAATTTCTCAAAGACAACCGCCCCAAATCCAGCCAGCAAAAAAGTTCGAAGAAACGTTCAAGATTCACTTCAAGAAAGAAAATGGAAATAGAATTTTACGACAGTGACAAAGGGATTTGCCTGAATGATGATGTCGTGAACACCAAAAAAGATGTTATGTACGAACCAGATGAGCCTAAACCGAAATCGAAACATAAGTGCAAACTATGTGATAAAGCATTTAACCATAAGTCGACGCTTTCGAGGCACAAGCTCCTCACACACTCGGCTAACCCTCCTGTGTTTACTTGTGCGCACTGTAAGAAAAAATACAAAACAAAAGTTAGTTTACGAAGGCACTTACAAACCGTTGTCGACTCTAATTTCGCCAATAGGAAATCGTTTCTCAAAGTCAATTGCGCTTTATGTGACCATCAAGCTTCCAAAAGCGAGATGCTCACTCACTACGAAGTCAACCATGGTCGTGTCATCGAGAAAGAAATGATTAAATTCGACAGTGAAGATACTTTTGAGATGTGGAAACACCAAACAGAAATTGAAACCACTTCTAGGTTTACAAAAATTCGAAAAGATCGCGTGATTAAAGACGGAACGAAGGAGTCTTTTTATCGATGTCATCGAGATGGTATTTACAAGCCGCGAGGTAATAATTTGAGAAATTTAAAAAAACTTGGGAGTAACAAAATTAACGGTCACTGTCCAGCCAAAATGCAAGTGTGGATCAACCAGCAGGAAGAAGTTTCGGTGATGTGGGTTAAAACACACGTTGGCCACGACATGGACATATCTCGGTTGACGTTGACGAAGCAAGAAAGGGATCACATCGCTCGTCAATTGGCGCTGCAAGTTCCATTTGACACAATACTTGAAGCTTGTCGGGAATCTGCCGTCGGAGCTGAGAACATTCGTAGGATGAACCTCCTCACCAGGAAAGACCTCTACAATATCGAGAGTTCGTATAGTTTGTCCAAGTTGACGTACAGAAACTGTTTAGGTGTCAATGTTGACGGTTGGGTGAAGGAGATGATCGGTGAATACTGCGACTCCTTCATCAAATTCTACAAACCTCAAGGGAAAACTTTGGACGACTACCCCGAGTTGGCGTGCAAAGATTTTCTTCTGGTTTTGATGAACGAGGCTCAAGTTGAGATATTAAAAGGAGGCGGGAACGATTTCGTATGCGTTGACGTGACTCACATTGTTGGTGACTTCCTCCTCGTTACTACCTTGGTTTTAGATGAGCGGGACCAAGGGTTTCCCGTCGCTTTCCTTCTAACGAACAAAAATAGCGGTCAAATTATGGAAATGTTTTTCACGACTCTCAAAGAGACAACGTCAATGATTTTTAAACCACGAATATTCATTTCAAACCTCGACGATACAATTTACAAGTCTTGGACCTCCGTCATGACTGCTCCCTCCTTCCGCATATTCAGCCCTTGGATTGTTGACGAAGAATGGAGAAGCAACCTTGACCGGATAACCAACCCAGAAAAACAAGTCGACTGTTACAAAAAACTCTTGTCGATTTTAGAAGAGAGCAACGTACAAACGTTTGAAGAAGACCTAGATAGTACTTACCGCGCTATGAAGTCTGACCCCGAAACTGAAGAATTTGCTGAATTTTTTGAAGCATACAAAACTAAAGCTTCTGCTTGGGCGCAATGCTTTCGTGCTCATCTTGGACTCAATGTAAATGAGCAAATTGAGCGAATTCAAGCCTCATTAAAGGTAGTTTACGAATGTAAATTGAAAAAAATATTGCAGTTAGAAAAGTTCATATTTTCCCTTTTAGCCTCAGTGAAGGAACATTCGTTCGACTCCCTAGTTTCCTTCAACAACGAGTTTTTAGTGAACATGAAGAACAATTATCAACAAAAGCACGAGTTAGCTGAAGAAATCCCCAAAAGTTCCCTTTTGAAGAAACCGAAACAATGGCACGTGAATTTGCCGGGGACAGACAAAGTGCATAAAGTAAAAGTTCTCAATCCTGAATGCGCCTGCGCTCACAGGTGCCCAGACTGTCAAGCTTGTATGCACGGTTTCATCTGTTCCTGCGTGGATTCCTCGTTAAAGTGGGTCGTTTGCGAGCACGTTCACGCCGTTTGCTTAAAAATGAAGTCCTCAGTGACGGCCATCCGTTCTTACAAGCCTGCAGAAGAAGGTGAATCTGACGTTCGGTTTCAAGTATTAGATGATGACAATCTAAGTACGGACAACACAAATCAGCAAAACTTGATCATCAACGTCCCTGAATCGGCCTACCAGTACATGACCGTTCCGGCTGATGGTAATGACGGCAATGTTTTATTGACTTTTGAAACTGACGATCTGGAAGACAACTCCGAGCTCATATTGGGATATGCGGAAGAAGATCCAGACGTCAATGTTGAAGAACGTCGTTCACTTCTTGCACAAAAATGTCAAAATATCCTCAATAGAATCTCGTCTGAAGCACAAGTCGCAGCGTTTGAACAAGCAATGGCCAACCTAGAGACCGAGGTTACTTTTATAGAATAATTGAATACGAACTATGATGGTTATTACAATTATTGCCAGGTGTCTGTTAATAGCTGGAACTCCATTAGTGGGTGATGAGGGGTACCAAATAATGTCCAATGGATTCACTGCTATGCAAAATCATCCTATTTCACAACCATGTGGATTCACTGTTGAATGATAACAGGTTTTCACCGACATCCCCACGAATTCCCTTGTGAATTCAGAGGCTTTGTATTAACAGTTGTCATTCAGTAATGAATGCTAACACGTTCATACTGACCATACCACTGAATATTAGCATACGTAATTGAACATCAGGCTTTTGACATGGCTACTGTTGTAACTTATTCGTAATGAGATTCCAAGTGATCAAGCATATATTTATTGCCAATGACACTACTCAAAATTTCACAAAATGTGGAGAAGCATTGTCAAACGATCCCATCTTGTCATGTACCGAAGTATTTGATGGCGCTGCATCCAAAAATCTGCTATAAGTTTTTTCTTAAAGCGTCAACGTCAATGTTTCTACCTCGTTTAATTATTTTGATGATGGTAACTGTAAGTTGTTCGAATGAAACCAGCAACATCCAGTCTGTGTTTGTTGTTATATCTTGACGAACAGTGTGATCGTTATAGGCTATGCTGTAACTTATGTCTAGTCTGTCTTGTATTCCCGTTTATTGTGCTGTGGTAACCTCAGCTACGTTCCATCACTTGTAGTCTGACTCCAGGTCGCGTCTTTGTCACTCGAATGTTTGTTTCACTAAGGAGTTATTTTCTCTGTTATTGCTGGGGATAAGTTTCCGGCAGTATTTTCTCATAAGCCTGGAAGGATTTGCGAAATTTCTTCTGTATCTCATTAGAAAATTGGTAGCGAGTGTTTAAATAATTTTGATTAAAACCTCCACAATTTTTTTTTTTTTTTTTTAAATATAATTTTATGTAAAACTGCTTTGTTGAATTTGAAACAATTTTTGGTGAATTTATTTTAGTTTTAACCTTTCAAAACGTTTCCCAAAAAATTCTTAGAACGAGCATTTTTCTAAAAAAAAAATTATTAGTTACATATCCATTCTTGGAAAATTGCTTAAACAATTTTTTCAAGTTACGATTGTGGTTTAAAATACGAAAATTTTATACTAAATGAATAAATTGAAATAGATTTCAGACCGACAAGATGGCTATATTTCCGCGTACGAGTGAACACGATGGGTATAATTTTGGATGATTTTAAACCGATGTAGACTTGTTTTCTGTTTAATGGTAGCTGAGAGCCACAAATCCAAACCTAGGCGTTTTTACGATCAATTTTCAAGCATGAGAAGTTCCTGAGCCGCCCGCTCATGAAGCTAAGAACTTTGATATGAAGAGAAGAAATGAAGTTCTTGGTGTCTTAGGCTAGCATCATGAACTACCTGATCCCACATGTGATATTGTTTTCTTATTAATTAACATATCATAAGGTGTAAATATTGTATTTTGTTTTCCACAATGAATTTCTTGATCGTGTATTCACGATCTTTTTTCGTAGTCGGTAATTTGAAGGAACTATGTAGGTATAGTATAACCTACCACAACCATTGTGATAGGGTAGGTTGTTGGTGCAGAAGCAAGTGAAGTTGTGTTGTACATAAATTGTAAAATAAAGCCCATATCGCAATCTTTTTGTGTTAGTTGCTCAGTTCACCAAAACTCGCCTTTTTTTCTTTTGGTTATAGGAGCCCGCAGAAACTGTTTTTCTTGATGTCCAGCTAATTTGTTTCTGAACGAAAGCAGGTTCGCAGAGGTAAAGCGATATCAGGCTGGGAATGAAGTTCTTCCCATTCGTGTGGTGCGGGCTTAATACAGCTCAAATAAAGTTATTCATGACCTATGGAGACTGTCAATTTTAGGAGTGTTCGGTGACTCATCTACACGTTAGCCCTTCTGCAACTGACCAGACAGATTTGCATAACCCAGGGTTGAATGTCTTCTATAATACAGGGTGGGGCAATAGATATGAACCGGTTTTCGAAGGCAGTAAAAAAAACTATTCTATCAAGAAAAGTATACCATAGTTCATCAGTAGGTAATCCCATTTTGGTTGGATATTCCTTGAATAATCAACCTAAGTTTTCATGCAAAAAGTCAATCTCCGATTCGGTCCAAATTTTTGTTCTGGACGTTTCAAGGTGTCTAGATCGAAATTAGCAAATGTCCGTCCACGCCGTATTTGGTAGTAGAAAATTTTATAAATATCTGAAGTTTTGGTCAGGGACCCGTTTACGGGTCCATTTGATCCTCGAAACTTTTCAGCCCGATCGGACCAAATTTGGGCGGGGTAGGGGTCAAAATGTGTTTTTTGAAAAATGAATTTTCAGGATTTTCTGTGATCAAGGGGTGTGGGGTATCATTTTCCACTAAATGTTGGACGCTAAATCCAATAAGACTGTTCGCGGGACGATTGGTGCCCACCGGAAGGGGTTATGGGTCAAATGGGTTATCTACCCATTTCGAATGTGTTTTCGAGATTTCTGGTATCTAGGCGTGTGGGGTGTCATTTTCCACTAAATTTTAGAAGCTAAATCCATCGGAGAGATTCCCCATGCTCCTGGTCCGAGGAATAACCAACCCCTGTGAAAGAATTTGCAGCATTTTTCGTATCATGTTTGGAATGTTATATCACTATTATGGTGGCCTTCAGCAGCAATACACTGATGAAGGCGATTTCGTAAACTTACCGACAAGGCCCAGTTTATCTTTCTGGAGCCACAAACAAACAGAATTTCCGCTGTTGGGTAGCTGAAACCCCAAGACAAATCCACTAGAGACCTCAGCACTTTCCCAAGGTGACAGTGTGGCGCCAAATTCCTAATTTGGTATCATTGGGCCTTAATTGTATCAAGAGTGCGCCGAACAGCGATGGTGAATGTAGCAAAACCTATGCTTCAATGCTGAAAACTGTTATTGAACCCAATCTGGAAGAACTAAGTGAGAAAACCAAATTTGATAGACCCCTGATTTCAACAGAACGATGCAACAGCGCTTTCAGATCGTGTTTTATTGGACGAACTGAGACAAATGTTCCTTCATGGTCACTCTCTCTACGAGGTGGCCAGCGCGCTCACACCTTTTTGAGCATTTGAGTTTTTTCCTGGAGGGCTACCTAAAGGAAAATATTTTTAAACATAATCACACAAACATCCATCACACTCTGGATATGCTAGAGGTGAGAAACAGGGAGGAAATCAGGGCGACACCTACACAAATGTGCCGAAAAGCAAAAGAAACTTCCCGAAATCGCCTTCATCAGTGTACTGCTGCCATCATGGTGATGTAATTTTCAAAATTTGATGTAAAAACGGGATTACTTTCTGACTTAAATAATTCAAGGTTCATTTTTCTAAATTGACTAATTTTCTTTATATTTCCTTTCAAAACCCATTCATAACTCTTGCCTCACTCGTACTTCAGCTGCTAGTCTTCAACACTTCACTCATGGAATAAGTAGGAGGTAACCAATGTAGTGTCCATGAATGTGTCCAGTAGGAGGTAAGTACTCTTATTCCATTGTAACGGGGCGGCAGAGTCCAAGCGCCCCGTCAAGAAACTTCGGCGGCGGGGTACGGATCGAGCCCTCTCCCCTCCAAGCGCCTGACCCAGCTGGGCGAAAGGCGTGTCCTCATTGGATTGGTTGGGCGACGGGTGGCGCGAGACACCCAGGGAGTAGGAGGAGGGGAAGGCGACTTGACGAGCGGACTGGGGAAAGGCTTGGGAGTCAGTCGTGTACGAACTCAAGTGAAACGAGGTTGGCCCCCCCTGCTCGCCATAATCTCGAGAGGACGAGGCGAGGCAGGGGCGGGGCGGAACAACCTGTTTCGGGGCGGAACAACCGGAGCGGAACAACCCCAGCGAAACAACCTGTTTCGGGGCGGAACAACCGAAGCGGAACATCGAAGCGAAACAACCGACGCGAAGCAAATCAACCCCTTGTGAAGCCGGTGTTGTGAACGTGACCTGAGGGAACAAGTGTATCGTGGTTCCTTCAGGGTGAGAATTCGGGAATTGGGAGATCAGCCAATTCCTCTCCCGTAACAGTGGGCCCTTATACGAACTGAAAATCCCCCGTCGGACCCGAGTGTTGATTCGTTCGCGCCCGATCGACGGCCAATAGTCCGGGTTCCCCACGCACCGCCAGTCGTCGGACCTCCGTCGGAAAGAGCCTCGCCTCCTCCGGCCTGGACGGCGTTCCCCTGACCGAAGCCGAGCAGCGAAGAGAACATCACCCTGTTGTCTCCATCCTAAGGAGTTGGTACACGTAAGTGGCGAAATAACTCTGTCTCGTACCCTCGCAACGCGAAAGTCGAACTCTCTAAATCTGGCCCAAGCCCTGACGTTTAGTCTCCAGAAAGCTGATCATAGAGTTGTAGATTGTGACCGTATTATTTAGCATGTCGTCTGTCGTGCGTTAGGAAAAGAGAAAGGAATTAGGGGAGGACGCTAACAAATCACTTTCATTTTACCGTTCTGTTAAATCAAACATTCCTGAGCCTTCAGCTATTCCGTAAATTCATTTGGCCCTCAGCCCTTCACTTTTGCCTACTCAATAATTAGTTTACGTAATAGTCAATATCCTTCTCGGCCGAGACATTCCGTATTTTATATTTCTGTCAATTGCGTTTATTATAAGTCAATATTGAATCTTTGTCTTTTCAATTACGAAACCCCATTCCTCAGAGCTTGGTAAATTCAGGTGTACTTGGCGTCCATGACCGACCATTGCAGACATTCCGGACGGTAAGTGAAAGTCTTTAATTTCCCACTAATTATTCGCCTAGGTCTATTTTTGGATCCCTAACCCGTTAAGTGAAAACGACGGGTTACACCATGCTCCATGCACTTCACCCTCTCTGAGAGTACTGACTGATGTTAATGATGACCTAAGTAGGTAACTACTTATTCCATGGATGACCACGGAAGATGACTTGTTGCGTCTATGTAAACAGGAAAACGGAACATAGAAAAAGAGTCCCTAATCACAGAATAAATGGTTAGTTAGCTCTTATAAAGCACAGGGTGTCGTCCATTATGTGAATTTTAACATAACACATTTTTTTTTTCCAAATACTATCGCTTTTTCGTGAACATTTTGAAAAATTGAAAAATGTCAAGTGTTACAGAGAGAAAAGTTTAATCGCACCTCTTACAGAATTTGTTTGGTATTGCTCTTCCACGCAAAAAGGTGTATTGAATAAGTGAATCATCCTAACATTTTATACCTATCTTTAAGACCCCCAAAACCGCTAATTAATCAGAATGTGTTGCAGTTAACGGCTGTATGGCTAATAATGGACTGTATCGGTTTCGTGGTCAGAGGGATGGGTGCCCCAAAAAATGTTTTTTTTGCTACAAATTTAATGATACCCAAAATAATGAGTAGTTTAAACAACTCATCCCCAGTCTGCGCTGAGCAACCATTTTTCTTTCTAATAGAAAAACGTAACCAAAAACTCGAAGAAAAAACATTGGAACAGGAAACCGGGCTTGGAAAAAATTGAAGTATTGAGTTGAATCATCAAAGAGTTGCCTGTAATGTAGAATACGTATCGATCGGCCTACCTATTTTCGAACAAGAGTGGGAAGGAACCTAGCGGAAAGCGCCCTCTAGTCAGAATAAATGCAAAGGTACTTGCGCGCTGCTCAAACCCTTGACGTGCCTTCCCACCTCCTCTGGCGCACCACATCCCGAAAAACCTTTCCTTTTTACCTTCCGAAAAAGCCAACTTACCTCTAGCTTACCTCTGTTTATGGCGGAGATTATGTACGGAATTAATACGATATATATATGGCAATTTAACGACGCGTATTGTTACATCTCATCTCTTGTCCAGCGGAGAATGTTACTCCAAAATGTATCTAAAAGGGAAGCAACTACCATTGGTGATATATCGAAGCTATCGATACTTTTTAGCATCGATTCCAGTACAATATGAATGAGAACAAAGAGTTAAGAGAGGCGACCTTAGGACATGAAGTTTCACGGTCTTATCTTTGTACGTTTTCCACTAGTCATCTCGTATATATTTGACGAATTCGATTGCAATTTTTCGTCTTGTTGGAATAAAAATTTGTTGGAAAATACAGAAATTCAATGAAATACTATCACGTATCGATGTTATCTAAGGGATATTGACATTGATTGTTGAAACTATCGATGCCCTTACTCATTTCTTCAGTTCGTTTGGTGATTCGGTCTTCGACGCAAGTCGTGGTCATTAGGGATCGGACATCGAAGCCACAACATCGATGTTGACGTCGATGCCAACATCGCGAGCAAAACATCGATGTCGTTTAACATCGTTGACGTAAACATCGATGTTTTACGGCATCGATGTTAACATTGATGTAGTCTGCCAATTTATTCTTGTTTCTCAAAATTTGTTTTGTGAAACAAGAATAAATTGGCGATGAAATGCTTGATTTCATGTTTTAAATGTTACAAAAAGATAATGCTATGCACATTGTAGATACTGCTTATATGGCTTATATCCATGCCATTCGACTCCTTCACAAAAAAGCCCCACCCCTCACTTTTAGGAGGCATCCTCCAAACACCAAAACCGGGCACTATTATAAATTAATGGCCGTCAAGCGTAAACAAACTACTACTCGGTTAAAAGTGAAGCAACAGTGTTACCAATATCAGTTATTTAAAATTGATAACTTCAATATTCTTCTTCATATTCTGATCGAAGCTGTTGCTATTCAACACAGCAAACTGTAGGTACATTAATGAAATGGGCAAGTTTTACTTGCTGGGGAAATTAATCCTTAGAATTAATATTTTAATAATATATTAGTAAATAATATCGTTTTATAAACGCAAAAAATCGTTTAAATTTCTTCCAGATCGTCATTAAATTATCAAGAAATCAACATCGATGTTACTCGGCAGAAACATTGATGTATTAAAAACATCGGTAGGTCACCATCGATGATCAATAAACATCGATGTTTGTAAACATCGATGTTGAACATCGAACATCGGATCTAAAACATCGATGTTTCGAAAACATCGGACATCGATGTCCGATCCCTAGTGGTCATTCTCATCTCGAGTCGTTTTGCGCGAAGAATTTGCCTCGAAGTTTTCCCGAAATAAATTCACATTTGTGGTCAGCCGCAAGCCTACCGACTGTTAACTTGTGAATTCGTTTTATAAATCTCATTCTGTGCGATAATTAGGCGTGACACGGGAACTCACCGAATGTTGAGGTTGACGTAAGCCGACCTTTTTACCGTCCGTTATCGTTCCTCGGCATTCCTTCGCCTTTCTTGGCATATCGTTCGACCATCCCGCTTATAAAGGTGTCGTTTCGTTGAATTTGATGTAGTGAATACCATTCGTGACCCACCGTATTTCGCACACCGGCCGGCTTGATTATGTTTTGTGTTGACGTGCGTCAGTGATCTTGTTTTTCTCTTGTGACGTGCTGCGAAGATGCTCAAATTCATCCGAGGGAAAACTCAACAACCCTCGGCAGAAAGGCAAAAACTGCAAAAAGAGCTTTTTGCGTTCAGAAAGGTGAGATTATTTATTTGATTTGTGATTAGGTATGTACATACGAGGAAATAGGTAGCTCGGCTTGTCATCTGCATGATGCAGACAGCGCATCATTACTTCGACCTCAAGTTGTTAGGCTGTTTACTCTGATGGTCTTGTCTCAAACCCACATGAAAATTCAGCTTTAGGCTCAGAGGAACCCACTCCTGTAATAAACATAATCGAGAATCTTCGTTTCTTTCGACGGCGTCCTTGTTGTTCCAAGCTCTACAGGGTCGTATTATGGCTAGTCATTATAGTTGTTTAAAATCGGTATTATTATGACGATGTAGCTGGAAAGTTCATACACGTTTCTACATAATGTTCGACTCTACATAATGTTCGTTTCTACATAATGTTCGACTTGAGACTACTGTACAGGTCATGTATGAAAAGTCCAATTATATTATAAGGTATCTACGATCGAGAACCGCAGAAAGTTGTGCTTAGAAAATTATAGGAATTTTATGATCGGCCACATATGTGCTAAGTGCGACATACGGAAAAACATCTCAAATCCGTCTCATGAGGCTTCTACGTATTTCTTAAAATTTGAAACGATTCTAGAAAATTGAATGCATTTTCTCGCGAACATGCCTCAGTCGTCCTTGCATGAGCTTCAGGATCTCTCAATTTCACTTGCATAAAACAATTGACTGCGGTTGAGTTGAGCCGCTTCACAATAGACAGAACATATCTAATCTAAATAGAAGCTTCTCTGGTACTAGAGGAAAGTTGAGGCTAGATGGTACAAGTAGAGTGATGAATTTTGAATAATGTAATATATTCAAATACACACTCAATCATACTCAATCATTCAAATACATTATGTGCATGCGTCTTTTAAAAATATATTGCAGGGTTCAGCTGTTCTGTTGAAAATTTCTAATTTAAATCAGCAAAATTTCCGTGCTAATTTGCAGTGTTCCTTGAATTCGCTCCACTAAGAAGGTATTTTGCAACATTGGGAGCAAACAAAATTGTTCGTCCAGAAACCTCAAAATTGGTTTTCTTTTGGTTATTCCTTGAATTATGTCCGTCCGCCGTCCACGCTGACTTTGGTAGTATACAATTTTTTTTTAAATCTGAAATTTGGTTCAGGAGTCCGTTCCCGGCTCTAGGTGGTCCTCGAAACTTTTCAGCCCGATCGGTCAAATTTGGGTGGGTCAGGGGTCATAATGTGTATTTGAAGTGTAAGAAATTTGTAGCGTTTGAATGTGTTTTCGAGGGCGTCCATACGCCTGGTCCGAGGAATAACCAACCCGTGTGAAAGAATTTGCAGCGTTTTTGATCTTAATTTGATGGCACCCCTGCAAAAGGGAGGACGACAGTTTGAAGATTAATGCTTCTATTTTCGGTGTTGTTAATTGTACAGATTTAATATTTGTTTCCAATAAATATAATTGTGGTGAATATATTCATGAATAGAACTTGAAAATATGAAGTTTGGACCAAAGTGACAAAAAATTGTTTTTTCATCTTATGAAAATCTAAGGTATGCGTCATGGCTGTTGATGGAAAAACATCAATTTAGCTCTATTTTACATGCAGCGTCGTTCGGAATTAATTGACAACGAACGTGCCGTTACGTCTAGAACCTAGGAAATGAGTCGGTTCCACATATACATCGAGGCTCATATCCTAAAGATGCGAGGCACGTGTGTACCTAATAACAGTAAAATGTCTGTTATCAGTCGGAAGTTCCGAGCGTTAATGGACGCGGTATAAAAAACATAGGTTGATTATTTTTGGAATAATAAACCAAAAGGCGATGACGAAAGACCGCTGGAATTTACTTCAGCTCCCGAATTGACAGAAGTGGGCTCTGTTTCGCTTAGAGTACGATACATTCGTCTAAAACACGACTTCATTCGGTTCCAGACGAGACCTTCTGTTCATAACTTGTCGGGGTCAACTAATATATCGTCCTTTTCAGGGCAGTCTCTTCATTGTCCGCCGATACATTGGTGTCAGTCGGCCAATGGCGCTGGGAAATTCATTTTTAAGATTCAAGTTTCACTTCTCCGAAGCCATGTCATGGTACTTTACCTAGAATCAGCTTCCCTATGTTCCTTCGTCTATATAGTGCTAGAGAAGTTTATCGTGAAACAACTGCAGTGAAACACACTGACTGCCGCAGTGCCTTACCGTGTTGTTGACTGAAAAATAGAATAACTGTTGTCGCATAATCATCACACGCTGGCTACAGCCTTAATAAACGTCATTTTAGAACGTTTTTAAGCCACAACGAAAAATACTAGAATGGTTCTGTGGTACGAGCAATTTGAATTCAATTTCTCTAATAAGTGCTGACTACGACTAATGCGAAAACGACTCACTGGTGATTGCACATCAAACATGATGAGAACTTATGTATACGGGACTGACACAGTTGGACAAAATATGTGGGACTTTGACAAGCTAGGACTGGAAAAGAAAAATTCTTTCACACGGGTTGGTTATTTCTCGGACCAGGCGCATGGGCACTCAATTGATCAACATGGGGAAAATGATGGAAGCAGTGGGTGTGGCGGGTTCTGGACCCATTCCAATCGATTCAGGGTCCACAATTTAGTGGAAAATGATACCCCACAAGCCTGGGTACCAGAAATCTCGAAAAAACATATTCAAAATGGGTGGATAGATACCCATTTTGACCCATAACTTCTTTCGCTGGGCGTCAATCATTCTGGGACTCATTTCCTTGGATTCAGCGTCCAAAATTTAGTGGAAGATAGTACATCACATGCCTAGATCACCAAAAATGTCGAATATCCATTTTTCGAAGTACACATTTTGACCCCCCCTACTCTCCCCTAAATTTGGTCCGATCGGGCCAAAAAGTACCGAGGACCAACTAGAGCCGGGAACGAATCCCTCGGCGTGGACGGCCGAATTTGGGTGGGTTAGGGGTCATAATGTGTATTTCGAAAAATGGATTTTCGAGATTATTGGCAATCTAGGCGTGTGGGGTATCGTTTTCCACTAAATTGTTGACGCTGAATCCAATGAGACGGGTCCCGGAACGATTGCCGCTCACGAAAGAGGTTATGGACGCTGCATCTATTTTTAAATTAGTGAATTTGACCAATGTTGGGTCAAGCCACACACATCGACATGTTGGGTCGATCTTGAAGGCTCCAAACTCAGTAGGCCCCAGTGTACCGTATCAACCTTGACGGTATCGCCTGCTAGTTTGAGATTTACCCGATCGAAATTTCCACGGTGATATAATCAATGGTGAACGGCGCCTTCTTCAGGTCACTGAAGAAATTCGGACCATTCAGATGAAGAAATTAATTTCTCTCACTGAGTCGACTCTGTTATCGCAGTTTTGTCTCTTGATATTCCCGGCACGAAGTAAGTTACGTTCCCATATCGCAAAATAGCATCCCTTTTTCTCCGCAAGGGAGTGGAGTTCAGGTTTTGTGCTATGTGGGTCAATGTGGGAAGTCAGGTTTTGTGGTGAGTCACACTGGCCTTGTTTCTCACCTCGAAAGCCCTGCTTCTTGTTAGATGTAAATGTTAATATAGATGCAGTACCAAACAGGCTTCGATGCATCTTAATTAGGTGCCCGTCACTAAACCCAATCAGCGGTTGTGATTTAAAGAGAAAATTATTTGTACACGTGGGACTAATCAACGGTTATTACTATGACATTAGCCTTCAGTTTCGGTTGGTTATTCCATGAATAATAATTAACCTATGTTTTCATACAAAAAGTCAATTCTCTTCCATTCGGTCCAAAATTTTATTCTGGACGTTTCAAGGTCAGAATGAGCAAATGTCCGTCCGCCGTCCATGCTGATTTTGGTAGTAGAAAATTTTCTAAAAATCTGGAATTTGGGCTAGGAGTCCGTTCCCGGTTCTAGTTGGTCCTCGAATTTTTTCAGCTCGACCGGACCAAATTTGGAGGAGAGTAGGGGTCAAAATGCGTATTTTAAAACGCTGCAAATTCCTACACAGGGGTTGGTTATTCTTCAGACCAGGCGCATGGAAACTTATTTAAAACATGGGGAAAATGGGGGAAACGGTGGGTGCGGCGGGTCCCAGACCCATTCCAATCGATTCAGGATCCAAAATTTAGTGGAAAATGATACCCCACACGCCCAGGTACCGGAAATCTCGAAAACGCATATTCAAAATAGGTAATATATACCCAATTTGACCCATAACTTCTTCCAGTGGGTGCAAGTCGTCCTGGGACCCACTTCATTGGATTCAGCTTCCAAGATTTAGCGGAAAACTATACCCCACACGCCAAGGTTCCAGAAATCTCAAAAACACATATTCAAACGCTGCAAATTCTTACACAGGGGTTGGTTATTCGTCAGAGGCGCAAGAAGACTCATTTCTTCAACATGGGGAAAATGGGGAAACAGTGGGTGCGGCGGGTCCCAGACCCATTCCAATCGATTCAGAATCCAAAATTTAGTGGAAAATGATACCCCACACGCCTAGGTACCGGAAATCTCGAAAACGCATATTCAAAATGGGTAATATATACCCAATTTGACCCATAACTTCTTCCAGTGGGTGCCAATCGTTCCAGGACCCACTTCATTGGAATAAGCGTCCAAGATTTAGTGAAAAATGATACCCCACACGCCTAGGTTCCAGAAATCTCAAAAACACATATTCAAAATGGGTAATATATACCCAATTTGACCCATAACATCTTCCAGTGGGTGCCAATCGTCCTGAGACCCACTTCATTGGATTCAGCTTCCAAGATTTAGCGGAAAATGATACCCCACACGCCTAGGTTCCAGAAATCTCAAAAACACACATTCAAAATGGGTAATATATACCCAATTTGACCCATAACTTCTTCCAGTGGGTGCCGATCGTTCTGGGAAATTTCTATGTTCTATTTCATTCGATTCAGCGTCCAAAATTTAGTGTAAAATGATACCCCACTCGCCTAGATCGCTCAAAATCTCGAAAATCCATTTTTCAAAAAACACATTTTCCCCCCTACCCCGCCCAAATTTGGTCCGATCGGGCTGAAAAGCTTGGAGGACCGTCCTTGGCCGGGAACAGACC
Source organism: Cyrtorhinus lividipennis (assembly GCA_019603395.1). Lineage (NCBI taxonomy): Eukaryota > Metazoa > Arthropoda > Insecta > Hemiptera > Miridae > Cyrtorhinus > Cyrtorhinus lividipennis. The sequence goes on from CM034001.1 coordinate 10,201,059, forward strand.
CCCGACCCAAATTTCAGATTTTTAGAAAATTTTCTACTACCAAAAACGGCGTGGGCGGTTGACGGCGTACGGCGGACGGACATTGACCTTTTGGTTGGTTATTCCTTGAATAATCAACCTATGTTTTCATGCAAATGGTCAACCTCTCCGATTCGGCTCAAAATTTTTTTCTGGACGTTTCATGATGTCTAGATCAAAAAAGGTCAATGTCCGTCCGCCGTCCGCCGTCCGCCGTCCACGCCGTTTTTGGTAGTAGAAAATTTTCTAAAAATCTGAAATTTGGGTCAGGGGTCTGTTCCCGGCCTAGGACGGTCCTCCAAGCTTTTCAGCCCGATCGGACCAAATTTGGGCGGGGTAGGGGTCAAAATGTGTTTTGAAAAATGGATTTTCGAGATTTTGGGCGATCTAGGCGAGTGGGGTATCATTTTCCACTAAATTTTGGACGCTGAATCAAATGAAATGAGTCGCAGAACGATCGGCACCCACTGGAAAAAGTTATGGGTCAAATTGAGTATATATTACCCATTTTGAATATGTGTTTTTGAGATTTCTGGAACCTAGGCGTGTGGGGTATCATTTTCCACTAAATCTTGGAAGCTGAATCCAATGAAGTGGGTCTCAGGACGATTGGCACCAACTGGAAGAAGTTATGGGTCAAATAGGGTATATATTACTCATTTTGAATATGTGTTGAATATGAGATTTCTGGTACCTGGGCGTGTGGGGTATCATTTTCCACTAATCATGGACACTGAATCGATTGGAATGGGTCTGAGACCCGCCGCACCCACCGTTTTCTCCATTTCCCTCATGTTTTTAAATCAGTTTCCATGCGCCTGGTCCGAGGAATAACCAACCCCTGTGTAAGAATTTGCAGCGTTTTTTGATCTAGACATCATGAAACGTCCAGAAAAAAATTTTGAGCCGAATCGGAGAGGTTGACCATTTGCAGGAAAACATAGGTTGATTATTCAAGGAATAACCAACCAAAAGGTCGGTGTCCGTCCGCCGTCCGCCGCCACGCCGTTTTTGGTGGTAGAAAAATTTCTAAAAATCTGAAATTTGGGTCAGGGGTCTGTTCCCGGCCTAGGACGGTCCTCCAAGCTTTTCAGCCCAATCGGACCAAATTTGGGCGGGGTAGGGGTCAAAATGTGTTTTTTGAAAAATGGATTTTCGAGATTTTGGGCGATCTAGGCGAGTGGGGTATCATTTTCCACTAAATTTTGGATCCTGAATCGATTGGAATGGGTCTGGGACCCGCCGCACCCACTTTTTTCCCCATTTCCCCCATGTTTTTAAATCAGTTTCCATGCGCCTGGTCCGAGGAATAACCAACCCCTGTGTATGAATTTGCAGCGTTTTGATCTAGACATCATGAAACGTCCAGAAAAAAATTTGAGCCGAATCGGAGAGGTTGACCATTTGCATGAAAACATAGGTTGATTATTCAAGGAATAACCAACCAAAACGCTGCAAATTCTTACACAGGGGTTGGTTGTTCCTAGAATGGGGGAAACAGTGGGTGTGGCGGGTCCCAGACCCATTCCAATCGATTCAGGGTCCAAAATTTACTGGAATATGATTGATACATACCCATTTTGACCCATAACTTCTTCCGGTGGATGCCAATCGTTCTGGGACACACATCATTGAATTCAGCGTCCAAAATTTAGTGGAAAATGATACCCCACACGCCTAGGTACCAGAAATCCCGAAAACACGTATACAAAATGGGAATATATACCCAATTTGACCCATAACTTCTTCCAGTGGGTGCAAATCGTTCTGGGACCCATTTAATTGGATTCAGCGTCCAAAATTTAGTGGAAAACTATACCCCACACGCCTAGGTAGCAGAAATCCCAAAAACACATATTCAAAATGGGTAATAAATACCCAATTTGACCCATAACTTCTCCCAGTGGGTGCCAATCGTTCTGGGACCCATTCAATTGGATTCAGCATCCAAAATTTAGTGGAAAATGACACCCTACTCGCCTAGATCGCCCAAAATCTCAAAAATCCATTTTTCAAAAAATTTATTTTGACTCCCCCCCCAAATTTGGTCCGATCGGGCTGAAAAGTTTCGAGGACCTGTCTCGACCGGGAACAGACCCCTGATCCAAATTTCAGATTTGTAGAAAATTGTCTACTACCAAAAACGGCGCGGACGATGTACGGCGTACGGCTTACGGACATTGACCTTTGGAAAGTTTGGACGCTGAATTCCAATGAAACGGCTCCCAGAACGATTGGCACCCACTGGAAGAAGTAATGGGTCAAATTGGGTATTTATTACCCATTTTGAATATGTGTTTTCGGGATTTCTGCTACCTTGGCGCGTGGGGTATAGTTTTCCACTAAATTTTGGACGCTGAATCCCATTAAATGGGTTTCAGAACGATTGTCACCCACTGGAAGAAGGTATGGGTCAAATTGGGTATATATTACCCTTTTTGAATGTGTGTTTTCGGGATTTCTGGTACCTAGGCGTGTGGGGTATAGTTTTCCGCTAAATCTTGGAAGCTGATTCCAATGAAGTGGGTCCCAGGACGACTGGCACCCACTGGAAGAAGTAATGGGTCAAAACGGGTATGTATCCACCCATTTTGTATGTGTCAGGATTTCTGGTGCCTAGGCGTGTGGGGTATCATATTCCACTAAATCTTGGACCCTGAATCGATTGGAATGGGTCTGGGACCCACCACACCCACTGTTTCCCCCATTCGAGGAATAACCAACCCGTGTGTAAGAATTTGCAGATTTTTTTCTTTATTAACACGCGCCCGAAATTATTGTTCTCGGAGCGTGAAGTAATTGAGTTCACCGCTTAGCCATGATATCATCTCAAGTCCGAGCCTTTGCTACGCGTTGGTTTATTCTTTCTGCTCTAATTCGAAAAAGCTTCTCGGTCCTGGCCAATACTCACTTCTGACCAACCGGTATTCTTACTCGCAGCCTTAGCTCAATAGTTTCGCTTTGAAAGTAGTTAGCAAGCAGTTATAACAGGCCCGTCTTCAATCAGAGTTTTGCACGTTTATTGTGCGCAACCCGCTCAGTTTGTGAATAAAATAATTCATACATTGAGAATTCTAAATGCGAATGTGATTCGATTCACATCACTACTTTTTCTGTAAGGGACATTATACTGGTCTGCAGAAACTGGAGAAAATGGAATTACCGTAAACTTGATTGCAATTTGTCGTAAATAGATCATATTGAATAATTCGTCGGAAAATAATACCCAATACGCCTGGGACATCATGAAACGTCCAGAAAAAAATGTTGAGCCGAATCGGAGAGGTTGACCTTTCGCATGAAAACATAGGTTGATTATTCAAGGAATAACCAACCAAAAGCACATCTTGACCCCTACCACCCCAAATTTGGTCCGGTCGGGCTAAATAGTTTTGAGGACCAACTAGAGCCGGAAACGAGTCCCTGACCGAAATTTCAGATTTTGGTTGGTTATTCCTTGAATAATCAACTTATGTTTCCATGCAAATGGTCAACCTCTCCGATTCGGCTCAAAATTTTTTTCTGGACGTTTCATGATGTCCTGATCAAAAATGGTCGATGTCCGTCCACCAGTGATGATGGAGAGGTCAAGGTTTCAACCATGAAGACGCGGAAACATTTGTCTGTTGAATGTTTTGTTTAGGGAGGAATGGTTGTCAACTGCCAACAATCGGATATGTTTGTTTGTTTGATATCCCTGACCTCGACCATTGCTGACGGACAACTGAACCCGCCCAACAATAAGGATCAAGGTCGCAGGAATGTCTGGCTCGTATCACGTTGGCTCTTGTTTATGAATATTTTGCTCTAATCGGAAAATCCAAATTCGGAAGGTGTGGAAACATTGTTCTTTTCGTCCAGAGAGTGCAACTTTGTTTGTACCTCAGCAGATCCTTGTATTCGATATAATAAGAATATTCTGGCCTGGTGACCTCAAAATCGTTGAACAGTTGATGTGTGTTGACTGAGCACGTTCAATCCGAAGGAGGGGCGGATTTTCAGCCCTCGAAATGCATTAATATTCCCTAAAATAATCTGATTTATTCCTTAATATTTACTTCGTTTTGGTTGGTTATTCCTTGAATAATCAACCTATGTTTTCATGCAAATGGTCAACCTCTCCGATTCGGCTCAAAATTTTTTTCTGGACGTTTCATGATGTCTAGATCAAAAAAGGTCAATGTCCGTACGCCGTACTCCGTCCACGCCGTTTTTGGTAGTAGAAATTTTTCTAAAAATCTGAAATTTGGGTCAGGGGTCTGTTCCCGGCCTAGGACGGTCTTCCAAGCTTTTCAGCCCGATTGGACCAAATTTGGGCGGGGTAGGGGTCAAAATGTGTTTTTTGAAAAATGGATTTTCGAGATTTTGGGTGATTTAGGCGAGTGGGGTATCATTTTCCACAAAATTTTGGACGCTGAATCAAATGAAATGGGTCCCAGAACGATCGGCACCCACTGGAAAAAGTTATGGGTCAAATTGGGTATATATTACCCATTTTGAATATGTTTTTGAGATTTCTGGAACCTAGGCGTGTGGGGTATCATTTTCCGCTAAATCTTGGAAGCTGAATCCAATGAAGTGGGTCTCAGGACGATTGGCACCCACTGGAAGAAGTTATGGGTCAAATTGGGTATATATTACCCATTTTAAATATGTGTTTATGAGATTTCTGGTACCTGGGCGTGTGGGGTATCATTTTCCACTAATTATGGACACTGAATCGATTGGAATGGGTCTGAGACCCGCCGCACCCACCGTTTTCCCCATTTCCCCCATGTTTTTAAATCAGTTTCCATGCGCCTGGTCCGAGGAATAACCAACCCCTGTGTAAGAATTTGCAGCGTTTTTGGTTAGTTATTCCTTGAACAGTCAACCTTGGTTTTCATGCAAAAAGTCAATCTTTCCGATTCGGCCCACAATTTTTTCTGGACGTTTCATGGTGTCTAGATCAAAATAAGCATTAGCGGCCGTCCGCCGTCCACGCCGACTTTGGTAGTAGACAATTTTCTAAAAATCTGAAATTTTGGTCAGGGATCTTTTTCCCACTTTAGTTGGTCCTCAAAAATTTTCAGCCTGATCGGACCAAATTTGAGGGGGTCAAAATGTGTATTTTGATGAATGGATATTCGAGATTTTTGGTGATCTAGGCGTGTGGGGTTTCATTTTCCTCTAAATTTTGGACATTGAATCGACTGGAACGGCACCCACTGTTTCCCCCATGTTCCCCATGTTGAAGAAATGAGTTCAATCAATTCATGAAGTAATCTCCATGCTTTTGGTCCGAGGAATAACCCCTGTGAAGGAATTTGTAGCGTTTTTCAGTTCTAATACTTTTTCAAAAGAATTTGAGATTACTTCCATGATGAACACTAGAAAGTAAAACACTTTTGACAAAATAGAGAAAATATTGTAATTCACGTTCAATGGCAGTTTTGCCAGTCTTCCCTATTCTTTGAAATGTTTGTTTTCAGACGCAAAAACTAAGCGTTAAAACCTCTGAAACCGAAAAGGATAAGTTCTATGGACCTTTACACTTTTTCTTCTGGGTAAAAACCTCCTGGCAATGACATATACTTTCAGAAGTAACCTACGTAGGTGGCATTCCGATCGTATGTAATCAGAAAGACGGCGAACCCGTTATGCGAGGACACAAAATAGGTCAAATATCCACAAAACGGTATTAGAACCTCAAGGAACATCATTCATAAATAACAAAACGGAACATGCCTGGAATTAGGTAATTTTGAGCCGATCAGTTTAATTCGTTCTTGGCATTGAATACACCGGAGCTTCAGCTCTATGCAGAGGCGAGCGCTCACGGAAAGGTGGGATGGCCACGAAGAAAAGAGGAGGCAGGTCATGGACCCCTCTCGAAAAGATGACATCAGGAGCGGACTATCTTCTCTGCCCCACCTAACTCAGGCTACCCGCTAGAACCTGAGGCCATTCGAAAAAGGCGATCTGATTCCGGACGAATCGATGTCCAGCAAAGTATGAAAGTCAACCGTCCTACTAGTGTTCATGGGTACATATCAGTTTACAGAAGAAAAATACGAAACGGAATGTTCTGGCAGGACATCCTTCATGTAAACCATAGATGTAGAATGAGGCGGAAGTTGCCCTTAATTTGCCACCAAGGCGTAGACATAAAAACTCTGCAAATTCTCTCACAGGGGTTGGTTATGGTTATTCCATGAACCAGGCGCGTGGGGACTCACTCCAGTTGATTCAGCGTCCAAAATTTAGTGGAAAATGATACCCCACACGTCTAGATCACCAAAAATCCATTTTACATTTTGACCCCTACCCTGCCCAAATTTGGTCCGATCAGGCTGAAAAATTGCGAGGGCCAACCAGAGCCAAAAACGGACCCCTAACCAAAATTTCAGATTTTTAGAAAATTGTCTTCTACTTATATCGGCGTGGACGGCGGACGGACATTTGCTAATTTGGGCCTGGACATCTTGAAACGTCCAGAAAAAATTGTTGGGCCGAATCACAGAGATTTACTTTTTACATGAAAACAGGTTGATTATTCAACGAATAACAAACCAAAAGTCGAATACGTACGGCGTTTGGCACACTTTTCAGCCCAATCGGACCAAATTTGGGCGTGGTAGGGGTCAAAATGTGTACTTCGAAAGATGGACTTTCGAGATTTTTGGTGATCTTGTTGTGTGGGTTATCATTTTCCACTAAATGTTGGACTCCGAATCCAATGAAATGGGTCCCAGAACCATTGGCACCCACCGGAAGAGGTTATGGTTCATAATGGGTATCTATATACCCATTTTGAATGTCTGTTTTCGAGATTTCTGGTACCTAGGCGTGTGTGGTATCATTTTGCACTAAATTTTGGACCCTGAATCGATTGGAATGGGTCCGGGACCCGCGGCACCCACTGTTTCCCCCATATTCCTCATGTTGAAGAAATGAGTCTCCATGCACCTGGTCCGAGGCTGCGGTTTTTGATCTAGACACTTTGAACACTTTGACTCTTTGCATGAATCACCAACCAAAAAACGGCATTGGTACATCGATACATCGTCGAGATAAATATCGCCAGAAAATATCTATATTTTTTAAACATTCCTACCAACAATTAGACCCGGAAACATCAATCGCATGGTTAAAAGAGCGAAGATGGATAAACTAGCCCGGGCGGATCTTGATAAAGCTAACCGGATTTCGAGGTACCAAAAATAGTGACCAGAGCTATTAAAGTCCGTTGCTTCGTTGGAGGTGAATTTGTTTCAAAGTGTAACGGATGGAGTGACGCAACTTATAAAACAATGGTCGATTGTTCGGCGCAGATCCGACAGTGAAATTTCTCAATAGCTGCATAGTCTACGGTTCCGGCGTGGAAATGCGATCGAGTCAAGCTCGAAACGATAAATGTGACCTTTGGATGAGGTTTGGATAAAAGTTTGAGAATCACAGCTATGCCTGTGATTAAGTATAAAGCTGAATACATAAACAGTTATGGAAAGTTCCAAGCACCCCAGATGGGGATCCCGAACAGCCAATCCTAGGGGAAAAGTTCTTCATGATACCACAGTTGCATTACAACTGGAAATTATGCACCCTAACGAACCCACGTACTATCCTCACAACACAACCCGCTCTCCAGATATATTGGATTTTTACCTGGGAAAAAATATCCAGTCATATTGCACTACTCCAGTAGTGCTAAAAGAAATGCATTCAGACCATTTTCCAGTTCTGATTACTCTTTGCACCAGGGGACAGCAACAGCGCGCTCCGGGGCTTATCAATTACCCAATGGACTGGCAACTGTATAAAAACATAGTAGAAGAAAGGGCTGAACTTCACGTCCCCCTCAAAACCCCAGCGGATATTGACGCAGCAGTCGCCTCTCTCACCAATCTAGTCAAAGTGGCAGCGATTGAAGCATCTGCCCCTATTAGAACTATCAAAACACGGGCATTTACTCCTTCACCTCACATACAGTCATTGTTATCTGCTAAACGATCAACCCGCAAGCAGTGGCTAAGAACAAAACACCCTTTTGACAAGAGGCAGTTCAACAAAGCAACCAAGGAGCTTACACTGGCACTGAATGATGAACATTCTGCAGCGGATCACAACTCCATCAAAGCACTAGATACTAAAGACTGCTCCCTGTGGAAAAAAACCAAAATGGTAACAAAAGAGCCTACATTGATCCCGCCCTTGAAAGTTGGCACTGATTGGTATGCTACCTCCCAAGAAAAATCGAATCTGTTTGCTAATATTCTAACCCAACAGTTTTCACCTCACCCGGATGCAAACCCTAGTTTCTCTCTTCATGTCCAGGAACAGTTGCAGTCACCCCTTATCCTACACCCATTCAAAGATTACTTCACACCAGGACAAGTTAGAAATGCTATTAAGCGCTCCCCAACAAAGAAGGCGCCGGGGTATGATCTCATCACTCAACCTCTCCTATCTGCTCTACCCCGTAAAGGTATTGTCCTGTTAACCCAAATATTCAATGCTATTTTGAGAACCACACATTTCCCCAACAAGTGGAAACATGCCTGTGTGATAATGGTGAAGAAACCAGATAAGGACGCCAACAATCCTGCTAGCTACAGACCCATAAGCCTCCTTCCGTTGTTCTCAAAAATCCTCGAACGATTATTGCTCCCCAAAATACTTCCATTCCTCTCTTCGCTTCTTCCCGACACGCAACTGGGTTTCAGGCCACTCCACTCCTGTCCACAGCAACTCCACCGAGTTGTTGAAGATATTCTGGCCACCTATGAGGAAAAAAAAGTCTGCCTCGGTATTTTTTTGGATACAGAAAAGGCCTTTGATAAAGTTTGGCACCCAGGACTACTCTACAAGGTGAAACCGCATCTCCCTGACACCTACTATCGGCTGATCTTGTCTTACCTCTCGCAACGTACGTTTTCCGTGAGATGTGGCAGCGCAGTGTCTCCTTCAAAGGCAATAACGGCAGGGGTTCCTCAAGGCAGTGTCCTGGGGCCCTTTCTATACCTCCTATATGCAAGTGACTTCCCGGCGCCATTAGGGGTCACTATAGCCCAGTTTGCGGATGATATTGCTGCTCTCTGCAGTTCTCACACGTGTCAAGAGGCAGAAAATAATATGCAGTTATTCCTCGATGAGGTAGGTCCGTGGTGTAATAAATGGAGAATATCCATGAATTCCACCAAGTCTACACTCGTCACCTTTACTTATCTCAAAAATATAAGATCTCCTCAAGTCAAACTGAATAGCATCCAAATTCCAACCTCAGATCGAGTGAGATACCTGGGACTCATTCTAGATTCGAAGCTAACGTGGGCGCACCATATACAAGGTTTGGTCAAAAGATGTCGAAGCAGAATTCACCAACTAATGTTCCTCATGAGAGTCCAATCTCCTCTGCCACTTCACTCTAAACGGTTGCTCTACACTATGTTGATTCGCCCAATATGGCAGTATGCTTGCGGGATATGGGGTTCAGCAGCGAAGTCTCATGTACAGAAAGTGCAAACAATACAAAATAGAGTACTGAGAATAACGACCGGAGCTCCATGGTTTGTACGAAACTCAGCACTGCACACTGATATGGATATGCCCATCGTTTCCGACATCATCAAAGAAACTTATAAACGCCTCAATACTTCCATGCTCAACCACCCAAATGCCCTGATTCGCGAAATCGCTGAACGTCCGCCACCATTACCACCTGAAAGGAGGCTCAAGAAAAAACGACCTCAAGATCTGATAATCACTCCAGAATAGTTCAACCAGAACGCGAATGCTAAATGGTTATTTATTGTTACCCTACAAAAAGTGATCACAAATGTTAGTCAATTATTATATTGTTGTTAAATTATTACATTAAGTGTTATATCATCTACTGTTTGATTGTTATTAGTATTAATATCTAGTTGTAGGACGATCGCTGGATCGTACCTTACCTCAAGTTTCAAGTGAATTAAGGCTACGCTTTACTATATGTCCTGTGAAACTAACTGTAATATCCTACAGATAATAAAGTTGTCTACTTAAATTTAAAAAAAAAAAAAAGGAAAGTTTCAGGCCGATCAAATTTTTTCATTCATCCGGGTTTCCTAATTTTATTGAAAAGTGGAATAAAGGAATGTTTCACTTTAGTCAGGCATGATTTTAGAGGAAACTAGTTGCAAAATGACCTCGAACTCTTTGTGGAGTACAATCAACCCCCGCGCTAATTGGAAACTTGAAAAAAGCTACGGCTTGTAAAACATTTTACGCGTGGAATAACCCCCATTGTGGAGCTTGAAGGACATTTATTTGGTTATTTCTTTAATAATCAAAAATGTGTTTTTAGAAAAAATTGCATAATTGTTCACGTGAACGAATTCGCAATTTTCTTGCCCTTTTCATCTGGCTCTGAGGGTGTGCCGTTTGTCGCAAACATGTTGTTCGGCTCAACGTAACCCGTGGAATCTACTCGCCCTTCAAATTTGAATCCCTTAAAGAATTCACGTTGTTTGATCGATATGTTATGCACTCATAGTCTATTTTAAGCGGTTGATGACAACGTAACTTTGTACTGATGGTGATATCAAACACGTCTTAATCCCCAAATACCCTTTTTGACTCAAAATCACCCTCGACGTGCTGCATTAGAGGTCCGAAGCCCTTCAAAATCTATTTATTGCCTGAAATTACATCGTAAATGGACCGCATCATCCTAAACATGGGTACTCCTACGTACCCAAAAATCTCAAAAATTCAATTCTGTAATTATATACCCTGCTCTGCCTTTGAATAACTCATAATGCTCTCAAATTATAGTTTCATTCGGGTTTAGAGTCCCCTCGTCGCTACAACTTGAGAACGTTGATTATCGCACAAAAAATGAACCGCGGACCCTTCTCCCAAAACTCGGCGATTGTGAGCTGGCAGGAAGTCGTGGCCGACCAACCGGAAATACGGAAGTGCCGATTCCTTGCGTTATCTGCCTCCCGTGTAGAACCAAATTATTTATTCATTTTTTAGAAACTAGCTGTAAATACCCGACCTGCTCTCTACATAGAAGGAATCATGTGACAATGAATTACCCTCATTTCCATATCTAGTCGAAGCCATACATTTCGGTTGGTTATTCCTTGGTTTTCATGCAGAAAGTCAATCTCTCCGATTCGGCCCACAACATTTTCTGGACGTTTCAAGGTGTCTAGATCAAAAGAGTCAAATGTCCGTCCGCCGTCAACGCCGACCTTGGTACTGGAAATTTTTCTAAAAATCCGAAATTTGGGACGGGGGTCCGTTCTGGCTCTAGTTGGTCCTCGAAACTTTTCAACCCGATTGGACCACATTTGGGTGGGGTTGGCGTCAAAATGTGTTTTTAGAAAAATTGATTTTAGAGTTTTTTGGCGATCTAGGTGAATGGGGTATCATTTTCCACTACATTTTAGTCGCTGAATCGATTGGAATGTGTCCGGGACCCACCACACCCACTGTTCCCCCTTTTTTCCCGTGTTGAAGCAGTGAGTCTCCACGCGCCTGGTCCGTGAAATAACCAACCCCCGTGATTTTTTTAAATTCATTTTTAAGAAGAGGAAAATCAAGTTACTTGTTTATTTGAAACCTTCAACACATGTTTGACCATTCGCTTACCTATCGGACGAATCAGAAATATAGTCAAGCTCCTGCCCTTCCTCATCGCCATCATCACTCTCTTCCACGGCAGACTCGTCAGATCCTTTAGGTTTTTTATTTTTGGGTTTAGCACCTTTTTTTACCAGCATCGTCTGTTGGTAACTAATAAATAATACAAGTGAGACTGGGATTTCAATACTGCAGAAACAACATAAAAATTACGATTAAAACTAAACGTACTTTTCTTCTTATCTTTCTTGTCAGTCTTTTCTTCGCCTTCCTCTTCGCTTGAGTCATCCTCATCGGAATCCACCCAATCGTCCATTAGTGAATTTTGAAAAATGGATTTTTGAGATTTTTTGCAATCTAGGTGTATGGGGTATCATTTTCCACTTAATTTTGGACGCTGAATCCAATTAAATGGATCCCGACACGATTGGCGCCCTCTGGATGAGGCTATGGGTCAAAATGGGTACTTATCTACCCATTTCGAATGTCTGTTTTCGAAATTTCTGGTACCTAGGAGTAAAGGTATCGTGGGAGACTCATCCAAATTGATTCAGCGTCCAAAATATAGTGAAAAATAGTACTCCACACTCCTAGGTACCAGAAATCTCGAAAAAACGCATCCGAAATGGATTCCACACGTTAGCTCTTCCAGTGGGCGGCAATCGTTCCGGGATCCCTTTCGTTGGATTCAGCTGCCAAATTCAGTGGAAAATGATACCCCTCATGCCTAAGTACCAAAAATCTCGAAAGCACACGTTCGAAATAGATTAATATATACCCATTTTGACCGATAAACTCGATAAGCCGGTTGCTCCGCTCGGTAACTGCTCCTTTTCCGCAATCAGGTAAAATCTCTCTCTTCTCTCAACTTTGGTCCGATCGGTCTGAAAAGTTTCGAGGACCCACTAATGCCGGGAACGGATCCCTGACCCAAATTACAGACGGCGGCGGACGAACATGTTTTTTTTCTTTTTTTGATCTAGACATTTTGAAACCAGAAAAAATTTTTTTTTTGCATGATTATTCAAGGAGTAACTAACTAAAACGCAATAACCCCCCCCCCCCCCTACAAAAAACCTCGCAGAAATCTGGGCGTATCAGGCTCTTATCAAGTTTCATTGAGCCTACCCAATCCGTAAAGAGGCCCCTGACTAAACCAAATTTTATAAATTTGTCTACTTCTATAAACGGACGTAAATTTCTGTTTTGGTTCATAATTCCTTGAAAAATCCTCACTGATTGGCCCCTAAATGTGCGTTTTATGATGTCTAGATCAAATACGCTGCACATTCCGCTATGTTTTATTACTCCAGAGAACAAGAGCATACGGATAACGGTGAATGTGTATGAATGTGTGTGTGTACGTGTGTGTGCGTGTGTACATCGTCATTGCAATAGGTAGGTGGGAACCTATTTTGACTCATAGTCACCTCCGGTGGACGCAAATCAGTCCGGGACCCACTTTTTGATTCATCAGAATTGGATCGATTAATTTACGTGCGCAAACGTAAATTTCTTGTTATTTTGCGTTCCGTTGACCAGCATTCTGTCATAATGAGCTTTATCAGCAAATCTTTCTTCTCTGGTTGTGTACAGGTTCGATGGTGACTCATATGGTGGTCCTCTCGCTCCCTACTTATGAGTAGCAACATTTTTTTGCAACACCAAAAACCCATACAAACACACCTCATTACAGATGATTCGTCGATTAATATCCGTTGTACATTTGAATTTTCTCGTGACGTTTGTAAATAATCCAATGTGCTTTCTCAATGTATTTCCATTTTGCGATCCATGATGATTTCTTGAAGTACATAAAAACTACCTAAAACTCGCTTCATGTTTGTTTCAGACTGTCCAACATGGTTTCCCCAACAAGCCAACTTGCCTGGCGTGGGACCCCGAGCTCAGGATAATGGGCATCGGTACCGCCACTGGAGCCCTGAAAGTGTATCCTTTCATACGTTAAATTTTATTTAATTTGCACCTAATTATCTTGCATCTTGAAATATGAAGTGAATATCAGAGAACATTTCGTTATAATCAACTTGATTCTGAACGATTGTTTCGCACGTTTAAGGTGTTCAAATGTTTCTACGAGAGAATCAAGAACCACCTCGACAAGCCCCCCCCCCCCCCCACTCATCAACATTTGTACCCTGCACTCGTATCTTCTGGTCCTGGTTGTTAATAACTGCTCCTGTTGGATTTGGAGATTGATTTGTTTTGAATCAATTTTTACGAAATTGAAAAAGCTCTTGAAGAGCAGAAAGTATGCTCTGCCATCTTCCTCGACGTTAGGCAAGCGTTTGACAAGGTTTGGCACGAAGGGCTCAATCATAAACTTCAAAAGATGCTACCGCAAAAGTATGCACAGCTTTTAAGATCCTATTTATCAGATCGATATTTCCGCGTAAAACATGAAGATGCCTATTCGGAACCCAAAATGATCAATGCTGGAGTGCCACAGGGGAATGTACTTGGCCCACTCTTGTATCTCCTCTACACCAGTAATCTACCTGAAAATGAAGAAAACACAACAGCGACCTTCGCCGATGACACGGCAATTTTGGCTGTGGGAAACAACAATGAAGAGTCAATGACAAAACTTAACCTCTCAATCTCCCAAATTGAAGAATGGGCAGCAAGGTGGAGAATTAAAATAAATGAGGCCAAGTCGGTGCACGTAGACTTTACCAGCAAAAAGGTTAGCCACATTCCAACTCAGCTCAACAACAAGGTGGTTCCAAACGCCAATGAAGCTAAGTACCTCGGTATGACGCTCGACGCGAGGCTCAGATGGAGAGCCCACGTGAAAAAGAAAAAGGATGAACTGACACTCAAATTCAGAAAAATGTACTGTATAATGGGGCGACAATCAAATTTGTCCGTCCCCAACAAGATGATCCTTTACAAGCAAGTCCTAACGCCAGTCTGGACTAATGGAGCGCAGTTGTGGGGCTGCACCGCTCAAACCAATCGAGACATGATACAGAGATTCCAGAATACCGTACCTAGGTGCATTACGAACGCTCCGTGGTACTTCAGAAACGACCGTTTACACCATGACCGAGTGAACGACCATGTCGAGACAGTAAACGAAACCATCGGGCTTCAAGCCCATCTCCAAAGACTACAAGATCATGTCAACGAAGAGGCTGTTCGACTTCTTGACGTAAATGATCTTGTCAGAAGGCTTAAACGCACGAAACCACATGAATTAGTTCGCTAATGCAATGACAATAAAATCAGTTGTTAGAATAATTAAAAGCTAAGGAATGTACCTTGGCTGATGATGTAACCTAGTTAACTTAAGTCACAAAAATATTGCTTATAAGTTTATAACTTGGTGCAATTCTAATAAACAGAGAGGGGGGGGGGGAGTTTTTTACGATATTGGTTTTAATATGTTTTAAATAGATTTTCATACCTACTCCGATTAAAAACCATTTTGCGATCACATAGCCTTACATTTTGAATATGTGTTTTCGAGATTTCTGGTACCTCGACCACGCACGAGCAAGCACTTAGCACCATGGAAATGAAAATGCTCCGTTGGAGTCTTGGAATCACCAGGTGGGACTGCATTGCGAACGATGATATCCGAAAGCGGTTAGGAGTAGCGCCAATCAAAGACAAAATGCTTGATTCGCGCCTAAGGTGGTATGGGCATGTGATCCGAAGCGATGAGGAATCTGTCGCCAAAACAGCCACGAGGATCGACCCAGATGGACAACGGCCGCGCGGAAGACCGAAGAAGCGGTGGATGGACCGCATAAAGGAGGATCTCAAGATCGTCGGCGCCTCCCCAGAAGACGCCCTCGACAGAATCAAATGGAGAAGCATTTGCCGAAGAGCGGACCCTGCACCAGCGGGACAAACGCCAAGATAGAAGAAGAAGAGATTTCTGGTACCTAGGTGTGTGCGGTATCATTTCCACTAAATTTTGAACGCTGAATCCAATGAGACGGGTCCCGGAATGTTTGGCGCCCACCGGTAGAGGTTGAATGGACGTTGAATTGATTGAAGTAAATCCCCATGCTCCTGGTCCGAGGTTTTATTTGTCCAAAAATTTGTGAAAGGCGATACCCCACACGCCTAAATTGCCAAAAATGTTAAACATGAGGAAAACAGTGGGTGTGGCGCGTCCCGGGACCCATTCCAATCTATTCAGGGTCTACAATTTAGTGGGAAATGATACCCTACATGCCTAGGTACGATAAATCTCGAAACGCATTCAAAATGGGTAGGTAGATACCCATTTTGACCCATAACCTCTTCCGGTGGGCGCCAATCGTTCCGGGACCCGTATCATTGGATTCAGCGTCCACGATTTAGTGGAAAATGATACCCCACACGCCTAGATTGCCAATCTCGAAAATCCATATTTCGAAATACGCATAATTTGGTCCGATCGGGCTGAAAAGTTTTGAGGACCAACTAGAGCCGCAAACGGGTTCCTGACCCAAATTTCAAATTTTTAGAAAATTGTCTACTACCAAATTCGTCGTGGACGATGAAGGTCATTTGCTTATTTTGATCTAGACACCTTGAAACGCCCAGAAAAAAATGAAATTGTGCCGAATCAGGGAGAATAACTTTTTGCATGAAAACATAAGTTGATTATACAAGGAATAACTCATTTTCCTTCAAAAGTGTCGTTTTTGGCTCAGAAATGCTGTAAATGACGTAAAACCAGAACCTCGTTATTACGTTGCGATGACCCCTGATGCGTCATTCAACTTGCAGTTACCGGGTATATACTTAGCCGCGGTTTTCGTCCTCTCCACAAGGAAACCCAGCCAATTGATCCAACAATTAGCTGATATTATCCACGTTTACCCAGAGCTTTTCTGCGTGACCTTCCATGTCGCGTAATAAAATACCATTTCGCTGAATTTTCAATCGTGTGGCAGTGTGGAAACATTGCGTTGTAACACCAGATAACTACAAAACGAGGATTTAGAAACTTGTATAAATTGTAAGACCAATCTTATCGATTCGATTTATACTGTTAGAATGTAAACCGCTCCCTTACTTACTCAACATAAACTGAACCTGAACTTTTTCTTGTTAAGGAATAACAAGTTCAAACTTGTCGCTAAAAAGATGAAAGCTAACGTTTTCAGTTGAGTATGTGATTTTACGAGAGACGTCTGAGAAATGCCAGATGTTTGCTTGAACGATACCCCAGACCCACCCACGGTTCTTGTTGCTGACTTTACAATCTTATCTTTTTTAACGAGCGCTGTTTTAATAACGGTGTGACCTGGCATCCACGAAGTATCACCGAGGGATCAATTCCAACAGATAAGGCCCACGTCTGTCGAGGTGGAATTATATTTTACTCAAATCTTTTTCCGTTTTGTTTGGTTTTTCCTTGAATAATCAACCTATGTTTTCAAGCAAGAAGTCAATCTCTCCGATTCCGCACAAATTTTTTTACTGGGCGTTTCAAGGTGTCTAGATCAAAATAAGAAAATGTCCGTTCCACACCGACTTTGGTAGTAGACAATTTTCTATAAATCTGAAATTAGGTCATTGGTCCGTTCCCGGCTCTAGTTGGTCCTCGAAACTTTTCAGCCCGATCGTACCAAATTTGGGCGGAATTGGGGTAAAAATGTGTTTTTCGAAAGAAGGATTTTCGAGATTTTTGGCGATCTAGGCGAGTGGGGTATCGTTTTCCACTAAATTATGAACAATGAATCCAATGAATGGGGTCCCGGAACGATCGGCACCCACCGGAAGAAGTAATGGGTCAAAACGGGTACATATCTACCAATTTTGAATGTGTGTTCGGGATTTCTGGTACCTAGGCGTGTAGGGTATCATTTGCCACTACATTTTGATCCCTGAATCGATTGGAATGGGTCCGAGACCTTCCACACCTACTGTCTCCCCCATTTTCCCATGTTGAAGAAATGAGTCTCTATGTGCCTGCTCTACTCATGATACAGTACATTAAGTTAGATTTCCAAAATTTTGTGGAAAATGGTACCTCACACGCCTAGGTACCAGAAATCTCGAAGACGTACATTCGAAATCGGTAGATAGATACCCATTTTGACTTATAACCTCTTCCGGTGGGCGCCAATCGTTCAGGGACCCGTCTCATCAGATTTAGCGCCCAAAATATAGTGGAGAATGATACCCCGCTCGCCAAAAATCTCAAAAATCCATTTTTCGAAAAACACATTTTGACGAGATTGACGAGCTTAATAGTTTAGTAAAGCCGACAAAGGCTTTCGTTTGGGAAAATTGCCGGCACTTTGGTTATGTCAATATGTTTAAAAACATCTAAAATCTATACTGCATGTATTTTTTAAAGATAATGTATCTCCTTGAATGTGCCCAACAACTATAAAATCGAGGCAATATTTCTTGTTTTTGTTTATAACACAGAAATGACGTCTTATAGCAATCCAGATTTGGGAAGAAAGCTGTTGAACTTTACCGAAAACAAAAATTCGGAATAGTGGGAAATTGTGGTATATTTTCGGTGAACCAGAAGCTAAACTAGGGGAGCAAGTCAGCTTGCATTAAACTAATTATTTCAGAGGTCGTATAAGCTTTCCTTGTTAATTTGGTTAACGCCTTGATAATTTTGCTCTAGGAGAAATCCTCTTGTAATGCGCCAAAAACGATAGATACTGCTCAAACTCTTATCGGTTCCCAATATCCATCATGAAGCTATATAAAGTCGAATTCATTAGATAACTCGATTTTTGAGCCTCAAAAAACGTTAACATCTTTTTCACTACTTTTTGTCGCAAAATTACTCTGATGGACATGTTACCAATACTTATGTTCTGTTCTTTAAATGTCTTTATTTTACGAGTATATCAATCCTTAACTAATCGAGTAGTCTTGGACAACCAGGGGTAGAATTCTACGGACATCATTCTAGCGGCGACGTTGCCGTAACTCAACTGATATTCATCCCTAATCAGGTGAGTAAGGAATGTTGAATCTTGAAAATTCGATTACGCAGTATTGGCGCTAAACCTGTGACGTGGAGCACACTGATCACAATTTTCTTATTGAACTTGAGTAATTCTCATCCTCTTCAAATATCGTTCGTACATACACAAGTGTTCAAGATTAGGAACCTGCGAAACTGCAAAATATCAATTCTACGGCTGGTATTTATCACAACGTGCTCCTTAGAATCTTTCTTCATTAGGCTTCGTTCCAAGTTATTCAAGAATTCTTGAGAATGGCCATAACTTCTTCATTTATTGAGTTTCTCCAATCTTTGTAAAAAGCGTTCAGTTACACTTCATTTTAATGTAGAGCCTACATTTCGAAGGTGCACTTTATCAGCCTGTAGTGAAATGTATCAAACCTCTGACGTTCGTGGTTTTTCTCAATTTTTTGGAAGCCACAATAATCCTGCATGCTTGTTTTTCACTGTAACACTGAATGTAGGAAAACAAATATCAGCTTTCCAATGATTTACTCTAAAAGTATTTTATGATGGAATTTTAAGCACAAAATACGTTTTTGCTGCACTAAAAAGTGATTTTTTGAAGGGAAAATCGAGCATTTTGGCGTGAAGAATAATCTTCCCGTGACAGGGATAAACGTCGGATTCTTTAAAACTCTTCTTCAAAAATGGACTATTTTTCAATAATTCAAGGGGACAAATTAAAAAAAAAAATTCAAGAGAAGATCCCGGCTTACATTTATGTATGCAGTGATTTTTTCACGAAGTCTCTCAAGATGTCTCTCTCAGTCTGATGGGCACTTTTTGTCAGATATTAGCTGTAGAATCGATATTTTGCGAGTTAACTGCCTGAAACACCCTTGATACGTGCTCTAATATATCTTTATTCTATAGAAAATACTATGAATGTATTATTCCAGTAATTAGTTGAATAAATGTTTCATATTCCAAGTTAATAATACATTTTTAATTAGCTACAATGTACAACTAGTACATCTTCATTTTTAGCCTGTTGTTAAATCCTCTTCGGGCAACGGAGCTCTGCAGGCTGGCTAAAAACCGCAATACCGCACTTGGAAAGTAGGCCATTTTGATCTAGACCTCAAGATTATGACTCAATTATTAATCCTTCGACGTTTGGGTAACAGGATGAAAACCATTGAACCCGCTTCAAATAAAGTGTTCCGATTGGGTTGTGCACGTCTTTTTGTTCCCACAATATCACACATGAAATTTGAGGAAATTTTGCTCGCATTTTTGCTCATTTTGACGGTCGCCGTTGATAGTCCTGCAATTAATCAAATGTTCCTTGCAGAAGTTGGTGTGAACACAATTTCGGACCGATTTTCCAACTAGCCAAAAGCTTTAACGTGTCAGTGGATCGTTGATCATACGTATATATTGGTTCTTTATTCATTGAAAACGGTACACTTTGCCTATTTTTAATAATAAAACGAGAATGTTACTCAATCTCTCGACTGGGCCAAAAAGTACCTATAAAAATGGACCGAATCCTGAAATTTCCACAATTGGAACTGTTTCTCTTATTTTCATCTAATTGCCCTATGTCAACATACTACAGGCCAAGATGTTATAAAATGATACACCATGACGCCCCATTACATGTTCATGGGGCTTTTCGCTTGGTGGTTTTTGGATTGAGAAGCTTGAAAATTGCCAGCATTTACCGCCCCTAGTAAAAATAAAGGGATAACGACTATCCCTGTCTATGTTAGTTAGTTAGCTTTTCAATTATTAATTATATTCCTCCACCTTTTCAGGGTCGCCTGATTTCACTATGCGACGACAATTCCTTGCACCTGTGGGAAATCAATGGATCAACGATGGAAATCGCAGAAAGCCTGACATTGGAGGGAAAGTGAGTATTCTCGAACTCATTTAGCCTAAAAAGTATTTTTATTCAATGTTGTATTTTATTTCCTTGATTAAACCCGTTTCAGCCTGTTTGCGTCTTCAAAATGTATTGTTTTATTTCATTTATCCATCGCAGGCTGAAGAAGGTCTCAGCACTCTGCTTGGATGGCACAAACGAAAATTTGCTTTTGGGGACTGAAGGAGGAAACATATTTTTATTGAACCTCGCGAAATTCAAATTGTCTGAAAACGTCATTTACCAAGATGTGGTAATGCAAAAGTGAGTTTTTATCTTCATATTTTCCTGACTATTACCCCTTGGATTATGGATTCGTTTTTTCTTGATTTTTAATTTATTATTCTTAGAAGAAAGTTACCTTTGTTTTTGCCAGTTGTTGAAAGACTCCCCATAACATTACTTTGAAATTAAAAATGTTTAAGAAAAATCTAGAAATAGGAAATAAAATATTTAAAATAGAGTTTATGATAATCAACAAATTATTAGATTGAAAAAAAAAAGTAAAAAAAGTTACAAATTATCATGTTTAACGCTCATAATGTCTCGATCCGTCCGCTAGAGCGCAGCCCAGAGACTGCCTGGTGTTCCGACCAGGTCTATATAATAATTTTGTTCTAGTTTTGTTTTTGTTATTCTACTTTTTTGTTGGTTGCTAGTTGCTTGATGGTGAGTTGTTGACAAAGGAGTGGGAGCATAGCAAGGTCTTTGAACGTTCGCCAACGCCAACAATTATTGGAGCCTGGGGTCCAAAGAACCCCGCCAGTCGCCGTACAATCATCGCCGTTTGAACCTACAACACCGAGCTTTTGGGGAGTGGGGGCTCATCGCTCCAAGGAGAACAATGAGTTACGGAAGACAGTGTGAAATGACCAGCCGAACTATCAATTTGCAAGTCCCTCGTTGCAGCTAATTCAACGGAGGGAAACAAGTTGAAATTCGCGCTGTTCTACGCCAGCGACAAACTAATTTTCGTCAAAGGCGCACTCAATAATTTCGACGCTATCTAACACCCTTGAACAGGGGTAAATTTCGGGATTTCGTCACCCCATCATTCGTACGCCACCAGATCCTCTTTCTGGCCGTACAGCTGGATCATCGGTTGCTCGCTCCCCCGTCGAATACTTCCCTCCATTCCACCGAACGCGATTCAACCGCCATCACTGACTTCGACTCCCAGCTATCAACCAAAACTAAGTTAATTTTCATTTTTCCTTTGTTTCCTTGGTATTTCATTGTACCGGAGCTCCTTAGGGAATTTTCTTTCATACAGTATATTCTTTTCTTTGTCATTTCATTTCGTTTATTTTCTAGAATAAATATCTATTGGTTTTCATTTATTTTTAACTACAATTCGTCATCTAAGCCCTATTGTCCTTCAGGAACGAAGAATCGATTCAGAGGTTACAAACGCATTAATTTCATTTTATTACTATCTATTATTTTTTACAACTTATGTTCAGAATCATCCACTGCGTTCTTTATTTTTCTCCGATCTAAGTTTTACTGAACACCTGGGCCAACCTTCGCAATCCCACATAGCGGAGATGTCTCTAGACGTCCGTTCACAACCATTGAACTTCTTACCTTAGGCCTTATCTCGACAAAAGGACGGTAATAAATGACACAGAAGGGACAAGCTCATAGGTTAGGTACTGAAGTTGGGGTTACGTAAACAAATCCTCCAGAAAGGAACAGCCGGAAGCTGTCCACCATCTCTGGGCTGCGCTCTAGCGGACGGCTCGAGACATAGTCAGCTGAACATCCCTTGAATGTTACAATAAATGAAAAAAAATATGAACTATTAATATATAAAGCTTATGAAAATGAGTAAACAAATGTTCTGTTTTTTAAACATTTTATGCTCATTTGTTTGTTTGAACAAATAGGAAAATTTTATTTGAGTTTAGTGGGACACTTTGCTTAGAGGCAATACCCTCCACGAGCATGTTCCACCTGATATTTTCATTACAAAGCACTGACAACTCGTCATTTCTGATAAATGGAGATATTCCTAAAGAACTATCTACCGCCGCTAAAGAATCTTCAGGGTTTGAATTTGTTTTTGTTTTTTGAAATGTCGTTCATGTTTTTTTGTGTTATATTTTCCCGTACGCAGTGTTCCCGAAGACTACAAGCTGAACCCTGGGGCAGTAGAAGCGATGGTTCTTCAACCTGGAAAACCGCATCACGTTTTGATCGGCTACAATCGCGGTTTGATGGTCCTGTGGGATATCACGACACCTACAGCCGTTCAGGTAAATTAATTTTCTCTTCCACTGTTGATTCACCTTTGTAAGTCCTGAGTCAATTTTCACGATTTTAAAGCAAATTTTGTCTTCTACAGACTTACATCAGCTCTCAAGGAGTGGAAAGCCTTTGTTGGAAGGACGATCACACGTTTCTGTCTTCCCACAACGACGGTAGCTACGCCGAGTGGTCTGAGAACAACAAAGTGGCCAAAGATCCTAACACCGTCTATGGACCTTTCCCTTGCAAAGCGATCACCAAAATATTGTGCGAAGAGTAAGTTAACATTTAAATGACAGTAAATCACTTGGAGGGTTTCAGAATATTCATTGGCGTTCCTTTGTGAGGCATTTCTGTTGTTAATCCAAAGAGGGCCTTCTGAGTGTCCTTCATTGCCATTGAATTAACAGACTGCGAACCTATAAGAGCAAAACGTTTAGGCAGCAGAATTTAGAACAACCTCCCTCACGAGAGGCTTGCTAATAATCAAAGAATTAACTGATGGTTTTAGAGGTTACTTATATCTAGGCAAACGAATTTGGCGCCCCAGAACGATTGGCGCACACTGGAAGAGGTTATGAGTCAAAATGGGTATCTATCTACCCATTTCGAGTATGTGTTTTCGAGATTTTTGGTACCTAGGCGTGTAGGGTATTATTTTCCACTAAAGTTTGGACGCTGAATCCAATGAGACGGGTCCAGAAACGATTGGCACCCACAAGTGGAGGTTATGGACGCTGGATTGATTGAAATGAGTCTCCATGCGCCTGGTCTGAGGAATAACCAACCCCTGTGAAAGAATTTACAGCGTTTTCTACTTTGATATGACAAACCTCAGCCCATGGTTGGTGCGTGTATTGGGTCTTCTATTGTTACCAGGAATGGTTGTGTGGTGTTGTTCTATAAAACGCTGCAAATTCATTCACAAGGGTTGGTCATTCCTCGGACCAGGAGCATGGAGACCCATTCAAATCGATTCAGGGTCCAAAATTTAGTGGAAAATGATACCCCACACGCCTAGGTACCAGAAATCTCGAAAACACATTCGAAATCGGTAGATAAATACCCATTTTGACCCATAACCTCATCCAGAGGGCGCTAATCGTTCCGGGACCCATTTCTTTGGATTTAACATCAGAGATTTCGTGAAAAATGGCACCCCACGTGCCTAGATCACCAAAAATCTCGAAAATCCATTTATCAAATTACACATTTTGACCCCTTTCCTGCCCAAATTTGGGCCGATCGTGCTGAAAAGTTTTGAGGACCAACTAGAGCCGGAGACGAACCCCTGACCAAAATGTCAGATTTTTAGAAAATTGTCTACTACCTAATTCGGCAGCGTACGGCGAACGGGCATTTGCTTATTTTGACCTAGACACCTTGAAACACCCAGAAAAATTGTTTGGGGAAATCGGAGAGGTTGACTTTCTGTATGAAGACATAGGTTGATTATACAAGGAATAACCATCTAAAACTTAGCTGCCATAGCAGCCCTGAGGTAGTAGTTAACTTCCTGTCCTAACTTACTTACTTGTAAAAAATATACACCAGCCACTTTGCCCCTTGCTGCATTCTAACTAACCCGTCATTTAGTCACATTTATTTAGTATCTCTGACGATATCTTTTTGTCTTGCGTGAATAACTGTAATTATTGTTTTACCCCTTTTCAGCAGCGATGTCGTCATATTCAGTGGTGGTATGCAGCGGGCTTCTTACTCGGAGAGGCACACAATTTCTGTGCTATCAGAGAGCACTGGAACTCACGTCGTGTTTGATTTTACGTCAAAAATCATCGACTTTTTCGTCGCTCCATCAGACGATGACAGTCAGTATCTTTTGAATTTTGTTTGGGTACTCGTTGTTCGTCCATTATGTCTGATAAGCACATCATTTCGGGCACTCTCCATTCCCAGAGGAACATAACTATACCTAAGATCAGAGATGGCTGTAAATCTGATAGATGTTAATATAAAATTCAATATATAAAATATGAAATTTGTGAATCAGAAGATTTGAACATGAGTACGGTTACGCCAAAATAAA
This sequence comes from Cyrtorhinus lividipennis, assembly GCA_019603395.1. Lineage (NCBI taxonomy): Eukaryota > Metazoa > Arthropoda > Insecta > Hemiptera > Miridae > Cyrtorhinus > Cyrtorhinus lividipennis. The sequence goes on from CM034001.1 coordinate 10,225,824, forward strand.
TGTTAATACGAATTTTCTCTGTAATTCACATCTATTGTCAAGTTTATTCAATGTTACTGTTTTTGCAAATATTGATAGGATTCTGCTGTTTCGCTGAAACTCAAACCAGCATACCTACCTAACGGAATTCCTACAACAAGTTGAATTGTAAAACTTTTAGCCAAACAGGAAAATGCTACCCCACACACCTAAGTACCAGAAATAACAAAAACCCATATTCAAAATAGGTAGATGAATACCCATTTTGACCCATAACCTCTTCCGGTGGGCACCAATCGTCCCGGGACCTCCTCATTGGATTCAGCGTCTAAAAATTAGCGGAAAATGATACCGCACGCGCCTAGGTATCAGAAATCGCATATACCCACTTTCGAAATGGATAGATTGATACCCATTTTGACTTATTACCTCATCTTGTGGGCGATAATAGTCCCGAGAATCGTCTCATTGGATTCAGCGTCCACAATTTAATGGAAAATGATACCCCACGCGCCGAGGTATCAGGAATCACAAATACCCACTTTCGAAATGGATAGATTGATACCTATTTTGACTTATAACCTCTTCGGATGGGCCCTAATAGTCCCGAGAATCGTCTCATTGGATTCAGAGCCCAACATTTAATGGGAAATGATACCCCACACGCCTTGGTGTCAGAAATCTCGAAAACCCACTTTTAATGTGGGTAGGTGGATACCCATTTTGACCCATAACCTCTTCCGGTGGGCACCAATCGTCCCGGGACCTCCTCATTGGGTTCAGCGTCCAACATTTAGTGGAAAATGATACCCCACACGCCTTGGTAACAGAAATCTCAATATCAAACGCTAATAATCAGGGAAGACTGTCATGGGGCCACACGTAGGAATGACCAATCGATATCGATAAGGTATCGATACTTTTCTTCCGATATCATTTTGGTATCGATACTTTGCTTTTGATAGCGATACTGGTATTGGAAAGAATAATCGGGATCGAAAAAGTATCGAACAATAACAGTACCTCAAATTTTTGTTAAAAATTACCAATTAAGAATCAAGAAGGCCCTCTCCTAAAGGTTGCTACACTTGTTTTGGCCAGAACTTCGAGTATATACCATAGACTGGTGGGTATATACTCGAAGGGCCAGAAGCTTTGGAGAGAGATCCCTCTTCCCTGCTTTGGCTAGGGGTAGTCTTGTGAAGAAGAAGAATGCCTTGCTATCATACCAGAAATATGACAGTGTTAAGTGTGTTATTTTGTTCCGTTTCAGTTTGTTAAGTTTCAGATTTAGTGGGAGGAAAGTAGCGAAATTGCGTGAAAAGCATCAGTAAAACACATTCTGTGTTTCAATAATTTCGTCTGAAGTATGTAAATCGTGGTAACCGCGGGCAGGCCCCCTGGCGAGACGCGGAGCGCCGAGTTTTGATTCGATACCGATATTGGTTGGTATCAATACTTTTCATCCGATACTAGTACTCATATCGATCCTCCCCCGGTATCGATCATCCCTAGCCACACGGCCCCAGAAACAGTCTAGCGTAGGTACAACAGGACGGGCGGACATTTGCTAATTTTGATCTAGAAACCTTGAAACGTCCAAAAAACAATTTTGGGCCGAATCGGAGAGGTTGATTTTTTGCATGAAATAACCAACCAAAACCACATCTAAGTAGTAAATTCCGTATTTCATATTTTGAAAGAAATCACGTACAAATTGTATTTAGCATAATTCATGTCAAATGTCATGTTTGCTTGGGTCGTACTCTCATCTATATTCATCAAAATTATCAATTATACTTGTATCATTCGAATTTGTGCATATGTATAATCCCGTCCGTCTCAGCATGTGATGTACCGTACCTTACAGTAGTTGTTGTGCGCTCACGTCTTTTTACGGTTTTTTCTCCCCCTATAAATTGTTTCTGCTTCAATGTTTCTAATGGTCCGTGAATATTTCAGCGATTCTGATCGTGTTAGCGGAAGAAGAATTGGTTGCGATTCAGTTGAACGCCGAAAACACGCCGATGATCCCGCTGCCGTACTTGGTGTCATTACACGCTTCTGTTGTCACGTGTTCCACCTACGTGTCAGACCTGCCGCAGCCGTTGTGGGACGACATCGTCCAAGCTGGACGCAAACAGAATGACGGCTACACATCTGATGCTGTGAGTTAGAAATGAATATCTGCATAGGATCAACGTGTAGTCGCCCTAAGGAAGGACTAATTCCACATGGCATTGCCAAGGACCGAAAATAGCCAACGTGTCCGATTTCTCGTCACGAATTCTCTGTCTTCAGCCTGGAGACCGCTTTTCTGTTTGGTTTCACCCTTACTACCATTTTGTTTTCAAAGCTAGCATTAATCATCCTTTTCATTGAATACTTCGTGCCCCTTTATTTTCTCTATCCTCGCTCTCTTCTCCAATTGTTTCTTAGTTTACGCAAATTTTCAATATCGAAAATCCTTCCTAACCTATTCCTTGTTATGTTTCTTATGTTTAGAAATGGCCAATCAACGGCGGTCACCTGGTCGAGGCTGAAAAAGAAATTCCGAAAAGGAGAGACCTCCTATTGACGGGACACGAAGACGGTTCTGTCCGCCTCTGGGACGCTGCGTCCGTGGCTATGCTGCCATTGTACAAATTCTCCTCGGCCCGCATCCTTCATGGTGAGGACGATGACGACGACATACCTCGAGACTCAGACGCTGACGATCAAGACCAGGATGAGTGGCCTCCGTTCAAAAAGGTTAGAGATTTTTAGAAATCTAAATTTTTAGAAATGTCCGTTCCCGGCTCTAGTTGGTTCTCGAAACTTATCAGGTTGATCGGACCAAATTTAGGATAGGTAGGTGGTCATGATGTGTTTTTCGAAAAATGGATTTTAGAGATTTTCGGCAATTTAGACACTGTGGGGTATCATTTTCGACTAAATTGTAGACCTAAATCCAATGAGACGGGTTCCGGAACTATTAACGCCCACTGAAAGAAGTTATGGGTCAAAATAGGTATCTATCTACCCATTTCGAAGGTGGATTTTCGAGATTTCTGGTTCGTCACCACTCTGTTTTTTTTTTTTTTTTTTTTTTTTTTTTTTTTTCCTCGATATAGACGTGTGGGGTATCGTTTTTGACCAATTTTGGACGCTGAATCGATTGAAATGAGTCTCCATGCGCCTGGTCCGAGGAATAACCAACCCCTGTGAAAGAATTTGCAGCGTTTTCTTTCCTCAGTTTGCTAGGAAGTGCAGGTGCGCTTATACTCCGCAGTAGCCACCACTGGTACTGATTATGACTTTTCATATTGGTTTCAGGTTGGAAGTTTCGACCCATATTCGGACGACCCAAGATTGGCCGTAAAAAAAGTTTTTCTCTGCCCCGAAACTGGAAACTTGGTCGTAGCTGGCACGGCGGGGCACATCATAATCACCAAGTTGACGAATGAACCGGAACCCAACGAAATAAAAGTAAGATCTTTGAGGTAGTATGTTTTGAAGTAGGTTATGCTTATGAATAATCTAATATTATTTTTATTTGTGTACATTAATTTGCGTTGCGTTTTGGTTTCTCCTGAATATTTTGAACATTACCTATATATATATATATAATATATAAAATTCTCGTGTCACAGTTTTAGATGCCATACTCCTCTGAAACGGCTTGACCGATATTGATGAAAGTTTTTGTGCTTATCCGGTATCTATGAGAATCGGTCAACATCTATTTTTCATCTCCCTAAATGTTAAGGGTAGTCCACCCCTAATTTTTTTGAATTGTGTAATCGTGCGGATGATTTTGGTTTTTTTTCACGAACCATGGCCCATGGATGCAAGCAAGGCTCACCAGTTGCTGCATGTATCAATTTATTTAAATCGAACGCCTTGGAGCGATTATTTACAGTCAATCCAAGACACTCGGAGTGCTTTTATCTTCGACTGTTGTTGGTTAATGTTATTGGCCCATTATCATTTCAAGATATACGTAAAGTGAATGGGCAACAATATCCAACGTATAAAGATGCATGCCTTGCACTCGGCTTGCTGGAAGACGACAACCAGTGGGAATGCATGCTTGCTGAAGCTGCATTGGACTGTACAGCAATAGAAAGTCGCCTACTATTCGCTATAGTGTTGACTACATGTTTCCCAGCCCGAGCACAGATATGGGAAAATCATAGTTTCAGATGTCTACAGGTGTCACTTCTGACCAAGGAAATTATTTATATGGCAAAACAACGTTTGCCGGGTCAGCTAGTTACATTTAAAAAAATCCTTTTTTCTCATTTTCATCATAGGTGGCCGCAATGAACATCGTGAGTTCACGAGACGAGTTTGTCTGGAAGGGGCACAAAGCGCTCAAAGTGCGCTCATCGCCGACAGCACCGCTTTTGTCGGGTGGTTTCGCTTGCACCAGCGTTCTTCAACTCCATCCTCCAGCTGCTGTGACTGCGTTGGCCGTACATTCCGGTTGGGGTCTCATAGCTGCCGGAACTGCTCATGGCGTCGCTGTTTATGATTTCATAAAGGGAGCGCCAGTCACAGTCAAGTGCACGCTCAATCCTCTCGGTGAGCATACATTTGTTTGTTCATTTATTTGTACAGTTATGGGCAAACCCAATTTAGAACAGAATGAATTGGATCAAGAAACAGGCAGCAGAAGTAAAGCACAGAGGGAAAAAATATCATTAACTGGAGTATAGGAGACGTCGAAGCTGGGATTTGGAGAGATTGAAGAAATCAATGTTGTGCAACAAGATAAGAAGGTTACCGAGGTGGAGAAGGCGGCATAGAGGGCGATGGAGAAAATGATTTGTCGAGCTGAAGGGTATCGAAAATAGTTCACTGGCACGTGCTCCAATTCGGGGAACCCGCAGACCAATGAGTGACAGCAGAGGAGGGCAGTCTACTCGGCCAGAAAAGAGATCATGGAGGAAAATGACGTCAGCGCTACGGTAGCGATCAGCAGGAGATGAGAGATGAAAATGCGCTCCTATGCCTCCGACACTATCACGCGGAAATGAATTATGAATTGAATGAATTATTTTATTTATTCCATCGTAAATCACATTACATGGGTGACAGAAAACTTCCCATACATTGGAATACACCCCAAGCCATAGAGCAAGCTCTGTGCGGCTTGAGGGAGTTGCGTACATAGTTTTTATTTCATTAATTTTAGTTCTTAAAATTATATTTACATATATAACACACTGTATAGGTACGATAAACATAAGTAAGGTAGGGAGGAACGTTTTAATTTATTTAGTTATAACTAGTTAGGAACAATTTGGTAAATTTTTTTTAAATAAATAAAATTTTTTTAAATAAATAGAGATGAACATCAGTTAACATTCATGCTTGACAGTAGGGCTTGACTGCAATCTGGACCAAGAGATATTACCCAAGAGAATATTCGCTTTTTAAAGTTTGATCTCGAAAGTTCAGAGGGTGTTTGCAGATCTGGTAAAAGCGAACGGATCAAATAAGCCATGCAATAGTAAATATGCTTTGATGTGCTCCATAACCTGGATTTTGGAGCAGGTACATCGGCTTGAGAGGTTAGTCTGAATTTGTAGGATAGAGATTTTTGTATGCTAAACTGACCAGGATGCTTCTGATAAAAGATAAGCGATGACCTGATGTACAGCTGGTTAATTGTGAAAACACGGGCCACGTTGAAAAGATCGACAGTGGGAAATCGTCTTGGTTTTTTCAACAGAACTTAGATAATGGATCTTTGCAACACGTTCAGTGGTTTCTAAGTTGTTGGAGCTGCTCCTCCCCATGCTATAATCCCGAACCCAATAACGCTCTGGACAAGTGTCTTGTATATGGTAATTAAACTTTTTCTTCCCAGGGACCCACGGAGGTTATAAAATAAGTGTATGAATTTCCTGAGTTTTTCAGTTACCAGTGGGACATGATGGTCCCATCTCAGGTCTTCATCGATTATTATGCCCAAGTATTTGGTAGATGCAACCCGTTCTATTCCAGGACAATCACAGGTAGTGAGCATGTCTTCGGTTCCGCATGTGTGCAGTTTAATTTGGTTGGTGACCGAATTTTTGGATGGGGATTTAGAGAAGGCTAGGTATTTCGTTTTCTTTATGTTTAGGCTTAATGTGTTGTTGCAAAGCCATTTGTAGATCTTGTTGATATCATGACTTGCAGCATCGAAAACGTCGTCCCATGTATCTCCCTCGCACAAGATAGCCGTGCCATCTGCAAACAGGTACGCAGTGCCCTGGAGCTCAATATTTCCCATGTGGTTAATAAACATTAAGAAGAAAATTGGAGCCAAAGTTCCTCCCTGAATGATGCCGAACTCCACAGGTTTCTCGCTACTGTCTGTACCCTCTACGGTCACTATTTGTTTCCTCCCACTGCAGTAGCACTTAACCCATTCTAATTCCAGCCCCTTAATACCATAGACAGGCATCATTTTTATTAATAAATCCCTGTCAATCGAGTCGAAGGCTTTGGCCAAATCTAGTGTTAAGAGTATACCCTTTTTCCCACGGTCTAGCAGAGAGTTGATGTCGTCCTTAGTTAATGTGAAAATGGCCTCATCGACTCCAACGCCCTTTCTAAAACCAAACTCCAGTTTTGGTCTTCAAGGTGAGTAGATGTTCAATCCATCGTTCTATGAGTTTTGAAATTGTACTCAGTAGGGAAATTGGGCGGTAGTTGGTGCATTCGGAGACATCACCACCCTTGTGTGGAGGTATGACACGAGCTATCCTGAGCGAGTCCGGGAAAGTTCCGTTCTCCAGGCCAAGGTTGATGACATGTATAAGAGCATCTTTCAAGAAATGGAAGTATTTTTTAACTACTCTCAAAGAGATTCTATCTATTCCTGGTGCAGAGTTTCCGTTCATACAGGATATAATTTTTTCAAGATCGGAGCAAGCGATATTCCTAAATTTAAATTGAATATGATTAGCGGGCTCAGTGATATTGGCAGTTATTCCGGAATGTGGAATTCGAGGAATATTATTCACCAGGTCTTTGCCAACATTACAAAAAAATCTGCAAATTCTTACACACGGGTTGGTTATTCCTCGAATGGGGGAAACGGTGGATGTGGCGGGTCCTGGACCCATTCCAATCGATTCAGGGTCCGAAATTTAGTGGAAAACTATACCCCACACGCCTATGTAGCAGAAATCCCGAAAAAACATATTCAAAATGGGTAACAAATACCCAATTTGACCCATTACTTCTCTTGAACTTTCTTGGGGAGAAAATGGGAATTATAACTCGCGGATCACAATTTGAACAATACATTTTCGTACTCACTTTCTTACAACTCTAGAAGAAGGAGTGACTTGAGACTTAAATGAACAGAGCTGCAAACCCTCATGACCACTAACAGTCTAAGGAGAGCAATATGTAGTTCGTATGTTACATGGAATGTATAAAATATTCCATCAACTTTCTCCAGTGGGTGCCAATCGTTCTGGGACCCGTTTCATTGGATTCAGCGTACAAAATTTAGTGGAAAATGACACCCTACTCGCCTAGATCGCCCAAAATCTCGAAAATCCATTTTTCAAAAAACACATTTTGACCCCTACCCCCGCCAAATTTGGTCCGATCGGGCTGAAAAGTTTCGAGGACCCGTCTCGGCAGGGAACAGACCCCTGACCAAAATTTCAGATTTTTATAAAATTTTCTACTACCAAAAAGGGCGCGGACGATGGACGGCGTACGGCGTACGGGGTACGGCGTACGGCGGACGGACATCGACCTTTTTTGATCAGGACATCATGAAACGTCCAGAAAAAAATTTTGAGCCAAATCGGAGAGGTTGACCATTATCATGAAAACATAGGTTGATTATTCGAGGAATAACCAACCAAAAACGAATTAAATTTTTCAGCAACCCTCGCCTGGGCGGATAGGGTGTCTATATTCAGTGAATCAGCTGTCTCATTTACTCATTTACTAACAGGATTATTATTACGTTTGGCAGATTTCCCAAGAAGTCTTCATTAATAATTTTCCAGGTTTCTTTCGGCCCTTTGGAATTGTTAAATTTATTTTTATAGTAGTCATTTTTGGCTAATGATCTCAAGTTGTGAACAACTTGAGATCAATAGGAGAAATCCCTTACGGAACGCCATAGCGGGCGAAAGAGTGGTATACACGATCCAGTTGGTCAGTGTGGCATGAATAGGAGGGTGAACAGACCACCGAAGCGTATTCAATGTGAGGCTGGACAAGGGTCTGAAAACGGGTAATTAGGGCAATTGCTGAAATGAATTCCCTGGTTGCCCTCCTGAGAAACCCGTGGGCACGCATTGCTCGGCGAGAAGCCTGGGCGATATGGCTGAAAAAAATAAACTGAGGATCAAGAAGGACACCAAGGTCCTTGACTGAAGGCGGGCGGCTAAGAGTGATGGAACGTGGATACTGAACACTTCGTGAGATTTAAGAGGAGACCAACCTTAGCGCTCCAAGTATTGAAGGCGTTGAGAGAAGACTGCAGAGCTAAGCAATCAGAGAGCTCACAAATCCTGCAGAAGATCTTAACAACATCGGCGAATTGACAGCTTGTCAAAGGCGTTAAAGAAGTTGGTTGAAATCAGGTCCACCTGATCACCATCGTCAAAAGCTCGGAAAACGTATTCTTGAAAGAGAAGAAGGTTGGTTACAGTAGAACGGCCACGGACGAATCCATGCTGCTCGGCGATACAGGGGGAAAGAGCTGGAGTCAATAAGGTCGACGACGGAAATGTATGATGGTGAAGGATAGATAGATAGATTTTTCATTGTGGTAAATAATAGTTTTTCACAAGAGTTCGCTCTATGAATTGCATTAAAAAATAAGATACATTGGATATTCTAAAAACATTAAAGTAAATTAAGGACTGATGAGCAATTAGTTCTGCATCAATTGATTAACTGAACATTCTGACGACGTATTCCGAGGTATTAAATGCCAATCCCTAAAGAGGTATGAAAGCTCTAACCTGGGCACGTTCCAAGCACTCCTCATTAGAGTTGCTCCAGATCTCCGCGCTGTAGAGCCACAGCCCCCGAAAACAACCCACATCAAGTCTCCAAGGCTTCAGCCTGAGATTAGGAGACAACCGGCCAGATGTTCCTACACGCAGACGTTCCTCTGGAGACTGCATAACGTACTTGCTCGGCAAAAACACCAGACTTGGAGAACACCTCGCCCAAGTACGTGTAAGACGACACCCTCTCCAACTCCTCCAATCCGCACCAACATCTGTGCTCAGCCTGTTTCCCTTTCGTCTGGAATACTAATACTTCGCCGTATTCACGGTCAGCCTGTTCAGACGGCAATAGTAATTTAAGCCTGCTAATGTGCGGCTCATGTTCTGAGGTGAGTCTGCAAGTAAAACCTGATCATCGGCGTAGAATAAAGAGCTGAGGGATACAAGTCTGTCAATTGCCACCCCTTCAATCCCTCTTGCAGATACGAAGGAGTTGAACTGATTACTAGGTAAGCCATTAGGTAAACTTCTTGCTGGTTATCGATTATTTCCCCCTGGGCCAATTCAGGACGAAGGGGTTGCCTGTGGCCTTCTTGTCTAAGCAGGTAATTTCCAGAATAGTTATAAGGGGAAAGGACGTTGAAGGAGGGATGTTTTGGGGATTTTGTTACCACCTCTCCTTCAATTCCAACTTGATTGAAAGATAAAAAACCTTGTAAATCGTCTGTGTGAAATTTTTTTGCAGACATGTCTGGCGCTGGGGAAGGGCCAATTTCAAGGCGGAAATCGTTCAAAAAATCTCTCCGCGAGTCCTTCAGAAGGCTGCGTAAAGGACGATCTCAGCGAGCACCTGACAAGCGAGGAGCCACCACCACGGCTGCGTCCCCCACACCGGCTATCACTCCAGGGTACGTCGAGTTCCTGGTAAACCCCGTTCGAATTCATCTTGTTCGTATTATAATCCTACGCTTTGTTTACAGTGATGGAGAAGCGAAACCGGTAGAAAGAGCAATTGAAGCCAGACCCGTGGACGACGCTTTGGGCTCGATGGTTCGATGTCTTACCTTTGCTAGAACGTATCTAATTAGTAGTGAGTATATCTAATGCACACAACTGTCTTTTGAAATAATTGGTTGTAAGGGTGATTGCCCTGTTTTTGTTTGTTGTAATGACACATGCGTATAATAGGTTCTGCAATAATTTGAATTACGTCCTTGGACGTACATGAATGGGTTCCTACATTTTTTCCGAGCACTCAACCTTATTAGACTTCTGTTCTAGTGCTGGGCCTATATAATAACGCAATGCATCAATAGGTAATCGGTTAAAAAAAAGAAAAAAAAAACATTCTAAGCATTAAACATGTTTAACTAATACTGACTAATTGAAAACCCCTGCAAATTCTTTCACACGGGTTGGTTATCCCTCGAACCAGGCGCACGGATACTCATTTCTTCAACATGGGAGAAACGGGGTGTGGCGGGTCTTAAGCCCATTAAAATCGATTCAGGGTCCAAAATTTAGTGGAAAATGATACCCCACACGCCTAGGTACCTGAAATCTCGAAAACACATTCGAAATGGGTAGATAGGCACCCATTATGACCCATAGCCTCATCCAGAGGGCACCAATCGTTCCGGGACCCGTCTCATTGGATTCAGCGTCCATGTTAGTAAAAAATCATACCCCACACGCCTAGGTACCAGAAATCTCGAAAACACTTATTCAAAAGGGGTTATAGATACCCATTTTGGGCCATAACCTCTTCCAATGGGTGCCAATCGTTCTGGGACCCTTTTCATTATATTCAGCGTCCAGAATTTAGTGGAAAATGATACCCCACACAACTAGATTGCAAAAATCTCAAAAATCAATTTTTCAAAATTCACATTTTGACCCCTGCCCCATCAAATTTGGTCCGGTCTGGCTGAAAAGTTTGGAGAACCAACTAGAGCCGGAAACGTCCCTGACCATAATTTCAGATTTTTTAGAAAATTTACTACTGCCAAAAACGGCCCGGACGGCGGACCGACATTTGATTTTTTTGATCTAGACACCTTAAAACGTCCAGAAAAAAAAATCCGAATCGGAGAGATTGACCTTTTGCATGAAGACGTAGGTTGATTATTCAAGCAATAACTAACCAAAAACGAAAACAATTATGACTTGCTAGGTTCTAATTTTGAATTGTTTTCCCACTTATTTAGCAACGAGGGAATTGAGACCTATTTCTGACTCATCTCGGCTCCCCGAGACCCCCGGTGTTTGACCCTAGTTCAATGTTGCGTTCAGCCATTTATGTTTGGCGCCTTCACCATATGTAAGGGTGCTTCCTGAGTACTCACTCGTAGTGTGTTCGGTAGGGAGGCCTATGTGAGTGGGGCTGATCTGTGGTCGAGGTCAGGCCTCACATTGGTGTAGATATTTTCCTTTTTTGTTTACATTCCCAATAAAATGAAAGCCAAATGGGCTGAAACCATCTATCTGTGATTCTCCTTAACGGAAAGGAATTTGAAAACATTATGCCGATACTAAAACTCCAGAGTAGGTTCACGGTTGAAAATCTATTCAAGTTTTTTAACATAGCTAATTACGAACATCGCTCTCCCCAGTGCAAAGCCAATCACCGACGTTATGGGTGGGCACGAACAACGGAACTGTCTACGTCTTCTCGATAGCCGTGCCAGCAGGTGCCAAAAGGAAAGACGAATCTGTCAATTGTCTGCTTGGAAAGGAAATCCAACTGAAGCACCGAGCGCCCGTCGTCGCCATATCCATCATAGACGGATATTGTAATTCCGTAGACACGAGTCGATCGAACAATCATCCACCGCCTCACAAAGTTCTCATTTGCAGCGAAGAGCAGCTCAAGGTACGAGATGTCCTAAGAGTTACGCATATTTTATTGACAATCAGTTTGTAAATTAATTCCCGATGTTTGTGAATAGAGTCATTTAATCTTTCGTTTCGTATGCACTTCTTCCGTAAATTAAATCAAATCTACAATGTGTTTGTAAATAATTTAAAAAACTTTAACAATATCAGGAAAATACCGTCTGTTTCTAAACTTACAAATATACTGTTTGCATTAATTTCCTAACAGTTGAGAAATGTAAGCTCAGATATTTGTGGGTTTTGAACATTTTCGGCAAATTGAAATAAATTTTTTTTTTTTTTTACTGGATTGAGTAGTAGAAACGCTACAAATTCATTCTTACAAGTTGGTTATTCCTAGGACCATGAGCGTAGGGACTCACTAGGAACCATCCAGCGTCCAAAATATAATGGAAAATGATGCCCCACAAACCTTGATTTCCAAAAATCTCAAAAATTCATTTTTCGAAGTACACATTTTGACCCCTACCCCGCCCAAATTTTGTCCGATCGGGCTGAAAAGTTTCAAGGACCAACTAGACCCGGAAACGGGTCCCTGACCAAAATTTCCAAAATCGGCGTGGACGGCGGACGGACATTTGCCAATTAGTTGGTTATTCCTTGAATAATCAACCTATGTTTTCATGCAAAATATCAATCTCTCCTATTCGGCCCAACAATTTTTTTCTGGACGTTTCAAGGTGTCTAAATCGAAATAAGCAAATGTCCGTCCTGCCGTCCACGCCGATTATGGTAGTAGAAAATAGGGATAGAGGTCAACAATTAATTTTTGAGACATTTGGTGATCTAGGCGTTATTTTCGAATAAATTTAGTATGCTGAATCCATTTAGACGGGTCCCAGAACGATTGGCGCCCACCGAAAGGGGTTTTTGGGTCAAAATGGGTTTATATCTACCCATTTCGAACGAGTGTTTTCGAGATTTCCGGTATCTAGACGTGTGGGGTATCATTTTCCACTAAACTAGGACACTTAATCGATTGGAATGAGTCTCCATGCGCTTGGTGCGTAGAATAATCAACCCCCGTGATTTTGATCTAGACACCATGAAACGCCCAGAAAAATTGTTTGGGCCAAATCGGAGATATTGACTTTTTGCATGAAAATATAGGTTGATTATTTAAGGAATAACTAGGAACCTACACAAAATATATTGTATCCATTTTTTCACATTAGGATAATGCAAAATTTCTGGTCAGAGGAGCCATGAAAAATGGAAGTAATACTTTTCAAACGCAACAAATTATTTCACGATAGTATACTACTCTAGGTGAATCAAGCTGATATAGGAATGCTTTTTTTCGAGATATCTGTGAAGTTGGTTATCTGAAAGATAGTATGAACAAATCTATAAGTACCTACATAATGAATAATTGAAAATTGTCTCATATTGCCTTTTATAGATACCAAGTTCAAAATACTTGAATAAATAAATGAATAAATTTACAGTAGTTGCGTAAATACTGTAATTTGTTGACATTGTTTCAATTTATAAATAAAAACGTGACCACTCTGATCCTGATAACAGGTAGAGGCCTCTAATAGAGCGAATCAGGCCGTTCCGTCGTTCAATGCTCGATGTTATTGAGTGATCTTGTTATTTTCTCAGGTATTCACAGTGCCTCAATTGAAGCCCTGCAACAAGCTGAAGCTGACGGCGTTGGAAGGAGCTCGAGTGAGACGTACAATGCTCGCTCTGTTCGTAGCGGGCTCTTCTCATTCGGAAACATGCCTCTTGTGCCTCACCAACCTGGGAGACATCATAGTTTTGTCTGTGCCTGATCTGCGGCGACAACTTAACGCCGCCGTTATCAAGAAGGAGGATATCAAGTGTGTTCAATGTTCAATCAGAATCTCTCGCGTTATTCACGTCAGCCGTGCTGTATCAACAGTTCTTCCTGTTTCAGTGGCATTTCAAACCTGTGCTTCACTGAGAGAGGTGAAGCTTTATACCTCCACTCGAGCTCTGAGCTTCAGAGGGTGTCCGTTTCCGCGTCGAGACTTACAGTCGCCAGGTGCAAGCTCGATTTGCCTCCTGGATGTCGTCCTTCCAACGAAGACGTAGCTAGTGCATCTTCTGTTCCATCGTCATCTTCATCATCGTCTTCCTCAACAAGCTCCTCTTCAGAAGACAGTCAACCTGGTATGATTTCAATTCACAAGCTGTAGTCGGTCTCATGGATTGATGTAATCTTTGGTACATAGCCACATAGGAAGTACGTAATTAGTTTCACTGCAAGCTCATTTTCCTTATGTTACATTTCAACCCCGTAAATATTCATATTCTCCAATTGGCAATGCTCGTGGGGGGATGGCCCACAGGCGCATAATATCGGCGCATCACCGGTCGTTCGCTTCGCTCCGACATAAGGAAAAAAACGCTGCTAATTATTTTACAGGGGTTGGTTATTCCTCGGACTTGGTGCATGGAGACTCATTTCAATCGATTCAGCGTCCATAACCTCTTCCGGTGGGCGCCAATCATTCCGGGACCCGTACCATTGGATTCAGCGTCCAAAATTTAGTGGAAAATGATACACAACACGCCTAGATCGCCGATAATCTCAAAAACCCATTTCTCAAAATACACATTTTGACTCCTCCCTCAATTTGATCTGATCGGGCTGAGGGCTCGAGGACCAACTAGAGCCGGAAACGGACCCCTGACCCAATTATCAGATTTTTGATTTGACGTTTGACTTTTTTGATGACACCTTGAAACTTCCAGAAAAAAAATTTTTTTTTGGGCCGAATCGAAGAAATTAACACTGTTTGCATGAAAACAAGTTGATTATTCAAGGAATAGCCAACTAAAAGTCAAATGTCCGTACGCCGTCTGGTCCGACAAATTTTCTAAAAATCTGAAATTCGGGTCAGCGATCCGTTCCCAGCTCTAGTTGGTTCTCGAAAGTTTTCAGTCTGATCGGACCAAATTTGGGTGGGGTAGGGGTCAAAATGTGTATTTTGAAAAATGGATTTTCGTGATTTGTTGCGATCCAGGAGTGTGGGGTATCATTTCCATTTTCATTCATTTTTTATTTTATTTTTACGAAGTTTGGACGCTGAATCCAATGAAGTGGGTCCCAGAAGGATTGGCGCTCTCTGGATGAGTTTATGGGTCAAAATGGGTACCTATCTACCCATTTCGAATGCGTTTTTTCGAGATTTCTGGTACCTAGGCGTGTGGGTTATCATTTTCCACTGAATTTTGCACCTTGAATCGATTGCAATACGTCCGGGACCCGCCACACCCACTGTTTCCCCCATTTTCTCCATGTTGATGAAATTAGTCTCCATACGCCTGATCCGAGGCATAACCAACCCGTGTGAAAGAATTTACAGCGTTTGAAAACATGAAAACATAGGTTGATTATTCAAGGAATTTTCAACCAAAAGACTAACGAAGAAGCCATGTTTATTTATTTATTTATTATATCTAAATAGAACAAGCCCTATTACAGGAATTTTTTTTTTTCGATGCAGGCCAGTAGATAAGAGAAAGTGAAGTGGTAAGAGTTCAACATTACAATGGGAAGCACCAATGACAATTCAGGGGAGTGATAAGACATCAGTGAGAGACCGAAGAGAGCGGACGGAGATCGAGTGCAGGTCTATATCATGCTCGGCCGACAGCAGGTTAGCCATTCTAGGAAGTCGGCAAAGAGGTCGAGAACGCATCTAGCTGGTGCGCGAAAAATGGCACTGCTTACAAATCACAAGAGCGCAGGCCAAACTGGGCAAGCAAGGATTAGGCATCAATGCGCCCAGAGAAGATGCCTTGTATGAAGGACATCAACGCGAGAGTCCGGCGGGAAGTGGGGCTGAGCTGGAGAAACTGGTGACCCAGGGCACTGTAATCCACGTCCTCACGACAGACCCCAAGCTTGAAGGCCAGGTAACGAAATGATGCGCGGTACACCCTGTTGTGCTGATCCATATGGCATTTGTATGAGGGGCACCTGACAAAGGATGCTGACTCCGGGTGAGGCTAGACAATAGCCCGGTAGAGGACTCAAATAAACGCTTGGTACACAGATAACATGCTTACCCTGATTACGAATAAGACAAAATACATGGTCATATCAAGTACAAAAAATAGTGAACCTCTATCTAAACTGAAAATCATCATCCATGCTAAAGGTCAGGAGTGCAAAAGGACCTACAAATGTTCACCCTTAGAAAGAGTGAATGAATATAAATATTTGGGTATAATCATGGATGAAGAACTGAGCTGGTAACCTCATACTATTTTTGTCTACAGCAAACTTTGGAAGTTCACTCGGATATTTTACCAGATTCGATCAGTCATGGACGTTCCGACGCTGAAATTAGTTTATACAGCTCTGATCCAATCAATCTTGCAGTATGGCATTATGGTATGGGGTGGCGCGCTGAAAAAAATACATGCAAAAACTACACACCCTCCAAAAATCGAACCCCAAAATTATTCTCCGCAAGCCTCGAAGTTTTTCCACCCAACACCTCTTCAGCACCATTAAGGTCTTCACAATCAAGCAACTCCTAGCCAAAAACCTTCTTCTTTTCTACCATAGACATCCACACCTGAATCTCCAACGTCACCATGGCAATGAAACAAGATTCCAGCTGCTCGGAAACGTGGTCAATCCGAAATCCATCTCTCCTTAAGAGCATAAAAGTACTTAGGATAATGATGAATTTACTCTACAAATCCATACGCCTGTACTCAAGAAACCGGAAACGTACAAAAGATATACATTCAAGAAGAAAATCTTATCATAGTTAGTGGAAAGTGGCCCAGAGCGGATTTTGCTTTTCTTTAGAAGCATGAGTGACACAGGAGAAAAATTGTTAAAAATTATATTAATTTATTCTATTTTCTTCTCTCTTGAATGATCAAACTGTCCTTCATGTGTGTATTTATTTTATCTTTTATATTTTACTCAATCTCAAGCTGTGTCTCTTGCCCAACAATTCAGGCCTAGCCTACAGTTTGACGATATTATTCAAAATGTAAGTATGTTTAATAAGTTGATTTTGATTTCGAATAAACAGATTGATTGATTGATTGGCTACGAAAGCGGTGGTGCTGGTAAACTCCATGGTGTTTCCCTTTACAAACCCAAGGCCTCGCATAGCTTGGGAAGATGCCTGGGCAATGTGTTCATTGATGGTCTACTGCCTGTCCAAAAGAACACCAAGATCTGAGACTAGTTTGTTGTTGGTGAACATGGAGTTTGTATTAAATGCTGTTGCAGGCGCCGGTGACAAGCATGACGAAGACCGAAAAAGCGAAGAAAAACAAGAAATCAAAGAGAATGGCGTGTCTGACTCTACCAGCTCGCACGATCTTTCCTGCGTTAATGACATCACCATTGATTCCGTCAAGGACCATCTCGCCAAGTAAGTTCCTTCGTTGAAAACCCGTTGTTAAATGTTTTGTGTCACTTCATCTCAACACTTCGATATATTTTCTCTTCAGCAACGTCAACAATCTTAGTCTCGAGGAGAGGACAGAAGTGATAAAGAACGAGACGATCAAGGTCGAATCATCACTTACGACTAAGACTTCTACAACTGTTATAACTACGAGTGAATCCTTGACTCAACATATCAACAACTCAGTCGCACCGACAGAAAGTAAGCGCATGTCAAGTGTTTGAACTGTTTGCCACTGTTTTGTCAAAAAGGTTCCCGCCCCTGTCCGTAGGTAATATGGTTTTATGTTTGACCAAATAAAGATCATCTACGTCCTAGGAATGATTAGTCAGTAATATTAATTTGATCAATCACTCAATTAATGCTAGCGTTGGCCATTTAGGCTTGAACTAAATTACTTCATCATCGATCCCGGTGAAAAACGTATTGTGATAAAAGAGGCACCCCTCACACCCTTTGGCGATGGTTGTATTTTTTCCATGATGTAATTGGTTTTGATTTGTGGTTTCGGGGTTGTTTATAAATTCATGTTTTTATCCTTGAAAAAACCTCAGGAATATAGTTGAGTTGCAGTACTCCAAATATGAGTACAATGCAATGCAATTTTCGAGCGTGGGGATTTCAAGCAAAAAAAAATATCAATCTCATAAGGCGCCTGACATTCATTTCTGTAACGTGCACCCCTTATCCTCACATACAATAATGTTGTGAGCTCAGTTCCCCTAGTGGCAGCAACCAGCTTTCGATGATACTCTGCACTGTTGAGAGATCCCCTCCCCTATTGCTCTCAAAGAAGTATCATCATACACTGCGAATTCCTTCCTGGGGGTTGGTTATTCCTCAGACCAGGCCATGTAGACTCATTTCAATGGATTCAGCGTCCAACAATTAATGGAAAATGATACCCCACTCACTTAAGTCGTCGAATATGGGAAAAATAGTGGGTGTGGCGCGTTCCGGACCGGAAAATGATACCCCACACGTCTAGATCGCCAAAAATCTCAAAAAGACATATTCAAAATGGGTAGAAAGATACCCATTTTGATCCATAACTTCTTCCGGCGGTTACCAATCGTTCCAGAACCCGTTCTTTGGATTCAGCGTCCCAGATTTAGTGGAAAATGATACCCCACACGCCTAGATTGGCCAAAATCTCAAAAATCCATTTTTCAAAGTACACATCTTGACGCATACCCCGCCCAAATTTGGTCCGATCGGTCTGAAAAGTTTCGAGGACCAACTAGAACCGGGAGCGGACCCCTGACCCAAATTTCAGATTTTTAGAAAATTGTCTACTACCAAAATCACGGTACGGCGGGCGGCGGACGGACATTTGACTTTTCTGATCTAGACACCTTGAAACGTCCAGAAAAAAGTTTTGGGCCGAACCGGAGAGATTGACATTTTGCATGAAAACTTGAGTTGATTATTCAAGGAATAACCAATCAAAACTCCGAAGATGCGAACTTTTTGTTGCTGTCAAAACCCAAGGAGCATACTTTTTAAAATCTTTTCCTATTGTCGTTTTTAAAATAACTAATTTACTATTAAATTCATCTATTATTTTTGTACTAAATTTTACCACTCTGTTGGATGCAACATCTGACGAAGCTTTGAATTTAGAGTATGTCGAAAGAAAGCCAAAATTCGCTCTCAGTAGATGTATTTTTACTTCCATCGTACGATAATTTATTTGACGTTAAATTTTACATGTGGTCCTCGCATGTGTGTGTGTTTTTACTGAACTATAATACTACTCGCATGCAGCAAGCGTATAGGTAAGAAAACGTAAACTTGATAAGATCTTTCATTTCCTTGAAATTATTTTCGGATGCCTTAGGGTAAAAGCACCAAATGTTGACACTTATCCTAATGTTGACACTTCAATTTCAAAACGTAAACATAAGGTATTGGGACACTGTAGGTACTCGAAATTAGCGTCATTCTGTTGATTAGGATATGAAATTTGAGGTAGGCCGGCTTTACTAGTTATTATAACACATTTCGAACGTCTGACTAATATTGAAGCCCGTGACGGGTGGATCAGTCAACACAGCGACGCTATCGCTATCCCGCAGGTTAGTGAGGTAAGTCTGCAAAATTAGACTTTTCGAGTCAAATTTTAAGAGTAATCACTTATATATCATATTGCCTGCCCTAATAATAGCAAAAGGAAGAGTTTATAAGCATTAAACCCCTGAATTTCGTTGAAATAGATGGTTAAGTTGGGGTGTCAACATTAGGGTTTCATGAAATGGGCGAGTGTCCTAATGTTGACACCTGTGTCAAAATTAGGGGAAAATGTTCATCAGGTTGCCAATGTCATATTTGGGTTTAAATAATTTCGTAGTATATTAAGGCTATTGAATTTTTCAAATCAGAGTACTGGAACCTTAAGTTGACATCGGGATCCCAATGTTGACATATTATGGTTCCTTAAGTTGACATGTTATTACTTTTTTTTTAAACACTTCTACGTATAGGTAACTTGATCTTTTTGTTGTTAGACCCCTACCTATGACCTTTTCAACTCTATCCGGTACCTTTCAGAATTTTAAAATAACAGTATGCCTCCGAACAAGAACGGAATGTTGATGTACGCTGTCCAGCAAATGGAAGACGCTATAAATGTGAAGCTCGGCACAGCGGTTGTTGTGCACAAGTTGTGCTGTAGCAGAAGTAGGACCAATAAATGAAGGGGACATGGTGGTGGCTGTGTTGACCGCAAAAAGAAAAAAAAAACAACATACGGATTGTATTTGTCTGGTTGTCAACATTGAAAGTGAAGATGCTGCTGAAGTAACACCGCTTCATCCCTGCAACAGACTGAGGACTATTTTCAGGCCTTTGAACGAGGGGAACCGCCTTCTGGCAGTCAGTAACGTCAAATACAAACTGTCCAAGCCTAAATATTAGGGAGGAACCCTAGAAAATGTGTGTTCCCTACTTATGTTTCTGTTCCACCGTGATTGAGCACCTATGCTAAAAATTTAATTACCCATTTTTCTGATTATGCTGTTCAACATCCATTTCCTAATGTCTAGCCTAACATTAAATATATTTCAAAGCGTTCCTAATCTCGTTTGTTCATTTACTTAGAGAAATAACTAGAGGGAAAGCATATTTAAATACTTTCTCGAAAATTTAGACTGGTGTCAACATTAGGAACTGCAAATGTCAACAATAGGAATTTCCAAATACAGAAGTGTCAACATTAGGGGGAAAATTCCATTTTTGAAAAACTTGTTTTTTATGCTTAAAAAAACATTATTTAATCAAGTCTAATAAGTGCAAATTGTTCCCAATGAACTCACAATTCATAATAACTACCCTGAAGTTTCAATTTCTTGAATACTTGGGTAGAGCGCGGAATCGAACGATTTTTCTCTCTAATAGTGTCAACAATTGGTGCTTTTACCCTACGGACTCCGTCACATTTCATGGGAACGAATTCGCACTATCTCACGGAATGTCACGATTGGATTAGAGTGGTTTATGACAGTTTTGTCCTCACTTTTCTTTCCATTCTATGCGTATCTGTTCATTGACCGTCGATTGGCTCAAAATATAATTCGCGGTTCTGTAAAGCTCCTTTTTTAAATCCAAAAATGGTTTTGAAGGAATCAATATCAAAGAATATCAAAAGAAATGGACCACATTCATCGTATCAATATCAAAGAATATCAAAAGAAATGGACCACATTCATCGTTTACCTAAATATGCCCATCACATGTCCCACATGTTGGTGGGCAGTGCTCTATTATGAAGATGATCAGGGTTATTGTTTGGCAGAAACACGGAAACTAGGACGAAATGGGTTGCGAAAAAACTTGTAGAGGGAGGTTTCTTGGGGATGTCTTAGGCCGGGTACACACGTTGAGGATTCCGGAGAGGATTCCGAAGAGGGATTCCTCTGAGGAAAACCTCTGAGGCGGCCGGAGCCGGACGGAGCATCCACACGTACGGGAAAACCAGGAGGCTTCAACCGGAAAAAATTAACGAGGAGCTACGACCACTGTGACGATACTCGAGCGATACCTACAACCTATCACCTCATCTACACGTGAAGGAAGGGGTTCAATTCCGGGAACCGGAACCCCGGCGTCAAAAATTGGAAAGGCCTGGCGGCCTGTTCGGTCCGCCTCAACTGAAGGCCTCGACCCGTCCACACGGTTCGTCGGCCGGAGAGGAATCGATCAACGAGGAATCCTCTCCGGAATCCTCAACGTGTGTACCCGGCCTTATGAGGGAGTGGGAAAAGAGCTGACTAGTCGGGATATCCTGCCTTGTTTGGCTGTCTCACACTTTTGGGCAGTCCCCAGTTCCGCAAGGCAAGGTTTTTAAGTGTATTACTGGATGTTGGAGTATTACATTGGCCATGAAGTAAAAGACTCGATACAAGTGATCCCGTCATTTAAATTTTAGTATTTTGAATAACATTGAGGCTGCCTGCACTCTTTTTACTTCTTTCGCCTTGAGGATCCCCAATTGTTGGTACACTGGGGTAACATATTGGTCTAACCTAAGAAGCATTACACATGAAGGGGACATTTAGGCCTTCTAACGTATAGTTAATGATAACAAGCAAGCAATAAATACAGACAAGACAGAAGGCCCAAACTAGGAAGGCCTGCCCTTATAACACCCCTACCAAGGGTGAGTGGTAGGGCAGAAAAACATTTCCATTCGGGATATAGAAAAGCCTTCCCAGGCTAGACACAGGATTTCTGTCAGCTCTTGAAGTCTCTCCTAACTGTCCTGAACTACCCTCTTTTCACTATGCCGTTCTTGCATGTTAAGCAAGTGGACGTTCCGGCCGGAGAGGAAGGCAGTTAAGGCCGACTGTTCGGGCCGCCAGGCCTTCCCAATTTTCGGGCCATATACATACGTTGAGGATTTCCCGTTCAGGCCAACCTTTCCAGTTTGCATGAGCGTGTGGACGGGTCTGCCGGAGAGAATTTCCTCAGTTGGAGCATACTGTTCAGGCCACCATGCCTTTCCAATTTTTGGATAGGTCGCTGAACAGTCTGCCTCAACTGAAACCATTCCTCACGTGATTACCATTCCTCAAGTGTTTACCGAGTGGTGGCATCTGAACTAGTTGCATCCCATGGAGTAAACACGTACAATTCACGTTTGAAATTGGAACTCCCTAAACAACTCGACCCTTATAGTGACGTCAGACTCCATTGCAACCCACATGTCACAGCAAAATAATCTCCCACTGTTAAGCCAAAACCAAACCCTACTGAGTTTTTTGGTGGCATCTCAAGGAGTTGCATTTCATGGAGTAAACTCATACAATTCACGTTTGAAATTGGAACTCCCTAAACAACTCAACGCTTATGGTGGCATCAGACTCCATTGCAACCCACATGTCGAAGCAAAATAATCTACCACTATTAAGCCAAAACCAAACCCTACTGTGTTTTGTGGTGGCATCTGAATAACTTGCATCCCATGTAGCTACCCCTTCATTTAGGTTCTAGCCAAAACAATAGTTTTTTGAGAAATCATTGCCTGAACAAAATGTAAATTGAAAAAATTTTAATACACAGAACCAAATTCTTCCATCCAATCGGCAATTTTTTCATATCCATCCTGCATGATTTTGACATTGATGATCGTGTGCATTGTAGAATGTAGCGTGTGATTGGTGATTTTTTTTTCTTGCGTTTTCTTCAGCTGATTCTGGGGGAGAGGAGAGCGAACGATCACCCCGTCCGCAGGTATTGAATAGAACTTAGCTTTGATTGTTACGTGACACTGAAAAAAAAAAAAAAAAAAAAAAAAAATTAAAGGACTCCCTTGACCAATTGTTTCTTTACTCGTACCAAGTGGCCTGGACTAATCTTGTAATCGAAATTTCATTTTTCGTTTCTACCTCTCCCCTCTTCTCGATGTGAGCCTTGGTCGTCGATCGCACGTGCTTGCAGTATACCTGTAGATATTCAGAACTTAACAACACCAGAGAAAATCTTGATCACTTTCCAGCTATCCAACCATCTCGAGCATGGCACGCCTGTTCGTATATTCGCAAAAAATTGCGTATGAGAGAACTTTAAGTGGTGGGGTCAGGTGGAGTAAATGTAAACAGGCGACATGCCTTCAGTGTGGAGAACTGAATAATTGGAACGGTGTGAGTACCTTCTCTATGTTGCAAAGAAGCAAAACTGGAGAAGTTCGAGTGATAACCATTTCCTGGTTACAATACATTCCTCGGACCAGGAGCATGGAAACTCATTTCAATCGATTCAGCGTCCAAAATTTAGTGGAAAATAATATCCCGCACGCCTAGGTTAGGCACCAAAAATTTCAAAAACCCACATTCAAAATAGTTAGATAGGTACCCATTTTGACCCATAACCTCTTTCGATGGGCTCCAATCGTTCCGGGACCCATCTCATCGGATTCAGCGCCCAGCATTTAGTGGAAAATGATACCCCACACGCCTTGATCGTTGAAAATATCGAAAAATCATTTTTCGAAATACACAGTTTGACCCCTACACCCCTCCTCCCCATTTGGTCCGATCGGGCTGAATAGTTCCGAGGACCAACTAGTCCCAAAAACGGGTCCCTGACCAAAATTTCAGGATTTTTAGAAAATTGTGTACTGCTAAAATCGGCGTGAACGGCGGACGGACGTTTCATTATTCAAGGAATGACCAACCAAAATAAATAGTGACTGAACTTGAGGAATGACTTTAATGAAGAAACCCCGTTTTTCATCTCCCCTGAAAAATAATTATGTTGGATATGGGGTTGGACTGTATAAAAGTGCCAGTATATTACACTTTTTCTGTAGTTCAACAGTAGTGTGGTCACAACTATATTTGTGGTCCTGACATCTGCATGAGCTTCCATTCGGTCCCATTCACTTAGGTACTACTCTTCCTACACGATCCTTCTCACCTCAATTCAGACTGGGACTGCTGCATGAGCTATGCTTTCCCTTAATAACACATCCCTTGTGGAAAATACTGAACCAAATTGAAAATGATATGTCTCCGTTTCCAGGTTCGTAAAGCTCCATTGGCCAAAATGGAAGATATTGATACAGACTCTGTGCCAACCTAAGGTGAATCTTCTCTCATCAACGAGTTCTTTCCTTCAAAAGTGTTTTAAATTTTGAAATTAACAACTGACACTAAATTTTACTGATTTCCCGAGCACTCTAATGAAAGTAATCCAACTCCCAAGAGTTTTTGCATAGATTTTTCTCCCCCCTTTTGCATTTTTTAAAATGTTTTTTGATGAGCAGAACACTACATTTATGTACATAATCGTATTGTGGCACATTGACACACTGTAGTCTTTCATTTTTCATGTTCACTTTGTTTTGTAGAAGAGAAAGTAAGTACTAATTTGTACACTTTTAGGTAATTTTTCCAACAAATTGTATTTTTTTACTGAAAACTTCTCTAACATCGTTAGATTATCACGTGTGTGGTCCAAATTATTACGATTCAAAGTTGACAATATATTTTTGTACTTTGGCTCTCAAATAGCTAGGTCAATGTACTAAAGTACGGGGCGAATTGAACTAGGTAATTTGAATGTATGCTGAGAGTGGAGAAGTTTTTTGGTGTATGGTTGGTTGTTCTTTATACTGGAAGTCTGCACCACAAGAGGGTATAATTGTTGATTTATGGAGGAGTTTTATCAAAATGGAGTGCAATCAGTGCAATGTTATAGTCAAGATTAATAGTTTTATTCATTGCAATCACTCTCAGTGCTGTCCAAGGATCCATTGGTTTCCATGCAAGGAGTCTGCAATTTGTCTGCAACCTGTTGGTTAATAACATGCCCAGTTCAGGAAAAAGTTTGGGATGCCATCATCACATACTGTCTGCTAATACAGTTCTACTCATATGCTTATCAGGCAATGACTCCATATCACAGTTCCCATTTCTTACAAAGCACAACCAACCATATCCGTGATCCAAGATCTCTTCCACGAATCACTCGAGCTGCGGTCAAAACTATAAAAAAGGGTGGTGGCAAATAGATTACTCGATAATTTTTATTTATACACTTAAATCATTAAGAAATTTAATAACGAGTGCCTGAATTACTTAATTTTAAAAAAGCGCCTATGCTTAAGAAGTTAATGTTCTTTTTTTGCTATAAAACAAATTTCCAGGGCTCACTTTTCAGGTTGCTTTTTCTTTCTATCGCATTTTTATTTTTCCTTGTGCGGACATCACTCTATAGGAGAGGCAAAAGCTTTTTTGGAAAAGGCGTGAAGTATTTATCATGAGCCTGTAATAATGTTATTAATAAACGCTTTTAACGAAGACAAAAATATTATAATAAATTGATTTTGGTATTTGTGTGTTTTTGCTTTTTTCCCCTATGAAGTGTGGTACGACATGGTGGAATGTTGCTGAATCATTTAGATCTGCGCAGCAATTGCCTACGTGGCACTTGTGGAAGGGGACTCTGTTCCAAGCCGCCGTGTGCATATTTCTTAATATTCGACAGTAATGGAGTGCGTTAAATCATAATAATAATTATTATTATTGCAGTAAAGATATAAATCCTTTGCAATTGACTAGACCTTTTCACAGTGAATCACGTTAAACACTCGTAATTAACGCCCTGACCTCGCTAGCTTCACCAAGGTAATGGCAGAGACGATTTGCAACGACGATTTGATTTCCGGTCACCTGTTTTTGAAGTTTTCAATATTCTTTTGAACTGTTCTTCAAACGAGAGAGGCAGCTTCAGGACAGGGAGGAGAAACGTGGGTTTGACAGCATGGGGCACTGAAGGATGAAATGAAGCCGAAGGATGAAGACGTCCACGCCCCAATTACGGATGGGACATACTGCTGGCACAAAGCTCACCTTGACACTCGCCACCAGTATCCTGGAGCAAGCTTGCTCAGCACCCGCAGCTGGGCCAAGGGGACATGTGATGGATGTTGGCTAGTCCTGGAGCAGATAACCATGTGGCTGAAGAGAAGCTTCGTGAAGTGCAGTCGGTCCATATTCAGGGCAAGCCCGAGAAGATTTGGCAGTTCCAAATCAACATTCCGCGAGACGAAAGGTGGCATTTAGGATACTGTGTAAATCTCCATTAGAGTTCTGCAGCGGACAGAGGAATTCTCCACTTCGCTGTCCATCTTTGTATTTTGGAGATAGAGTGATTTAGTTTATCAATAGATTCGTTAATATCTTTTCCGACAGCCAGGATAGCTGTATCGTCCGCAAACGTGGCTGTTAGATTGTGCTCCAGTACAGGCAAGTCGGCAGTATAGAGTAAGTAGAGCAAAGGACCCAAGACGCTTCCCTGGGGTACTCCTGCCTTGATAGGTTTTAACTGAGAATAAGCGTTTTCTTGTTTAATTCTAAAGAACCTGTCTGTGAGGTATGAATCTAGAATTTCGGAGAGTTTCTCAAGTAGCACTTGGGAGAGCTTATGCTTTAATCCTTCATGCCACACTTTGTCGAACGCTAAAATTAGTTGTTCGGAAAATAAATAAAGTAAACAGTCTGACCGTATCGTTAGTTCTGACACTCGTATTACCACGTCAGCGACTAGTGGACTCAGATGAGGACAGGCAGGGGCTGATGCTTCACGACGATGTCAGGTTGGAGAAGATGAGTAGAAAGAGTTCGGTTCACAGGGATGCTGATGAACCTTCTGAACTAAATCTGCGATTCTTGGTACCAAGATGACTCTTCTCGTGCGACGTAGACAGACCGAAGATGCTGATGACCTCGTGGTGGTCTGGAGAATCGTAATGCCGAACGAGAACGATACGGCCAACGAGAAGTGCGGAGACGACGGCGACGAGAACCGTACAACTGCAGAACCTAGCGGCCGAGATAATAGTGAGCGTAAGGAATAAGTTTCATTGCACCGACGAGACCAGAAAAGGCGACAGGATCGTTGAACGTTTACCTTTGGCTTAAACACTACCTTCCACAGAGACTTCACCAATCCCCATCCAAACCTGTGTGCCTTCACTAAATTGCTGTTGGAAATTCAACTCGAAGTGTACACCAAGATTCGGTTGTCGACGAAGGCAATACGCACAAGCTGAAAAAGGATGTCCGAAATAGGTAAAAGTGGGTTTTTTGATACTTACGCAAGCTTCATTCCAAGTTTCAACGTACAAATTTGTACGTAAGTTCTTCTAACAACAACCAGAACAGACTAACTTGACTTCTTACTTTATTTTTCGACTGGCCTTGTTTGTTTGGCCAGGAATTTTTGAGGGGCGTTAGCGTGTCTAGCACAACCTAACCCATCATTTGGTTGACGGGTGCAAACGGGTACGTCCCTTTGCTGTTTTTGTCGGGTGTGAACGGGGCTCCGGGTGTGAAGTGAATGGGCATTTCCGTTTTTGATTCTGCGTCTGGCGCGGCGGGTATTACGGACACTAAAATAGGGAGTTGTTGCGAACGAGCTGACTCCCATCTATAAGTCAGATAGGCTCGAAAATTGATGAAAACGAAAGAAGCTAGTTCACTCCATAGATGAAGCTGATGATCACATCAAGAAGCAGGGTCGTACTCAACCCTCGTCTACAGCAGAAGAATGTAAGTGGGGGTGGCCAGGCAATGGCCCATCAGAAACAGGATAACCACAGATGAATGCCAGAGATCAACAGGGGTTCAAAGCGGGAGAGTAACATGACATGCTGCACAGGTTGCATGAGTGTTAACCAAGTGGGTTCTCACAGACGTGACACGCCCCAGCGTGGTCCTCGAATTCGTGGGATTGGCATTGTGTGGACGAGGGATTGTGAGTTTGCCTCTGACGTCATCCAAATTGTGGCAAGTTCATGACTGCTCACTTTTGGGATCAAATGTGTTTGAAGCGTGAAGTGGGGTCAGCCAAGAAGTGGGGTTCTGTTCAATTTTCAATTTCAAGGGATAAACTGAATAGAGGTCGTGTGAATGGTTCACAAAACAACTGGTTCAATGTCTACCCCACTCTCCAGGCATGGGCACAACATAACCCCACTCAAGGTTTCTGTCATTGGAGGGAATGCAGGCTTTGGAACCACTCTATGCATCAGGCATAAAAGAATGCATAATTATAAGGTAATTCAAACTGAAGATGCCAAGATTGTAGCTAACATATGATTCACTGTGATAAGAGCCGTCCTCTTCACTTAAGGGGGTGAGGCAATAAGTAGCCACGAGCGAAATCGTCAGATCAATTTACGATCCTCTTTGGAGGATGGCTGACGACGTCCGCGACACCTGACCAAGGTAGTCGGACGAAAATCCAAGGTGAAAGTCCTTGTTTACTTTACTTTTACTTACTTACTGTGATAAGTGGTTTGCAAATTTACCAACAAAATATCGATTACTCATTGTATTACTACTTTTCTGGTAATGGATGGAAAATACAAGTTAGGGTTAAATGTAGATGATTGGCTGTAGATGCTAGTGGTCGTAATACGCTCGTTCATCTCCCACCAACCAAAATGCAGACAGCTGAACTCATCTTGACATCAATTGCAGCAGTGCATAGAACCTCATCTTTCTAGCGGTGGTCCTAAAATTATTGAATGGATCTAGGTAAGACAAAATGTATCGCAAAATGAGACTATTTCACCACATTGCTGCTGTACAGGGAACATGTTAATATTTTAACACAATGTTGCCTATGCGGTGGACAATTTTCTTGAAAAGTGATTACTTGCCCATAGGGGCTACCACAACAGGTGCTTACCAAAATTGAATTTTAATTGGTGTGCAGTGACACAGTAGACTGTTGTCATCATGGTTGCCATAAGATCTGTTCAATGATCAATTCAATCTGATGTGCAACATCTGGGTTGTTGTTGAAGATGATTGTGCTTCCAATGAGGTTCAGTTTTGTTCTAAGCTGCTCTCTCATTTCTGGCAGCTCAGCCAAATGAGTCAGAACGCTTAACTCTGCTAGATGTTGGCTGCTGGATGTGTTGAACTTTTTCAAATGATCCAGAAGTTTGTCAAGTATGCCCCATTTCACGGCTTCAACTAGGTTTTCAACCTTGATCAAAGCCAGCATCAACGCTCCCATAGCTTCTTCAAATTCTTGCAGGTTTGTTTGCTGGAAATGTTTTTTCAAGTTTGATAATAGTCTCAGATTTGATTGCCAATTATTTCTCAAAATGTACAAAAAGTTATCTTTACCTCACATGTTATAATCTCCAAAATTTGATTGAGTAGTCCATGCGGGATAAGCGCCATCTTGCCCACGTCTGTTGTAAATATTTGCCTGAATACTCTCATTGTCAATAATCGAACATTGATATTCCCATGTTTGAAGAATTGTTTTAGGTGTATGACATCATAACAGATGGCATCCAAAGTTGCATTGGCATTGGCATTCATCAAATTCAACAGTGTATCTATGAGAGTTACCTTGAGAAAATCAAACAAACTTTTAACACACAACTCATTTTTCTGACTGTGTTGAACATGCTTCAGGCTGGTGAGCAATCTAAACTCACCAGTACACAGCGGCTTTGGTTGTTAAGAGTGCAGGACTTGTTGTTGAATGATATCACTGACAAATTTGTGTCATTGTCTCCATCATCTTCTCCTAACTCTTCCTGTTCATCAACTACTTCCATTTCTGGGTACACCTCTCTTGGGCCACTTTCTCCACCTGATTGGACTGTGTGTTCCACAATATCCTTCCCATGTTTTTCTGAGACTGTACTGGCTTTTTGATCCCAATAAGTTCCACTTGTACTATCACTCGCGCCAGACTGGATTTTGGTTGACCAATGTTTTGATTGTGGATTTCTTGCTTCTGGGTCATTTTCTTCCTCTTCAACCTCCTCAAACTCCCCTTTGATTTCTTCTACCTTGCGAGTGTGATTGTCTTTCAGAATGTCTATCATAATCCTAATAAAGCCAAATTCCAATAGCTTTGGGACTGCTGCAAAAATATTAAAATGCTTTTCAAGTTTAAGTTTCTTGCTCACCCTAGATGTTTAGTATTGGTATATACAACAATGTACAATGATTCCCCACCAAAATAGTACAGCGATAGCCTGTGTATCAGGTCATAAGTGGTCCACCTGACACAGGCTGTTGAATCGTTCAAACTGGCAATGATCAACAGCATCAACCTGCGGTTGTTCACAATCTGAACCCGCCCAGATGGCTGGCCTGCCAGTATTTTCAAAGCGAGCATCGACCTTTGCCTTATATACCAGGAACTGTGATTCAACATCCTACAGATCCTATAAGAAAGATACCATTACAGTCAAGTGAATACTCAACATTACACCCAGAAACCAACCCCCACCACCATACCATAAGACCATGAAAGAATATTATTATAGATATAGATAATAGAGTCCAGATGATTGAGATGTAATGTGTTATGAATTCACATTGCATGATGGCAATGTGCATAATTTCACATGGCGCTAATAAGTTTGAAACTAACAAGGTATAAGAGCAAATGGTACTGCAAAACTTTATGCACTTGCCTTTAAATTGTTGGCAAACACTTACTGGTAAAGAAAGTTGAGCTTCAACGCCAATACAGCCTGTTCTGGTCTGTGCACCTCACTGCATAATGTGTTGAGAAGAATACCAATTTGCCGTGCATTCTTACATTCAGTTAATTTCTTTTTCTGTCAAAAAATGTAGATTAAAGTAGGGTATTGGGTCTCTAACCCCAATAAGAATCCATCATCAAACAAGTTGGATGAATTTGAATATTCACCAAAAAAGGCAAGGCAAGTTTGCCATAGGCAAGATGGCCATGGTAACCATCTATGTTTGGAGCAAAGCAGTAGGGATCAAACTCATAGCACTCAATTTTCCTTTGGAGTGGGCCACTGTTGACGTCTCTGTCAATATCTGGAAAAGAAAGATGGCAAAATAGCGCCTGTTTTGGCAGCTGGATGTATTGCCAAATAAATACTCTAGTTCAATGAACAGGAATGCCTATACTTAGCACAGGTCAAATTGTTTTGAGCGCCATTCCTCATTGATCGTTAGGTTGTCAACTTATGTGAAATCTTCACTGCTGGGTTCAATAGGAGCCATTAGGTCTGTTAGTCTGCTGTTCCGCTTGTTGTGGTAGAGCCGGAGCTACTTGATGCTACAACACCTTCCAATGTGGGACACTTGGTGACAGGTAGCGGAAGAGCACCGGCTGTGAACGGCCGCCGTCCAATGTTGGCGTTGGAGGGTGATCTCTCTGAGAGTGGTCTTTGCACGCAGGACCTGGATTGCAATGGACACTTGCCACCACGGACAACACCGTGTACCAGGGATTTTGCTCGAGTGTGGTCCAACGTTTGGCCCAACATTCGACACATTGTGTAGCGCTGGCCCAACCAAAACCTGATACCTGTTGCCCAGTTTGGTGTGGTGTAGCATTCGTTAGCTAGACAGAGTGCTCTGAGCATTTCTCTTCTACCTTGTTGTTGGTAACGATGCTTTCTCCGCCATCAACTATGTGCACTCATATTTGCTTTGCTTGCACTACTGGACTGGCCTGGCTATTGCTCTCCAGCTCTATCTCCCAGACTTAAAAACTTTCAATTCTTCTGATTCTGCTTTTGCCCTTTCAAGTCAGTACTGTGGTTCCCTCAATGTCTGTGCGATTCCCCTGATTAACGCTCTTGCAACGCCACTTTTGCCATAAACCACTTATTCATTATAGCATTCCCTTTTGGTTTATTTATGTTCTTTTTGGGATTTCTGTATAAAATGGACAAACCACTGGACTGAGGTTCTCAGGTACTTGACTACTTACGGTAATCAATAGCTCGATTCAACACCCAATGAGGAATCAGATGCAGTGCTGGAGATCCTTGAGCTATGTAGTGATGTGTTCGACCTGGCCAATCTTCCATGCTGGAAACTACTTGCTAACTAATTATAGGATCAATCTTTTGGATTTTTACATTTAAAACATTTGACGATCTATCTACACTGAGATAATCATGAATAAGTTTGTCCTGAGCTAAAAATTCCTTGAGTCCCAGTTGATACTGTTTCTATGGATGAAAGTAAATTTAATTTGTAATAAACTAAGATGAAAATAGACAACAAATTGTTATTCAATTTTTTCTGTTTGACAACTGGAATAGTAGGTTTCAATACCTACCTACTTTATATTTATCCCTTTGTGGTATTGACCTACAACTAATAAGTGTCGCTTTCCCTTTGTTGTCAAGATTATTGTAGAAGCTGAGCCTAGACAAGTTAATTGCTCATCAGTAGCTCAGTTCATGTTCAGCGCTCCAAGTACCTACCTACAGCAAACAGCGCCAGCTTGTTCTATACCTGGCTGGAGTCTCAACAAAGCCATTGAAAGAGGTATGGTTGCTGTCAGAACGGTTTGGAGAAATGTGTAAATGTCTTCATACACTGCCCTAGGGTAGTAAAGGGATGTAAAGCAGTTGCGTATGACTAAACCCGGGAAAGGTCATTTTGACTCATATTTTGAGTTTGGATGTACCCCTGCGTCGTGGGGTGGCAACTAATCCCCCAGACTCCTTGACATCTCCCATCAGTTACATCAAAAATCCCATCGTGGACTGTCATCTGGTGGACCGTTGAGAGCAAGTACATATTTTTTTCCAAAACATAGTGAGTCAAGTTGACGCAGATGTTACCCTTTCACGTAAGTTTTCGTGATGAACATTGACTCATGGTTACTCATGGTGGTATTATGAAATGTCTGCGTCAATGTGTCTCATGATTACTGATGACAGCATGAGAAGTGGGAGTCAAATTGTCTTAATTACTGTTGATACTATAGTAAACATACGTCTGTTTTACTCATCGTTAGCCTTTTAATCTTGGTTAGTCGGTTGGGATTTTCAGCGCAAAGGGAGTAATGCGAAAGGGAAACAAGACACGAAATTAGTAAGGGCTTTCGGACTTCGTTTTTATGAAACCTTAGCAATTCCTAGTTCAAAGATGAAAACCCAAACTGACCAACCGCCTTCAACGTCAGGCTCATTCATTTCAGTCCACCGTTCAAATCTTAAAGCGCTTTTGGCAGCAAGTAAGCCATTTTCTCCTGAGATACTTCCCAAAAAGTTGGAAAAACCGGGTACGAATGGCAGACGCAACCAGTACCTACTTAAATGGTGTGTTTTCGCGTCTTTCATTTGGATGACAGCATCAAAGTTCTTGAACGCACCAACCGTGAGATATAATTTGAAATCCTTGCTTAAGCTTGCTCTTTTGACTTCCGATCAAATGCTCGCACTATTTGGATTTCTGTATTACGCAGCTGCGATGAAAAACAACCACCTGAATGCTGAAATTTTGCACGACAGGGTATTGCGGTGTGTACTTTGAGCAGCTATGATAGTGATGAATAATTTCAAATCCTCGATATTTTTTATTCATCATGTATTTTTCAGCAGTTCGAAGAAATTATTTTTGAAAAAATTGGGAACGGCTTCAGAAATTCTGTCTTTGATTTTACCTACCTACTCAGTTATTGTTCTCATCTTCAACCAGCTCTGTTTTCAGCCATGAAACATACTAAAATTGAGCGGAAGTGCGAACCAGAGTTCTTTGCTGATACAGAAGTCTGCCAATTCAGCCCTTGGCCAATGCACGAAAAGCTTGCTTTTGGTCGGGATCTTCTTCCTAATTTGGTAAGGATCCCCTCCCAAATTCAATGTTTACTGGATTGAATGGCTTAATATTAATATGTTTTCAGCGGTATCACTGTTGTTGTAAGCCCCCAGGCTTACTGCTTCCAGAAAAACAGAAGGGAGGGAGCATGCGCCAGGATGAGCGCGCAGCTCCTGTCCAAACATAGCATTTGGAGAGAGCTCCAGCGCGCCACTCGTTGCAAAGGCGCCCAACCAGCCACTCGTTGCTGAGGCGCCCAACTGGCCACTCCTTGCTGAGGCGCCCAACCTGTTGGAGTCATGTATTTTTGTAACCCTGTTGTGAAAGTGCATCTCACTCAGTCCATCCTGGCTTTGTCCTGTGCTCACTCTGAAGTGAACTCTGCTACTGTGCTGAAGTCGACCAAAGCTGTGACATTGTGTTCCCCATGAGATAAAGGACTCAAGTTAATTAAGCCTCACTGCATATCTTTGGGAGGGGCATGCTGTCCCGTGCCCCCTCCAGTTCACCCTTCGACATCAGCGCTTGTTCATTAATTGTATTTCATGTATATCATCATTTCATGTATCATGTATTAATTGTATTTTATGCTATACATGTTGTCTAATTTACTTTGTCAAATTACTTTGCCTTATATCAATTCTAGCCTAGGTTGAGGCATATCCTCCTTTGCAATGTGTCCTTGTTTTCAATTATAATTCATCATGTTTCAACGTATTTTATGCTCATCCTTGGTATCCCTAATTTACGCTCAGTCGTAAGTCTTGGTCATACATTGTGTAACCTCTCGCTAGGTCCATTCAAAATCTCCGAAAAGAAACCCGAATTAAATTATAGTAGATTCAAACAGATTTTAATTCGAGAGAGGTTTACATTGTTGAGGAAAATCACTACAAACCTTCCCAGCGGCTTCCTGTTCCAAGATAGGACTCAATCTTGTCATTTAAGGTCATCATAGTATTGGTTAAGAAATGTGCAGCTTAGAAGGGACTTGGTGAACAGACTGATTATAATGGTGGAATATGCCTTTTACTATATTAAACGAACAAATTCTTCCTAACCTTCTTGCATCATTTCTACAAGTAGGAAGATTATACATGTGTGAATGAGGATTATTGTGTATCATCATTCTAGATTCGTTCCTTAGAAGCGACCAGGCGCACAAAGTATACACTCCAGCTACTCAGATCTCTCCTATATTTGCTTCCTGATCCTGATCACTGCAGCTATGCTCTGCAGCTCAATATTCTCAAACCGTGAGTTCTGCCAAACAGTTTTCCTTGCAAGTGTACCTTAATTCACCACTCAAATGAACTGTGCTTGGAACAATTTTCAGTTTGACGACCACTCTGATGTCAAAAACGTTTGACGTTAAAGTATGGTCCCTCGCCTGCATTCGAATCATAGCTGGGAATGTTAACGGAAAGGCGTCAATTGTCCAAAAATCTCTCATTATGAACGAAATAAGGACAAATTTCACTTCTTCCATTGAAATTGTACATCAAATGGCTTTTACTACGTTGTACAGACTGACTGAAAACTGGTTTGGTGAGTGCTAATTAGATACTCTTCTTTGAATTGCTCTATGGAGGCTTTTACTTGGGGAGAGTTTGATTGAGCTACTGAGATAAGCTTTCCCTCAAAAGCATGTCGATGTCGCCATGATGAATCACCATGACATGCTTGATTACAGTTGTACCGGATTTGCAGAAGCAGGGCTGGATAAAGGTGGTTATTGAGACGTTATTTGCGCTGACAGAGGGGGAGGTGTTGTCTGATCATGATAAGTGTATGGTGAGGTATTCCTCAATGTTCTCCTTCTTCCTTGTGTAGTTTTTACATTGCATTATTTAGGATGCTTCTTCTTGTCTAATGGAGTTAGCAGATGTGATGCTATACTTAATGTATTGCATGTATTGTAATGGAATGTATTCTCGAGGAAACTGAATAAATCCACTGACATTCTAAAATGCCTTATAAATCCAATATTTTCCAGACCTGTCTCCTGGAAACCTTAGCAAATCTAATTGACAATGAAAATGGAGTTCTAAAAGCCATATCTTACGACTTGTTCGACCTTCACTGGCTTCTCTGTTGTGGGTTGAAAGAGGTGGAAAAATCTATGCTGAAAGTCTTCGCTTGCATAGCTCGTGATGAAATTGGACGTTTGGGTCTGAGATGTAAAGGCGTTGCTGAAAATATGTTGAATTCGTTTTACTCTGCAGTACACGATGTGAGTACAGGTGCAATGTGGATGGTTTAAAGGCTAGTATCAACTAGCAATAGGCTGTTGATGTTTCTAATATGCCCTGCATTTTCCCCAAAACCCATACTTTTCACCCATTTCGCCCTTTTTTCTACGACTATCGACTTATTGACGTTTGTCAAATGACTCCCAACTCACCAAAGTCCCAAAAATCTCAACAAATCATCTTCAATAACTAGGTATTTATTTTCACCCTCTCCTTACCTCAGTTTACGACAGTCTAAAACCCATCCCATACGTACGAAACGCTGTAAATTCATTCACAGAGGTTGGTTATTCCTTGAACGGAGCATGGGGGCTCCAATCGATTCAGCGTTCAAAATGTACAGGAAAATGATAACCCACACGCCTAGGTACCAGAAATCTCGAAAACATATTCGAAATGGCTAGATATGTACCTACGTATTTTGCCCCATAACCTCTCCCGACGCGTGGCAATTGTCCCGGGACCCATTTCACCGGATTCAGCGTCCAAAATTTAGTGGGAAATGATATCCCACACAACCTAGACCGTAAAAATCTCGAAAATCCATTTTTCGAAAAACACGTTGGACCTTTTTGCACCACCCAATCAAATCGCGTCAATGAATGGACGTTTCGTATCTTGAAACTTCACTGTTTGAATCTAATAGGTAAATGTCTCGGAAAGAAACACTTCTGTTCTTTTGTTGATATGAACAAAAGCGTGTACAGTTCAGATAGAAAACTGACCATTTTTGGTCCTCTTCCCTCGTCAAGTTTGTACCTTTACGGCAGCCATGGACTGAGAGACTCACCTGTCATCTACTCATATACTATTATCGATAATTGCCAAAATATTGAAAACAAGAATCGATGTTCAAACGACATTGATGGTTTGGACTCGATGGATTTCCCCAAAAATGCTCAGATCACCCTCCTCATGCCCAATGAGTATTAAGTGTTATTTTACTTGAATGTCTTTTTGTATCCATCGTCTGATCTTCTAAAATGCGTTAGGATATCATAAGCAATGTAAAATATAACATCACTACAGTTGCATATAGAAGGCTGAGGATAGGTTCTGCACAGCTGTACTGGCAATGCTGTCTCTCAGCCTGAGTTGCTTGTTGCTCTGTCTCGCCGTTGCACTCCTGACGTACCTGTTGCTTCCTCTGTTCAAGTCCCAATTTTGTGAATATAAAATCATTTTACTACTAGAAGTACTCTAAAGCGTTTACTTCATCTTCTATCAAGGGTGAGTTGATAACAATAATAATGCATCGTTTCAAATCAAGTTTCTGAGGGTCTAACGACTTTTGAATCGATAATAATGATTATTATTCTTATACAGACTCTGGAACTGTATCATTATTGACCTATACTGAACAGTTGCCTCTGTGTGTCTTCAGGGATACGATCCAACGCTGCTGGGTGCCACCCTAATGTTCTCCACCTTACCAAACGTAGAGCGAATTCATTACGTTCACATTGGAGCAGTTGACGTCATTATGGATATTTTTCGACTTCCCAACGTGTCAAGCGCTACTCGTCTTGTCCTCCTGATGATCCTGATGAACATGGCCGAGCTTGACGAGGGTCGCACGGCGATAAAGAAGAACCTGCAGACGCTGATCACCATACAAATCTGCAGTCCACTCGTTCGTAGCAGTGTCAACGCTCTTATAGAGAAGATTTTCAGACCCAATTGATCTGAAGAAAACCGATGTACCTTGATACCTGATATTAGGCTTAGTCCTTTTCTAACTAGGTGTCATTCTCAGGACGTCCTTGCCTTCACAACATGTAAATGTCTCTCCTTGTTGAGCAATCTCCCTTCAAATTTCCAATAAACTGAAGCTTTGTGTACAATGAATCATTTTTCTTGTGTTTTCAACCAAATGTTAATATCCTCTAAGGAAAATTCAAAACCAATTTCCATTTGAATTTCTGCTGAAATACTTTCCATATGTAATCTGACACCTTGCCTGAACATGCTTTCATTTTGATCATATTGGGAGATAGGGTTATTGTGAAAATATGATCAAGGTTTGTGAAAACATTTATTATATATATTTGTTAATATTTACAAGAACTTTTGTGGCCTCTTACTGGTTGAAGGCTACTGGTAACGTGGCGGTCACACCTATTTTCCCTGATTTATGGCAATAGTCCTTCAGCAATGGGTTTATTTGTCCACTTCCTTAGTCACAATACTGCACAATTTTTTAATCGAATTACGACAGTTGGAGATCAACATTTCGTACTTTTTGTATTCTGTTTATTCAAGAATATTCTAATGATTGAGGATTGTAAATTACAAGAACAAGTATTAGATGCTGGCTGGAGGAGAGAATGAGGGACCTGACCTGGCAAATTTTTCAAAATTACTGATCCCTGAACTTGAGCCTTCTTCTAATAGGTTTATCTTTATCTTTATTTTACTTAAGGTTTATCTAGTTAATGTGACCAACTGAACAGTCGTGCCTCCACAGGCGTGGTGATTTGCCTGCATTTAGATGAGGAAACAGCCGACAAAAATGACGTATAAAAGATGTCAAAAAGTTGGTTCAGTATTACCTTGGTAACGCCAATAAAAATGACATTCTACTTTTAATCAAAATGATAAGCTTTCCCATCATGAGAAATTTTGGGGGTTTACTCGTCAAATTACTATTTATTAATTTGCCTTTTCAGGCAAGTGGTTCAAAAGGGGACTTCAAAAACCAGCAAATCTAATGATCCAAACCAGCGCATTCCTTTTTGTGTGACGTACGAACTTCTCCCAAAATCAGGCTTAATCACAGCTCTCATAAATGACGCATCTTTTGCACGTTGCAATCTCCTGCAATGTGTTGGGAACAAAGTTGTACACCAATGTTGGAGAGATTATTCGGAGCTCCTGGTTTTATTTTATTGGTAAGGTTTTAGCAAGGATTCACCATTGAAGAGCTATTACACGAAAAACTGGAAATGTTCCAAGTTTTAAACTGTTTCCAGCCGTCAGTACCAGTCCAAAGTTTGAACTAAATTAGAATTGTTACGAAAAAAATTGATTGTGTAGTTTTGTTGCGCAAAATTACTTGGCGGTGCTCAGCTCAAAACGACTGAGGAAGTGACTGAAATCACTATGAAGAGACGTGTGAACGTAGTTTCATGGCAGCACTGTTTGTAGAATTCCGTCACTGCGCGGCGATTTCGAAACCTTCATCTAACTGGAATGGCAAGAACCTGAAGGGACATTGGAATTACTCTGCGAAAAAGAACGGTATCAAGTCACGGTCGATTTTGTCATTTCTCTCTCACTCGAGTAGACAATTTGTTCATCAACTAAATAAACAAAACGACAGAATCGACCAAGATGTAGATTTTATTTTTGGTCGTCGACTCGATCATTCAATTTGGTTTGTAGGAGGTGTCTCGAATTCGAATGTGGAGTCCGGACGAGATCAAAGCGAGAGAAACGTTGCAATTGACGCTGCTGCCACCGCCGACAGGTGGTTGTAACAGTCGATTGATCTGCGAACATATCAATTTGCAGCGTATAGGTTATAGTATTAGCTCGGTGATCGATCGCGGTCATTGGCCCTTTATATTAAACGTGGCTTGAGGGGGCGGGTGACAACTCACACCCGCTGGTTCATTTTTGACAAGGGACGAGGGAAAATGTGGTGGGGGAATGTTGCGATTGACACCCGGCGGATGCAAGTGAGAGCAAAAATCGGTAGTTGTAACTGACACCCAGGCCTGCAGTGAGCGAGGGAAATTTCCCTGTTTACGATCATACACTTTCCCCTCTTGTCGATTCCTGGCGATGTTCTTGCTTATTCCGTTGTCTATTGGGGGTCATAGTCTAGGGTCACCGTGATAATATCAGTCCCACCGTTGATTACACTTGTGTTGTCAGTCAGTCAGTTGCAATGGAAAACGTACAAGCAGTAGCTGGTGGTTCTCAACGCGGAGGAAATGTTATTTTTTCGAAAGGGTTTAAGTACCAATTTCAAAAAAAGTTGAAAAGCGGAGAACGATGGATTGTGCGGAAAGGAGGAAGTACAGGTGTAAGGGATACTTGAGAAGTGACCACGGCGAAGTGACATTCGAGAGTGAGCACAACCACGACGGCCTCTTCACGGACAACGATGTAGCCAAAGTAGATATTCGTGCTAGTGTAAAAAGAAAGGCTGCTGATGATGTCTCTACCCCGTTGAGGAAGGTGAGCAAGTAACTCGCGGATTGTTGGTTTGGTAAACCATATGTACTAGGGTGGGCCGAAAAATTTTTTTCTTTTTTTTCTTAATGCTATAGCAAAAACGCTGCAAATTTTACACTAGGGTTTATTTTTCATTAATATAGGTTACTTGTGTGAGAAAATTGACTTAAAAATTTTTTATTCTTTTCTTTCAAATTTGTGAAAAAAATATTCTATACATATATATATATATGTAAAATTGGCAGCGTTTTAACTCTTGTTTTCGAATTGTTTTTGGGAATGTTATTGCAGATCGTCAGAAAAGCTGTGATGGAAAATCCCACCGCAACCGTAGCATTTGAGGAGGTTGACCATTTGCGCCACGTAGGGTACGAGTTAGGCGAAAAGCAATGGGCAACTACCTACGACAAGGACGAGTGTTCCTCAGAATGAATGATATTCCGTTAGGACTAGCCAAGAGGAGATTTTGGATCCATACGAAGGGAGAATGGGATATCGTGTTTTCGTGCCTATACAATTTACAAATGTTTAATTCGTTGGAATCTCTGTACATGGATGGTACATCAAATATTGTCCTAAGTTTTTTTAGGGAAAAGGGAGATCCATTTTCGGTTCAGAGCGGGTGTGAGTCGCAACTCCGCTACGAGGGTGGGGCGATCCGTATTTGACTTGACCGGGTGTGAGTTGCAACGACGTTTGAGGTCCGGGTGTCAGTCGTAAAGCTCCTGCTTGAGGCGCTTAGGGTCATTTGTCCGTGGCGATTAAACCGATCAGGGCACGGAGCCTGTAGAACTGATGATTGAATTCAATTGCAGAAAGCGCTATGGAGTAGACAGATGGTTAAGGATGGTTAGCTAAATGAAGAACGCAGCAAATTCTTTCACAGGGGTTGGTTACTCCTCAAGCCAGGCGCATGAAGACTCAGCGTCCAAAATTTAGTGGTAAATAGTACCCCACAGGCCTTGATCGCCGAAAATCTCAAAAATTTATTTTTCGAAAAACGTCCAGAATAAAATGTTGAGCCGAATCGGAGTGATTGACTTTTTGGATGATAACATAGGTTGATTATTCAAGGAAGAACCAACCAAAACATAGGTTGATTATTCAAGGAATAATATTCAAATAAGGAAGTTAGTGTCACTTGCGCATGGTCGGGCAGTTCTGTCAAAACAGTGGGTGTGGCGGGTCCCGGACTCATTCCAATCGATTCAGGGTCCAAAATTTAGTGAAAAATGATACCCCACACACCTAGATCGCCAAATATCTCGAAAATCCATTTTTCGAAGTACACATTTTGACCCCTACCCCGCCCAAATTTGGTCCGAGCTAAAACGTTATGAGGACCAACAATAGCAGAGAATGGACCCCTGACCCAAATTTCAGATTTGTTAGACAATTTTCTACTACCAAAGTTGGCCTGGACGGCGGACGGACATTTGCTTATTTTGATCTAGACACCTTGAAACGTAAGGAAAAGACGCTGCAAATTCTTACACACGGGTTGGTTATTCCTCGGATCAGGCGTACGGAGACTCATTTCTTCAACATGGGGGAAAAAAGTGGGTGTGACGGGTCCCGGACCCATTCCAATCGATTCAGGTTCCATAATTTAGTGGAAAATGATACCCCACACGCCTGAGTACCAGAAATCCAGAAAACACATATTCAAAATGGGTAAATGAGTCTCCAATTTGACCCATAACTTCATCCAGTGGGTGCCAATCGTTCTGGGACCCATTTCATTGGATTTGGGCGGGGTAGGGGTAAAAATGTGTATTTTGAAAAAATGGATTTTCGAGATTTTCGGTGACTTTTTGTATGAAAACGTAGGTTGATTATTCATGTAATAACCAACCAAGATGAATTTCTAGAATTGTCCATTTGCGAAAGTTGTTATGTATTTCAGCCTAAAAATCCAGAATGTTCGAAAATAATCAACCATTTAACGAGAATTGCCGTAGCCACAGTTAATTACACCCACCACTGTCGCCTCACCCTCACTGTGACTTGGATAAGTGGTCCATTTTGACCACGTGTCGTCAAATTACTCATGATATATCATGAGTCTCTGTCATATATGACAGATGTTTTTGCAAGAGAAACTCAAACTGACGATAAATTGGTTCTTTTAAGCATCAACCGATCGTAACCGATGCATTTTCCATTCAATAGAAATTAAATTAATAGAGAAATTTAATTAATAGAAAAACTCCTTTGCATTTTGATCAGTAGCTACATGCATTTCATTCGCTGTTTTCGTTTGCCGGATTTTTATAGGCCATTTTGAGACAGATGTTCATTGGGCAACTTGGTCTCACTGAGAGGGGGCGTGGGGTGGCCAACGCGCTCACCCGACTTAAGCATCTATGTGACTTCTTTCTTCGAAGCTTACATAATAATAAGGTCTTCAAACATCGTTCGCATTTCCTGCCCCAACTCAAACAGGAAATAACGGAATATATCCGGTCCATACCGCTTGCTATTTTCCGTAAAGCTGTTGAAAACTGCCACAATCGGCTATATCAGTGTATCGCTGCAAGACGGCCAATTCAGCGCCCAAAATTTAGTGGAAAATGATACACCACACGCCTGAGTACCAGAAATCTCAAAACATTCGAAATAGGTAGATAGACACCCATTTTCATCCATAACCTGTTCGGGTGGGTGTAAATCGTCCCGGAATCTCATTGGATTCAGCGTCCAAAATTAGCAGCATTAGGTTTTTCAGTAACCACTAAAGACATATTGTCCTGAATCATCACTCTCTGTCACCTGCACACATTATCGTGATGATGAATCCTCCATTCGGACATCATTCTGCAAATAATTTTGACATATTTCCGCTAGATTGATACTTACAACCGTGAGCCTTTCTCGATGAGGGAG
Source organism: Cyrtorhinus lividipennis (assembly GCA_019603395.1). NCBI lineage: Eukaryota > Metazoa > Arthropoda > Insecta > Hemiptera > Miridae > Cyrtorhinus > Cyrtorhinus lividipennis. The sequence goes on from CM034001.1 coordinate 10,268,981, forward strand.
AAACACCCCCGAGATGTTTGCAAGGACTGGATCATTCGTACAGAGCCGTCCGTAAGGAATTCAGCAAATCTATTGACGCCGCAAATAGCCACTGGAAAAACAAAATTATATAAAAAGCTAGAGGCAATTTTAGGGTGCATTTCAGCCGAAATGATGATGAAAATTCCCACCGGCCTGAGTCCCCTAAAATTCCCACCGGCCTGAGTCCCTCAAAATTCCCACAAAAAAGCTCCTTATCAACATGGCCCGATTCCTAGCCGTTTTCCGGATATATAGATTTCCAAGAAATTCAGTACTTACTGACAAAATCCCCCAAAAATCCCTGAAAAATTATTTCTACGCCAAATCTGAGAGCATCATTCAAATCTACGTAAAATTTCTTACAGAGCAGCATCACCTGCTAATGAAACAAATTTAAAATTAACGAAATTTGGTAAATTTACTATGTTGGAAACACGATTCTTTATGCAAACACCCGCAAATTCCCTGAAAACGACTTCTTAGGATAAGTACCTATTACAATTAAACCATCATTTTATTTATTTCTCCTTTAAAAAGTCGAGAAATTGTACATAGAATGTAAAAAATTATGTGTGATGCAATTCAATTCAATTCAATTCATTTATTGTCATTTCAGGTAACTTAGACCTATACAACAGGAGTTCAGCCACTTTACAAATGTCTAGCAAGTACATACGATGTTTCAAAAAACTAGGTCACATGAGTCACATAAATATTATTAATGCGTTTGCATTGGAAATTATTTTTACTAACTTTGGTTCCTCTGAAAAATCTACAATATTAATAACAATAGAACTAAAATAGTCGATATAACATTATTTAAAAATATTAAAAATATTATACAAAAAAGAGTGAAGATTATAGAATACAAATCGCACCTACTATGGTTTACATCTTGAAATGTTCATTCATCGCTTTTTCTTCCAGATTTCAAATCGTTGATCCTAGGTCGAAGTCCTTGACGTTCCAGTTTCTGATTTAACAGGGACCATTCCGAAGTGTTGCAGTCAGACTCTCTTCTTTTTCCTCCCTCTCTTACTCCTAATTTCATTTCTTTGAGGTTTTAGCCGTTCGGGTGACTTCTCACTGTCCGCTTCGGATGAGGTTGAGGTGTCCACTTCAATCAATTTCTTCCCATTTATGTAAAGATGGTCTTTCATCAAAACTGCGTGTTGGCCGTTAGCTCTCGCCTCCTTCATCTTCGGTAACAATGTCTTTCGTCGTTGCAACACGGTTGGCGTGAAATCTAGAGATGCATTAAACGGGGTATTTTTAAGCAGTCCAAAACCTCGCACAGCTCGCGCTTTAGCGTCGTGACTGTTAAATTTTACCCTCAAGGGTCTGGTTTTATTTGTAACAACATTTTGTCTACCTACTCTAGTCACGAACCTGATATCATCCGGCTTGAGGTGGAGACCCATGAAGTTTTGAAATACTTCTGACGCCTTAATTTTGAGATCGTAGCCGCTTTCCGTATCAGATTCAGGCACATTGTAAAGGATGATGTTTTCCTGTTTCTCGTGTTCCAGCAGTTTTTCGACGATTTCTTCTGTCCGTTTGTGGGCATCTTCCGCTAGTCTCGCTCGGTTTTCTAAGGCACTAATTTTTTCGTGGATTGTCGTTACGATGTTGATGAGATCCTTTACGACATCTAATTCTTGTAGTTTTTCCATTATAATTTCAAACGCGTTGGTTTCCATTTCGTCAAGGCGGCTGGTCAGGTTGCAACTTCGAGACTGGGGAACACGATAGCGCTGCGTCAGCTCCTTTGCTTTGATGAGGTCGACTCCCTTCTTCAGCAAGCTGTTCCACTTCTCGGTTGATAAAACTTCAAAAAACAGTATTCAAGATCCACCAATTTTGACGTAATATTTTTTGACTTGACACTAAACCTCTAATACTAACACTCGCCAAAAATGGTGCTATTAGCTCGAGAAAAACCACGTTTTTTACGATAAAATACAGGACCGATCCACAACACGTGTTGTCTGCTCCGCGTCCAAGGCTGAACTCCTTATGTGTGATGCTTCACAACTATTGTGAATCTGAAATAGCTTAGTAGCAATAAAATCAGAACGGACAGAGAGCGTACCACAGCTCATGGGAAAGCCCTGGTTCGACCCCACTAAAGGATCAAGCCCGGGAACGCCCAGAGTGGCTGGAAAAACCCTGAGTTAACCCCACCAAGGAGGCCATCACTGGCCAACTTTAGCGAGTTCTATCTACCATTTTACCTGGTGATATCTCTGCCTTTTTTAATAGGTACCTACTATAACGTGTCGTTATGCAAACCTTCTCTCCTTCAGCCTCCCCTATAGGTGTGCACCTAGATGAGATCGAGTAATATCAGATCGGACAATAGCACAGACAGGCTCCGCTTGCTTGCGGCTACCGACTACTGGAGTTTAGAGCGCTTGACCGGGATGAATTTGAGGTAAAGAGCAAGATGGGGGACATTTTGAGAACAAAATGAAATAATTATGCGACGAAACCAGTGTTAAATGTGAATATTTGCTCGTAACTTCTTCCTCTTCTTTACTTTTCCACAATTTCTCGACTTTTCCTACAAATGAAATTTTCTACCAGAACTCAAAGTTTGTAGAAGCCAGAATGTAGCCAGCCACCCAGTATACTATAAAGCAGAGTTTTTTTTTTTTTTGATAAATCGACAAGAAGACACCGTATACATAGTACATTAATAATTATTAATAATATCAAATAAATAATATTATTCTTATGTGAGCAAACCAAAGCCGAAAAGTCGAGCTCTCCACTCATGAAGGCACTAGCTCGTCACGTGCCATTTATTTGCGTTCATAATATATAATTACTGTTGCCAGAAGGGCAAACATTTATCAAATGAAAACTTCCGAAACGCTCTCTGTCGAGCCGAGAAGGGAAGCACAGAGAACCAGGGAAAAGGCAGAAACGTATTGAAAGAGATCTTCCAAAACGCACTCTGCCGGGCTAAGTAGATAAGTACAGAAAATCACGAAAGGGCTCGCATTACGGTCAATACTGCGAAATCATGGAAACAATTCTTCATTCCGAAAGAAATATGTTGACTAAACTACTAGGGATGAGCATCGATGTTCGATACTATCGAACTATCGATAGTTGGCATCCGATAGTCGATGCTTTCGCCATCGATAGTTACGAACCGATGTTTTACCACTATCGATGGTTTCTGGGCGATACTATCGAAACTGAAGAATCTTCAGTTCAGTTGAAGATGTGAATAGTCCTTCATTTTGTTTCATTGCCTTTTGTTTGGTATCAGTTACCTATTATTTTTTTGCATGTTCCTTGCCGCTTGAAACTAATCGAAATGCCTCGGGGACGATTGAGTTCCATTTGGAAACACTTATCAAAAGTGAATGACAAATCAGCCATTTATATTTGAGGTCGCCAACAGAAAAAATGGAGCAAAATCCACTGAAATTTTGGAGTCAAATGTCAGCTTCATACCCACTGCTTTCTCAGCTGGCTACAACGTCCCATCTCGTTACCGTGGCCACGTCTGTCCCATCAGAACGTTTGTTCTTGGGGCAAATTATTACGAAAAGCAGAAATCGGATTGAAGGGAAGTTTGCGTCTATGATTCTATTTTTGAATTCATTGCCCGATTCATTGTGGCACATTCCATGAATAATAATTCTCGATAAAGTACCTAATTATTTCGATATGAGTTAAATTCCATTTTTTAGCGTACTTTCTACCTACCTACCAATGCTCTAATGAAAAATTTTTCAGCACATCATTGCTAATGTTTGGTAGATTTAATTTGCACAAAACTGACATGTGGTTTCAATGAATTTCGTCCTCATTTAGCAGATTCATAAGGCACCAATTTTATTTTTCCAACCTAAACAAAAGTATCGATACTATCATAAACTATCGATAGTTTAGTACCGATAGTTTTTAACTATCGATGGTTCCTTTCGATAGTCTATTTGATGGTGACTATCGATAGTTTTGAAACAATGCTCATCCCTAGGAACAAGCACGTCGAGTTTGGACACCGCCGCCTATTGCGATTGTGACATACAAGTATTTACACGGAATAAAACCACCTTTGGAAATTCGGATACAGTCCATTACCCCCGATGCGCCCTGGTCACATCATTTTTGGTACTTCGGGCCGAATTAGCATAATTCGGATTTGCTAATTGCGACTTTGGATACACGATCGCTCTCACGGACTTAATTCACCAACGAGCACCTGGGCTCGCACAGACGGCGGCGGTTGTCATTACGGAGAATTTCGGTGAGTCAGGTTCATTCCTTTCTTGAATTATCCTTTCAATTTCATTTCCTATTTCCCCCTCAATACCGGTAACATGAATCGGAAAAGCCTCAAGGTCAAATTGAAAACTCTCAAGTCTTCCCTCACAAAGATCGGAAATTTCATTCTCGGGGACCCTGCTGAATTCACCATCACACAGTTGGAAACGAAACTTCGGAATTTAGAACCACTCTTACAAAAATTTGAAGAAGCTTATTTTCAATAGGTCGGTTTGGAAGATGAACCTCTCGGTGCCGCTGCACTTGAGGGGACTCTAAGGCTGAGGCCGCACTGCAGGATGGTAGATGGTCGCAAGGAGGTTGGATGGTGGATGGTGGATGGTGGAGGGTAGATGCATCTTGGACGCAGTAAAATGAAGCCAGTATCCAACTGACTGCCGTGTAGAAGTCATGTCTCTCTCAAAAGTTGGGAAAAAAATGTTGCTAAGTTCATCTTCGGGAATTTTGCTGAGATCAACTTTGGGAAATATTGGGGCAACTACTGTGATAAAAAAAACCGTGGGTGCATGCTTACAATTTGAGGCGGCAACAGGACGGGGAATTCGTGAGAGTGTACAAAAAATTAAGACAACACCCGGACAAATTCTATTCGTATTTAAGGATGTCAGTTGAGGCGTTTGACTTACTTCTGAAATTGACTGAATGCAAACTGCAAAGAGTTATGGGTCAAATTGGGTAATTATTACCCATTTTGAATATGTGTTTTCGGGAGTTCTGCTACCTAGGCGTGTGGGGTATCATTTTCCACTAAATTTTGGACGCTGAATCCAATTAAATGGGTCCCAGAACGATTGGCACCCACTGGAATCAATTGGGTATATATTACCCATTTTTTTCTATGCAGCCTGGATGGAATAACAAACACGACTGATATGGGTGGATAGACGCTAGGCGGGTAGCTAGGATGGTTTCAAGAGGTTGGATGGTAGTGGGAGGCCACTGCGGCTACCATCGTACCGTTACTTACGTTATAAATAGCTGGATGGTCGCCAGGCAGGTATCTACCATCCACCATCCTACCAACCATCCTGCACTGCGGCCTCCGCTTAAAGGGTGTGGATTCTGCGAACGAAGATGAGGGCGAGGAGTACGTGAGTTTCGAGGAAAAATGGTACAATATTCAGGGGCTGATTATGGAACAATTGAAAATTGCGAGGGGCGACAATCTAAATTCGGTACTATCTCCACCCCACGGAAATTGCAACAACGGTCACGACAAGGATTATGGCGTGATAACCCCTTACATCGATATCGGAAAATTTGACGGTCGTTCCGAAAATTGGCTAAAATTCTACGAAAATTACCGGGTGGTTATTCATGAAAATCCCAAGGGTGGAAGTGATTTGCGGAAATTTCATTATTTGATTTCTCTATTGGAGGGTGAAGCTGCTAATTTGATCGACGACATTGAGGTGACTGAAGATAATTACGGATTTGCATGGCAAAAATTGGTTGATTTTTACAAAAATGACAAAAAAACTAACAGAAACTCATCTCGGAAATCTATTTGATTTGAAAAAATTGGAATTACAATCGGCTAAGGGGCTTTGCGAGCTTCACAACAGCGTCGTGAAAAATATCAATTCACTCAAGAAATTGGGAGTGGAAAATTTGGAAAATAATGTTTTTGTGACATATTTGCTTGCATCAAAATTGGATAATCGGACGCTCAAGACCTGGGAGGAGAATACGGCGGCTTCCCGAACCATGCCTTCTTACGATGCATTGGATGAATTCATTGTACAACAATACAACTACTTGGAGGCGTTGAAAATAAATGTATGGATGCTAAAAAATCTGGAACTAATGGGAAAATTACGAAACGGGCTACCACGACCTTGGCTGCTTCCACAGGAAAATCAAAAAACTGTAAAATTTGTGGTTCGGATTGGCACCCGGTTTTCCGATGCCAAGTGTTTTTGAGCAATTCCATCGATGGTCGACGGGAATTGGTACGGAAGATTTCCTGTTGTTGGCAGTGTTTGGGGTTCGGCCATTGGGCGCGGGATTGTTCGGGACGAAAATGTTCAAAATGTACAATTGGGTCACATAATTATTTATTGTGTTCGAAAAATAATGCTTATGGAAATGGGAACATTGGCACGGCGGGGAGTGCATCAAATTCGTCTGGTCACAGGAAACCCAATCCGGCTGTGGGCGATGACCTCTCATTTTCCCGTTTTTCGGTTTCGGAGAACCTTCGCAGGGACTGTTCACACAGCTCAAGGCCCTCGAACACCCCTCCAAAGACTCCCAGATCTGGTAAAAGCTCAACCACCTGCGTTTCAAATTCAAGTTCCAGGAACATTTCAACTGTGGTATTTCCCACGTGCGTGGTGAGGGTTGTGAATGTAAACAACCAGCCGGTTGTCGGAAGGTTCCTGTTGGATTCAGCTTCGGAACTGAATTTTGTCACTAAGGAATTTGCGGATCGTCTTTCGTTGGAGCTGAAGAGAGACGAAATTAATGTTTTCGGAATCGGTAACGCACAAACTAAAACGTTGGGTTTTATCAAAGCGAAGTTCCACTCGGCGGTGACAGAATATTCGACAAGGACCAATTTTTATGTGATGCCGGAGATAACACACGGTTGTTTGCTTGGCCAACCAGTGCCCCGCAATGCTTGGAAAATTCCGACTCACATTCGGCACGAATTGGCTGACTCAGCATTCCATGACTGTAATCGAAAAATCGACGGAATTTTGGGAGTCGGGATATTTTTCGACATTTTGCGTCAAACCCAGTTTCACCCGATTAGCAACACCACGGAACAATATTTGCATAAAACGGCTCTCGGCTGGGTGATCTGCGGTGAAATTTCGATTCAGAAGATAGATAACTATTTCAACGAATGTAACAAGCGGGCCTGTTACTTCACAACTGCGAATTTCGGCGATTTGGAGGTACCATCGGAAAAACAAAAATTGGTCAACAAAACGAAAACACAAAAGCGGATTACGGAAAATCAGGAGTGCGAAAGGCATTTCCTGGCCAACACAAAAATTCATTCGGACGGACGGTTCATGGTTTCATTGCCGTATAAACAATCCCCGGAACTTCTTGGAAACTCATTTGACGGTGCCAGGCGGCGATTTTTCCATTTATAAAAGAAATTGGTAGCAAACCAATCAATCGGATGAACCGAAAATTGCTGACGCGATTAAACTTAAATTCTTCAGGGACGATTACTTGGATGGAGCAGACACAATTGAGGAACTTCGGTACAAACAAACGCGGATGGAAGCCCTATTCAAAAGGCGGGGTATGGAACTACGGAAATGGTGCTCAAATTCAACGGAATTGATGAATGACTTGAAGACGGGCATGGATAAACACTATTGCATTAATTTGATGGACGGTTACAGTATTAAGACTCTTGGATTAACTTGGAATCCAATAAAGGATGGATTGATAATCAAGGTACATGACCGCGACTGCACGGCTATTACTTTCTGGGACACGAAGGAATACTCGGCCCGGCTCTAATTATGGGTCGAATTTATCTTCAGGAATTGTAGCGAAATTCGTTGTCATGGGATGAAGAATTGCCATCGGAACTCGGCAAAAAATGGTTTGGTTTTCGGAGTCAACTGCATGATATGCACAACTTGGAGGTGCCTCGGCGGACTTTGGTTGGCGGACTTAGTTGGGTGGGAACTTCATGGTTTTAGCGATGCCTCGGTGAAATTTCATTTGGAGAGAGCAATGGATAAAATGATTATGACTTTTGAGGAGGCTTATACACTACTAACCGGTATTGAGGCATGTCTAAATTCCAGACCTTTAACCCCACTTTCAGATGATCCTTCTGATCCCACTCCTCTAACCCCTGCACACTTCCTTGTCGGCGGACCCATAAACCTACCCCCTGAACCTGATCTCATTCAGCGCTCACTCGGCGCTGGGATAAAGTAAAGCAAACAATGCAAGAATTTTGGCGACGCTGGAGCGAAGAATATCTGTCCACCCTCCAGCAGCGAAATAAATGGAAAATCCAACATGATGGCATGCCAGTTGGAACATTGGTTGCTGTCAAAGAAGAAAACCTGAAACCCACGGAACGGAAAAGACTGGTGAAAGGCTGGGGGAGTCAGTCGTGTACGAACTCAAGTGGAAGAAAGTTGTGCTCTCCGTTCGCCATAATCTCGTGAGGACGAGGCGGGACGGAAGCGAAGCGAAGCGAAACAACCAAAGCGAAACAACCGAAGCGAAGCGAAGCGAAACAACCGAAGCGAAGCGAAGCGAAACAACCGAAGCGAAACAACCGGAGTGAAGCAAATCGGCCCCCCCTTGTGAAGCCAGTGTTGTGGACGTGACCTGAGGGAACAAGTGTCTCGTCGTTCCTTCAGGGTGAGAACTCGGGAATTGGGAGATCAGCCAATTCCTCTCCCGTAACAGTGGGCCCTATTACGAACTGAAAATCCCCCGTCGGACCCGAGTGTTGATTCGTTCGCGCCCGACCGACGGCCAATAGTCCAGGTTCCCCACGCACCGCCAGTCATTGGACCTCCGTCGGAAAGAGCCTCGCCTCCTCCGGCCTGGACGGCGTTCCCCTGACCAAAGCCGAGCAGCGAAGAGAACGTCACCCTGTTGTCTCCACCCTAAGAAGTTGGTACACGTAAGAGGTGAAATATCTCTGTCTCGTACCCTCGCGACGCGAAAGTCGAACTCTCTAAATCTGGCCCAAGCCCTGACGTTTAGTCACCAGAAAGCTGATCATAGAGTTGTATATTGTAACCGCATTATTTAGCATTTTGTCTGTCGTACGTTAGGAAAAGAGAAAGGGATTAGGGGAGGACACTAACACCTCACTTTCATTTTACCGTTCTGTTAAATCAAACATTCTTGAGCCTTCAGCTACCCCGTAAATTCATTTGGCCCTCAGCCCTTCACTTTTGCCTACTCAATAATTAGGTTACGTATAAGTCAATATCCTTCTCGGCCGAGACATTCCGTATTTTATATTTCTGTCAATTTGCGTTTATTATAAGTCAATATTGAATCCTTGTCTTTTCAATCACGAAACCCCATTCCTCAGAGCTTGGTAAATTCTGGTGTACATATTTGGACAACCTAGAATACTCTTCAGGTGTACTTGACGTCCTTGACCTACCGTTGCAGGCATTTCTGACGGTAAGTAAAAGCCTTTAATTTCCCACTAATTATTCGCCTAGGTCAATTTTAGGATCCCTAGCCCGTTGGGTGAAAACGACGGGTTACAATACCACCAGACGCCCATTGATCAAATTGTGCCCAATTTTGACTGTCTCTACCCAAGAAGACGACACTACAACTGATGGAACTAACCAGGCCAACCCTTGAATCTTCGGGGAACGTCATGAAGAAGACAACGGCTTATAGGGATAATTTCATTGTATTTTCAATTTTCTTTCAAAATTTTGGATTATTATTTACTTACTTGAAATGTTGTATTCTGGTTAAATTTTCATTTTGGATTTTGTTTTGAAATTTGGAAATTTCAAGGCGGGGAGAATGTTGGGCGTTGGGAGAGAGGTTCTTGGAAAAGCTAGGGTACGAAGGAGGGAGCGCTGGGCCCTCTCCGGTGTTCAGTCGAGTATTGGGAACAAGCACGTCGAGTTTGGACACCGCTGCCTATTGCGATTGTGACATACAAGTACTTATACGGAATAAAACCACCTTTGGATATTCGGATACAGTCCATTACCCCCGATGCGCCCTGGTCACATCACATAGTTGTATGATCGGAAAAGAAAAGTGGAAAGCCATGGGGACATGCTATGGTTACCATTATGACAACAATGGGGTGTATGGTTCTTGAAACACGTTTGGGGCAGATAATAAAATGGGAGGTTGGCGCTCTGCCGGACCCAAAGTTCCTGAAAGACTATAAGAAGTATTGTTGTTTACGCCAACTCTATTCCCGCCACGCGCCGCGCGTTACTTATGTACTTACGCTTAGGTGGGAGGGCTTTCCCTACTCACCCATCTCCTCCGAGCTCGTCAGTCGTACGCAAACCGCTCGATCAAGTGCGAACCAATTTATATCAACGAGATCTTCTCTTCGCATTCTCACCAGTTCGTACTTCCGCCATCAAATCGCAAGGATTGTAAGTATGAGTACCCAACGCCGGCCTGATTCTCATCAGCTATTTACAAGAAGTATTAAGTTGACAGCTTTTCTTTCACTTTCCCAGCTTCGGAGAGCCTGGGAACCTCATCTAACCTCATCTCATCTCATCCTCGCCTCATCCTCGTGTCGTCTCGTCTCATCTCATCTCATCTCGTCTCGTCTCCGTCTATTTATTCTCAACTCTATTCTACTCTACTCAACTCGACTCAAATCAACCGAGCTCAATCGCATCTCAACCGAGCTCAAACGCATCGTAACCGCATTCTCATTATCTCGAGCGTCTCCCAACCGAATTATCCTTGCCTTCCTTTCCCCCCTCTCGTGTCATTGTGCATTATTATTTTTTGTTCTTTAGAAGGAGCTCCTCAGTTTATTCAAGGTACCAATTTTATTTTATTCCTATTTTCTTATATTAATTTTAAACCTAATCTATTCTCAACTGAAATTATTTGCCTGCCGATTATACATTTTATTTTCACGAGAAGGTAGTCGTGTTATTCATTATTTTGAAAACCCTGCCCAGCTCAAACATTTTGGTAGCAGAACGTGGTTGCAGGCATAATTTCAGTTCAGTTGTACTCCAAATTCCATAAAATAATTTCTCGATCTCCTGGAAGCCCCACGTTGCGGGATCCTAGATAAGATATTTCATGCACGATCTTGAGCAGTGTTGCGTTGCCCTATTGTCCTTCGTCAAGGGATCGCTAGCTATCTTTGTTGCTATACATATCTATCTTGTTCACAATAACCTTGAACTTGTGTACGATCATTGTACCTGATTCCCCACGTCCTTCGATCCCACAATCCAACACTTTCCCTCCTTATCTTCTTCGTCATGCCAACAGATCCCAACCCGACAATTCCGGTCGCGAAATCAGATGACGACGAAGCAGCGCGATTGAAAATGAAGATTGACTCCCTCAAACGGCAATTAAAATTGGCGGGTCATGAAGTCTCCGCAATTCATGATCAAGGAAAAGCAGCGTGTGCAGATGCACGGAAGAGTATATTGTTTAAAGGTATGTTTAGAACGCTAGAAAAATATTACTCCAGGTACGAGAACCTGTGGGTGGAGTTGGAAGGTCTCAGCGATACTTTTCCTACTCCGGATGACAAGCAATTTTTTAATTCTGTCCGCTCAGCATACTACGAATCTAATGCTTATTATGAGTCCATTTTGGCTCAGGAGAAATCGGAGAGAGCCAAAACTCAGTCGTCCGTTAGTGAAGAAGGGAGGACCATCATCAATAACAATGTCGACTCGTTTCTCCAACCAATACCTTTACCAACATTTGATGGTCAAATTCTCGAATGGCCAAAGTTTCGAGACACGTTCCGTTCCTTAATTCACGAAGACGATAGGCTTTCTGATATCAAGAAGTTTCACTACCTAACTCGTTCGTTATCGGGCCCAGCATCAACTATCATTTCTGCCTTTAAACTCGAAGGAGGTAATTATGAATTGGCTTGGAAGGTGCTCGAGGACACCTTCGACAATAAGCGTATGCTTGCCTCCAGCTATCTAAATAAATTGACTAATTTCAACCCCATTTCAAAGTCAACTCCTGAAAATTTGAATCGGTTTCTGACGGAGATCTCCGACAACATCTCCGCCTTCCATAAATTGTCGATACCTGATGAGAGTGATTTTATATTGTTCCATCTAGCGGTCTGCAAGTTGGACCCACGGACCAGGGAACAGTTTGAACTTGCCTCTAAGGGAACCGACTTCCCCAAGTTTTCGGACCTGTGTAGGTTCGTGCGAGATCGGTTGCTAGCCCTCCAGCTGGCGCAAACGACTCCCGACTCGTCACATACACAACACCGACCCGCAGACACCAAGAATCACCGGCACTCATCAGGTAACAAGTCTCATGCCTTGGTAACAAGTGGTGAGAGGGGTTCTACTACCCCTCTGACTACCACCCGGTGCCAAATCTGCAATATGTCACCTAGTCACAATTTATATTATTGTAACAAGTTCAAAGGGGCAAGCGTAGAGCAGAGATTGCAATGGATCAAGAACTGGCGTGGCTGTGTCAACTGTTTATCGACTTCCCATAATGATGTGGATTCTTGTAAGTCTAAACTTCACTGCAAATATTGTCCAGTCCGTCATCATTCATTGCTACATAAAGAGTCCGTATTTAATTCCTCAACTGGTCCTAGCGCCTTTCATCAATCCAGCTCCAAGCCAGCTACACTACACTCTCTTGTAGCCCCCACGTCATGCAATGTCTTATTAGGCACCGCCATAGCAGAAATCCGAGATGCTCGTGGAATTTTTCACCTCATAAGGATTGTTATCGATAGTGGTAGTTCACACTCCTTTATAACCCTCCAAATGCTCAACCGCTTAGGCCTCAAATCCGTTCCGTTCAAAAAACTCATCTCAGGAATAGGCGACACACCTTTTTCAGGCGCCAAAGGAAAGGTTAGTTGTTTGATCCGTTCTAGGAGCGACGGAGCAGAGCCACTCACCACCAATGCGGTTGTAGTAAACGATATTACCACCTATCTGCCAAACTTTGAAGTTCCCTACGACATTGTCATGCGTTACTCTAAATTCGCCCTTGCTGACCCTGACTTTTCCAAGCCCTCACGAATCGATTTCCTTTTAGGCGCCGACCTGTTCGCCGACATCTTGACTGGGACAATTCATGAGATTGAAAAAGGGATGCCAAAGGTGTTATCCTCGATTTTTGGAGACATTGTCATTGGAGCCGTGAATAGTATCCCTCCAGTGGGAGAAGTCACAACACTTTTCGCCTCTACGCCCGTGGACGACCTTCACGACAGTTTAAGACGATTCTGGGAAATCGAAGAGTCCTTTCATCCCGCCGCTAAAAACCCAGTAGACGAAGCGTGTGAGCAACACTTTAAAACTACCCATTCTCGAAACTCTGAAGGTCAGTACATCCTTAAACTTCCTCTTCTTTCTGAGCCTCCTCCAGGACTTGCTGACTCTGCCGAGTCCTCGCTCAAGATGTTTCTTAACCTTGAGTCCAAGCTCGTCAAAAACTCTCAACTAAGGGCTCAGTATACCAAGTTTATGGACGATTACATCGACCTCGGCCACATGACTCCTACCCGCAATCCTTCGCGTTATGTAATTCCTCATCACCCCGCTTTTAAAGAAGAAAGAAACGAAACCAAGTTAAGGGTAGTTTTCAATGGAAGTTATTCAACGGGATCTGGGTCGTTGAACGATTTTTTAATGACTGGTCAAAAGCTACAAACGGCGATTTTTCTAGTTCTTTTGAATTATAGAATTCACGCATATGTGTTCTCAGCTGATATTGTCAAAATGTTTCGGGGAATTTGGATTCATCCTGACGATCGTGACCTTCAACACATTTACTGGCGCAAGGATCCATCTCTCCCTCTTCAAATTTACGAGCTAAACACCGTCACATACGGCCTAAGATCGAGCCCATATCAATCTATTCGAGTGCTGCATCAGCTGAAAGTAGATGAGGGTAATAAATTTCCCCTAGCTAGCGAAATTCTGATCAATGACGTTTATATTGATGATTTTTTGACTGGTAGCTCTTCTATCGACACTGCGCTTGAACTACAATCTCAACTCGTCGGCATTATGGAGAAGGCAGGCTTAAAGCTAAGTAAGTGGGCTAGCAACTCGAGGGAACTCTTAGCTCGAGTCGATGCCCCATTCAATGGGCCTGTTCCAATTGCAATGGAAGATGAACCGGAACCCAAAATTTTCTTGCATGCCAGTCCTTCAATTGTGCAGTCTATGATCCAGATGCGTTATTGGATCCCAAATCTAAGAAGGATAGTCCGAAAACGTACATCCCTATGCGTTGCATGTTTCAAGCAGAATGCTGCACCTAAAACACCGATTATGACCGATTTACCGCATTTCAGGGTCCAAGGGAAGCACGCGTTTCAGCACGTTGGCTGCGATTTCGCTGGTCCTTTCCTGATGAGAGACTCACTTCGTAGAAGGTCTCAAACTTCCAAGGTGTACCTCTGCCTATTCGTCTGCATGCAGACCAAAGCCCTTCATCTTGAGGCCGTCACGCAACTGACAACCGCTGCCTTCATCGCGTCCTTCGACCGATTTCTAAGCAGGAGAGGCCTACCATCCGACGTCTATTCCGACTCTGGCACCAACTTCGTAGGAGCCGCCAATCTTCTCAAGGATTTCTACGCTTGGTTTCGAGATTCGTCTACGAAGGAAGATATCCGCCGCTACGCGTTGACAAAGGAGATTGTGTGGCACTTCAATCCACCGGCAGCCCCGCACTTCGGCGGTCTCTGGGAAAGCGGTGTGCGGTCGGTCAAGAGACTAATGCGAATCTCTGCTGCCAACACTCCCCTCACCTACGAGGAGTTATCTACACTGTTTGCCCGGTATGAAGCCATCCTCAATTCAAGACCACTTTGCCCAGTCTCCTCCGATCCTGAGGATGTCGCGTATCTCTCCCCAGGTCATTTCTTGGTGGGCGGCAACCTTCTCTCATACCCAGAGCCTTCACCCCTTGACAGAAGAGAAAATTCCCTCCACCGATGGCAGCTAGTGAAGCGGTACTCTCAACACTTTTGGTCCAAGTGGCACCAAGATTACCTCTCAACGCTACAAAAACGAGTCAAGTGGAAGGATAACCATCCCAACTTACGAATTGGAGACTCAGTTTTACTGAAGCAGCCAGCGCTTCCCGTTCAACATTGGCCATCCGCGCGTGTGATGGAGGTACATCCTGGGTCTGATGGGGTGGTCCGCGTCGCCTCAGTTAAGACCGCCTCCAATCACACGTACCGCCGCCCTGTCGTGCAACTGGTTCCACTTCTTCCTCTCAATTCTTCAGAAAACGAAGAGCCTTTACATTAAAATTTTATTTTGTCAAAATTTTGGTGGGCGGTTATGTTTACGCCAACTCTATTCCCGCCACGCGCCGCGCGTTACTTATGTACTTACGCTTAGGTGGGAGGGCTTTCCCTACTCACCCATCTCCTCCGAGCTCGTCAGTCGTACGCAAACCGCTCGATCAAGTGCGAACCAATTTATATCAACGAGATCTTCTCTTCGCATTCTCACCAGTTCGTACTTCCGCCATCAAATCGCAAGGATTGTAAGTATGAGTACCCAACGCCGGCCTGATTCTCATCAGCTATTTACAAGAAGTATTAAGTTGACAGCTTTTCTTTCACTTTCCCAGCTTCGGAGAGCCTGGGAACCTCATCTAACCTCATCTCATCTCATCCTCGCCTCATCCTCGTGTCGTCTCGTCTCATCTCATCTCATCTCGTCTCGTCTCCGTCTATTTATTCTCAACTCTATTCTACTCTACTCAACTCGACTCAAATCAACCGAGCTCAATCGCATCTCAACCGAGCTCAAACGCATCGTAACCGCATTCTCATTATCTCGAGCGTCTCCCAACCGAATTATCCTTGCCTTCCTTTCCCCCCTCTCGTGTCATTGTGCATTATTATTTTTTGTTCTTTAGAAGGAGCTCCTCAGTTTATTCAAGGTACCAATTTTATTTTATTCCTATTTTCTTATATTAATTTTAAACCTAATCTATTCTCAACTGAAATTATTTGCCTGCCGATTATACATTTTATTTTCACGAGAAGGTAGTCGTGTTATTCATTATTTTGAAAACCCTGCCAAGCTCAAACAATTGTATTATAGTCAATGACGGATTCCTCAATTCTTTAATGGAATTATAAATCCCACGAGTCAGTTACAAAACTCCAAATATTTACGCTGAATATGATAAGATACCCAGGCAGTGAAACAAATTAAGTTTGGTAATATGCATAAATTACCACAACTACCTAACTTATTCAAAACCACTACTAGCTTTCCGCCTGCAAGTTGGCAGAAAAATACGCAGGTTTGTCTCAAGGACGAGGAAGTGTTCATATTTCAACATCTTATGCATAAAATGCATTGCAGCGGTTACAATGTGTCTATGAGTTTTAGAACCAACCAAATAACCTGTACGATCGCAAATAATTATCCGTAGACCTTAAAAAAAGCCGCAAAGGGACATTGAGAGACCCTTCAACCAGCACAAAGAAGGCAGGACATTGAAGGAGGGATAGACGGAAAGCACCTGCCATCCGGTCTTGTCAAGCTCATCAATGCCAACGCTGCCGTCTAGCTGTCAGAGCAGCCAAAGTATGGTAGGTGAGCTACTTTTGAATTATTCACCTTGTTCGACGAACAGATCTTGAAGTGAAGAGGGGAAGCCCAACCTTCGGATTTGCCTGTTTTCGCCCAACATCCTAGAGCATATTTTTCGAATTTCGTCTTGAGCGGCCACCTCGTCAATTTTGAGCTGAAACATTACACAGACGTACTAATCATGGCAGGGTCGTTAGAAATAAGAAATGTAGTAGGCACGCTACGAAAAATACATTATGTGGAAGTGGGTTTGAAACGAATAAAACGCTCAAAATTCATTAACAGGGGTTGGTTATTCCTCGGACCAGTAGCATGGGGACTCACTCCAATTGATTCAGGGTCCAAAATATAGTGAAAAATTATACCCCTCACGCCTAGGTACCAGAAATCTCGAAAACACACATTTGAAATGGGTAGATAGATACCCATTTTGACCCGTAACCTCTTCCAGTGGACGCTAATCGTCCCGGGACCAGTCTTATTGGGATGAGCGTCCAAAATGTAGTCGAAAATGACACCTCCACACGCCTTGATCGCCAAAAATCTTAAAAAATCCATTTTTCGAAATACACATTTTGACACTCCCCTCACTTTGGTCCGATTGGGTTAAAAAGATTTGAGGACCATTTAGAACCGGAAACGGGTCCCTGGCCAAAATGTACACAAAACACTGCAGGCTGGCCGTGCTTTGACTGTACACATAAAACATTATTATGTTGGGGGCCCAGCTTGCTTCTTCTAAGTATGGGTGTTTGTTGCCTATTGCACCCATTCGTTTTGGTTGTACTGTTGCGAGCTGGCACCTGTCAAATGGGCTGCCGGCGTCGCAAGGTCAACGACCTGTGGAGGGCTGAGGGCCATTCTCGAACATTCGCGCATCATATCGAATTGGCTGGAACCTTCCCGTTTGCTTGAGACAACACGTCGAGTTCCCAGAACCAGAGAACGTTCTAGAAGGTACTCGACAAAGAGGCAGCGAGTATGGAAGGGAGAGTCCTCGCCAACATTCCGCGCTGTGGAATTTATTTGGATGATATCCTTCTCGGTGGTGAGACTTTGGATGAATGCGCACAGCGGTTGCATGAAGTACTTTCCCGATTAGACAAAGCGAATGTCAAGATCAACATGGTGTAAGCCCCCAGGCTTGCTGCCTCCAGAAGGCCAGAAGGGAGAGAGCATGCGCCAAATGCGCGCGCAGCTCCTGCCTGGACGTCGCATTCAGAGAGGCCCAGCGCTGACTTGTTCCGAAGGCGTCCAACCAGGCGGTCGTCGTCGAGGCGCCCCTCGGGGCTGAGGCGCCCAACATGTTGGAGTGTATATTTTTGTAACCCTGTCGTGCAAGAGATTTCTCACTCAGTCCATCCTGGCTTCGTCCTGTGCTCGCTCTGATGTGAACTCTTCTACCGTGCTGAAGTCGACTGAAGCTGTAATATTGTGTTTCCCCATGAGATAAAGGACTCAAGTTAATAAGCCTCGCTGTGTACCTGCGGGACAGCGAGCCCCCTCCTGTTTTTCCTTCGACGTCGACGCCGTTTTTGTCAGCTGGTATTGTTGCACTTGTTCATTAAATTGTAATTCCTGTATATCCTAATTTCATGTCACTTGCATTAATTGTATTTTATGCTCCACATGTGGTCTAATTTACTTTGTCTTGTATCAATTCTAGCCCAGGTTGAGGCATATTTTCCTTTGCAACGAGTCCTTGTTTTTAATTATAATTCATTTTGTTTCAATGTATTTTATGTTCATTCTTGGTATCCCTAGTTGCTCAGTCATAAGTCTAAGACTTACATCCCGTATCCTCTCGCTAGGTCGCTTCCAAATTCTCCGAAGAAACCCGAATTAAACCGTAGTAAATTCATAACAGATTTTAATTCGAGAGAGGCTTACACTTTCACAATAACAAAATCAAGGTTAATAGTAGTGGAACCATATTGAACAGACAAATTTACTTACCTTTCACTAACAATGACTGGCAATTAGCAGTAACAAGATTTCCACAATACTTCTGTAGGGCCTTGTAGTCGAAAGACATTTTATACAAAAGACTTGGACAAGCCAGTGTCACTGGGCTACCAGTATCAACCAAAAATCCTATAGATAAATCATTCTTAAAAACTAAATTAATATACACAGGTGAAACTGAAGGGGCATTACTGACACTAAGAACTTCACTCACCAAGGAGACATCCCAGCATGGAGCAGTGTGACCAACCGTGTTGCACGAAAAACATTTCCAAGACCTTGCTGGACAGTTTGGTGGCAAATGATCACGAAAACACCGGACACAAAGACGAGGAATAAATGACTTTCCAGTCATTTGACTTGATCCTCGGTTGTTATGCTTTTGAATATCTCTGTCAGTTGTGAAGTTGACACGGCGATATGATGATGGTCCAGGTGAAGGAGAATGGTGATATGATGATGGTCCAGGAGAAGGAGAACGGCGATATGATGATGGACCAGGTGAAGGAGAACGTCTTTTAGGAGAGCTATGATGATTTTGCTGACCTGGTTCTCTTGAGGACGTTGCCAAAATTGATGATGTCATGGGCATAGATGATTCAAAATTTTGTCCCTTAATATGAGCAGCAGATTTGGCTGTACGTTCCATATCAAGAACAATCTTGGAAGCTTCCTCAAATGTGAGAGTTTCCTTTTCAGCCAATAGCTTCATTCTCAAGCCCACACACCAGACGATCACGTAAAGCTTGATCCCTAAATGCCTCAAACTTGCAATCACGCGAAAGCCTTTTAAGTTTGATGATGTAATCAGCAAGGTACTCACTAGGTTGTCTATTATTGTGGTGTAAAAAGTGTATCGCTCAGAGATGACACATGTTGGGGATGCACAGATACTCCTGAGAGACCTGACACATTCATCAAAGGACAAATCACGAACAGATTTAGGTTGCACAGCATCCCTCAGAGTACTGAACAAGTCAGGGTCAAGCGCCAGACATAGGCGCGATACCTTTTCAGCATCTGCTAAATCCTTGAATTGACTGAAATATAGATCCACTCGTTCCAAGTATGATGAGAATGACTCAACAGCTTTATCATATTTTGGGGTTACCTGAGGCTGCATGCTTGTTGTCATAGCCTGGGACAACAACTGACTTAGTAACTCACTCAGTTTTACATCTTCGGAAGTCGCCATGATCAGTCGTCAATATAGGACGGGAAATAGATGAAGCATTCACAAGTAGACGACGCAAGCCAACGAGAACAATGGATGTGGCACTTCCAAGTAGACGACAAAACTACGTACAATAACACCACTCAACACCTCTCAGAAGACGGAAAATTACCTCGTCGCCAAATGATATGACGAAAACAATCCAATTTCATCAACTGTATAATCTTACAACTTTCAACTACAACTTCAATAACACTGTGTAACGTTACAACTCATAACCTACAAGAAGGACAAGACCTACTGACTCATCTGGGCCCAACATGGCATTCTCAAAATGATAACATGTCAGTGTTGCCAGCCTTGCCTCTGAATTGGCAATATACTACACTGGCCCTCTTCATTATGAGTAAATCCAGCACTACTTTCGAATCAAATAGAAAGTATGTAGATATTGTCAAAAATTTAATTTTCCTTTGTCAGTCACCATCGAAACACAAAAAGCACAATGAAATAAGGAATCAAGTACCGTGTGGTTGCTGTTCCAAGTTTATTTGCCTATACACGTCACCTTGTCCAGTTTTCATTTTGGACGGATGGGCTAAACTCGATAATCTCAAAACAGGTCTATCCGACTTTTGGACTGGTGAAAGACGCCATCGCGATTCCAGGTTCAACTTTTCAGATTAACAATAATCGAGTTTTACTAAACTCCGGTAAATACTTTTCTGATGAAATAGGGCATAAGTAGAGTTGATGAAATTGAATATTCCAAACGGGGGGTCTTCTTTCTTGTTCAATTGGTCGAAAGGTGAGAAAAAACGCTGCAAATTCATTCACACGGGTAGGTTATTCCTGACTAGGCGCATAAAGACTCATTTCTTCAACATGAAAGGGGGGGGGGATAACAGTGGGTGTGGCGGGGACTCATTCTAATCGATTCAGGGTCCAAAATTCAATGAAATGATACCCCACACGCCTACGTACCAAAAATATCGAAAACATCCGAAAAGGGTCCGGCGTCCAAAATTTAGTGGAAAATAATACCCCACACACCTAAATTGCCAAAATCTGGAAAATCCATTTTAAAAAAAAACGCATTTTGAACTCTACCCTTGCCCAAACTTGGTTCGATTGGGCTGAAAAGTTTTGAGGAACAACTAGAGCCGGGAACGGACCCCTTACCCAAATTTCAGATTTTTAGAAAAATTTCTACTAACAAAGTTGGTGTGGACGGCGGCCGGACATTTGATTTTTTTGATCTAGACACTTTGAAACGCCCAGAAAAAAACATTGGGCCGAATCGGAGAGATTGACTTTTTGCATGTAAACATTGGTTGATTATTAAAGGAATAACCAACCAAAAAAATGCACAAAAAGTTAAACCGTTCAAGTTGTTGAGGAGATAACGTGTATAAAACCTATCATGGTCGCTCTTGTAATCTTCTATGTGAGGCTCCACGCTGACATGCAATGTAATAGCACCAGTTAAAAAAAAAAAAAAAAAGATTAGAAACGGCTTACGTGTGATTTGAGGGTGAAGTAAATCCCTTGGTGGAGCAGCGTGTAACCTTTGGCTTTGGGGTCTCGTTCAATTTTTTCGCAGTCGTCCGCTACCACGCCGTCTATGAGCAAACCTGCAAAATTCAGGATATCTGTGTCTCAGGCTCAAAATAGTTTAGAATATCAACCCTGATTAGGGCAGTAATTAGTTGCGAGAAAACTGAACATTCAGTTAGGGTTCTTTGAACGATCTGATGTCAGATACAGACAAAAACCAGGACAACCAATTTAATGAATAATTGGAAAATTGAATAAATAAATATATTTTCAATGAAAATGTTCCTATTCACTAATTCATCATCACATTTCTTGGAAACTTTTAGTAGAAGATGAAATACTGACAGCTTCCTGGTTAATAAGGAAGTTCCAAGGAAGTTAGATGGAAGAAAGATAGATACCCATTTTGACCCATTACTTCTTCCGGTGGGTTTCAATAGTTCTGGGACTCATCTTATTGGATTTAGCGTCCAAAGTTTAGTGGAAAATGATACCCTACACGCCCAGATCGCGAAAAATCTCTTAAATCCATTTTTCGAAATACACATTTTGACCCCTACTCCGCCTAAATTCGGTCCGATCGGGCTGAAAAGTTTTGAGGAACAACTAGTCCCTGAACAAAATTTTTGAACAGATTTTTAGAAATTTTTCCACTACCAAAGTCGGCGTGGACGGTGGACATTTAGACTTTTTTGATCTGGACAGTTTGAAACGTCCAGAAATAATTTTGTTCCGAATCGGAGAGATTAACTTGCATGAACACAGGTTGGTAATTCAAGGAATAACCAACTGGAAGGAATCTGCAGCTATAGATACTATATTAGTGACTGTATACGCTAATAAAGTGTGAACATGAAATAATAAGTTGGCACTAACCGAGCATGCAGGTGTCAGATTCAGCTCTGGTTGGAGACCCCTGTTCGAGCGCATTCTCCAATTCGTAGTCAGGAGCCACCGCTGGCAGTGGTAACGGTTTTACTATTGGCTTCTTCATCAAACTCGAGATAATCTGCTCGGCTGAAATGTGAAAAGCAGAAACAATAGTACAATCATACAGATCAGGTCACTCGCGATTAGGAATTATCGTTAATACCGTTAAACTAAAGGAAAATACTTGAAGGTTTTCGATAATTTATTAGAGCTCAATAGAATATTAGTAAATGTTGAAGCTAAAATTTTGCAAATTACCTATTCTAAAATACTAAGTTTATCATTATAGGTCTTTGCCATTACTTGAGGTCTCCAGGGTTGACAACGAATTATTATTCTAAGTATAAATTCTTATTGGACTCCATTTGCGGCCTGGGACGTAAACCGAAATTTTGGTCAGGGACCCGTTTCAGGCTCTAGTTGGTCCTCAAACGGCATTTTCAACCCGATCGGACCAAGTTTTGGCGGGGTAGTGGTCAAAATCTGTGAGATTATCGGCGATCTAGGCATGGTGGGGTATCATTTTCCACTAAATTTTGGATGCTGAATCCAATGAAATGGGTCCCAGAACGATTGGCGCCCACCGGAAGAGGCTATGGGTCAAAATGGGTATCTATCTACCCATTTCGAATATGTGTTTTCGAGATTTCTAGTACCTAGGCGTGTGGGGTATCACTTTCCAATAAATTTTGAGCGCTGAATCGATTTGAATGAGTCTCCCTGCTAATAGTCTGAGAAATAACCAACCCCTGTGAATGAATTTGCAGCATTTTTATCTAGACATCATGAGACGTTCAGATAGAAATTTTGGGGCCAGCGGGAGATTGTCGACCTCCCCTCCCAAGACCGTGAATACATAGGTCTATTGTTCAAGGAATGACCAACCAATACAATGATTTCAAAGAGGTAGTTGCATTTTAAACGAAATCAATAGGAACTCAAGTCAACAAAGTCTGATCATATGGGAATTCGGTATGATTGAACTCGAATGTAACATAATACGAGTAATGATGTGAATAAATTAAGGTTGGAATAACGAAATAATTCCTGAAAGAATGTTCTTCTTCGAACAAAGCTTCAATAAAACTTTCTGGAGGCACTTCTTGAGGCAAATTAATGGAAGAATCTTCTCTGAGGCTTGGTTAGGCCGTATACTACGACTGTGTAATTGTAGCCTCGTAGGGAATAAACTGTCGCGCATTATAAGTATTGTTAAAGTAAACAGCAACTGAATTTTATAATTTTCTCTTCTTCAATTTTGAGTTTAACGAAAGTTTTCTTCAATTTGTTCTCACTTTGGTAGCAATAATTCTATCATTTATATATTTCCTCCACATTACAGAAACTTTTGGCTAATCCCATTTAATACAACATCCAATAACAATAAAGATTGAACAAAGGAAGTGTTTGAGAAATGTTGTGGCTTGAGGTGATTAGAATGAGATACACTGACACAGTTCTGATGAATTATGAATAACGTTTTTAATGCGAACAAGGTGACAGAACAATATTAAACGAGGAGACATGTATATGAGGCACGAGCAGAATGGAGACTGACCATTAATGCTAACAAAATGGCGTTGTCTCATTGGCGAACCTAAGCTCCGAACTGTTCTCTACCTATATAAAATCACAGCTCAAACAACCCTTGTGTGAGAATTTGCAGATTTTTTCCATTTGGCATACTGCAACTAGGACGCTGAATCCAATGAGACAGGTCCAGGAAACGATTGACGCCCACTGGACGAAAGTATGGGTAAATCAGCTTGCTTACAAGTCCGCAACTCAGTGGGACTGTTGTGGCTTGAGGTAATTAGAAAGAGATACATGGACGCGGTTCTGATGAATTATGAATAACGGTTTTAATGCCAACAAGGTGACTGAACAATATTAAACGAGGAGACATGTATATGAGGCACGAGCAGAATGGAGACTGACCATTAATGCTAACAAAATGGCGTTGTCTCATTGGCGAACCTAAGCTCCGAACTGTTCTCTATAATTGTTCTTCACTACACTCTCCCTCAGTAAATTATTTCAATTGGTATAGTCTCTGGGGTAGAGGGGTCGTTGGCGTTGACGGCATGATCTTCGCAGTTCAGGCTGATGTGATGGTGCTTGTGAGGTCAGTGGAGCTGGAGTGGCTGATGTAGGTAACTGAGTAGATCCTGGATTGTTGGTTGGTGGATCAACAGCAGAGTTACTGATAATTGGGATACCAGTTCTTGGATGAGGTGAATGTTCATCAGCAAAGGTGACAGTTTTTTTTGGAACCAGTGATGCAATAAGTTGGTTGATGTGTCTCTTGACTGTGCGACCAGTATCCAATTCTACAATGTAGTGATACTGACCCAGCTTCTTTTGGATTTTTCCGAACTGCCAAACATCTTGATTTCCTTGACGAATCCTAGCTTGTACCCTCTCTCCTTCTTCAAGAGAACGAATTTTCAATGCACTTTTGTTTTGCACCAACGCCTTCTTGTTTGGAAGTAAAGCATCCAAGCGGATACGCAAATGCCTTTTTAAATATAATTCTGCAGGTGATTGGCCTGATGCTAAAGGTGTTGCTCTGTAGCAAAAAAGGATATTCCTAATCTTTGCTGCAAGTGGCGTAGGATCAGTAGCAGCAGCTTTCAGGCGACGCTTGAGGGTTTGGATGCTTCGCTCAGCTAATCCATTTGTGGCAGGGTGATTGGGTGCACTAAATTTTTGAAATATTCCATTTTGTTTGCAATAAGATAAGAATTCCTCACTTTTAAAAATTGTGGCATTATCAGTCACCATGACTGAAGGGAAACCGTGAATTGAAAATATGTCATCCAGAAGACAGTTGTTGATGTAGAGGATGGAGCATCATGCAGCATGCGCACCTCTGCCCATTTGGACTTTGCGTCAATGACCATGAGGAAAAAGTATCCATCCAAAGGACCAGCAAAATCAATATGAATCCTCTCCCAATTTTCTCCTGGGGTGTCCCAAGGATGAATGATGGCTTTAGGTAGGTTATGTCGAATTGTGGCACAGGCTTCGCAACTCTTTACAAGGCGCTCAATATCTTCGTCAAGTCCTTCCCAGTAAACATATCTGCGCGCAAGCTGTTTCATTTTCGTGGCACCCACATGTGTTGCATGTAACTCGGTCAAAATAGCAGACTGGAGAGACTTAGGGATTACGGCTCGGTCGGACTTGAAGAGCATGTTGGATGAAACTGTAAATGGCCTATCTTTGCGACTGTTCTTCAGCTCATGTAGTAGCGCTTGTAATTCTGGATCATTTGCAGTTGCTTCCCTGACGGTGTCAGCTGTAATGGTCAAGGTAGAGATCTGGAACAGAGTTTCAGCACACAAGGTATTTACCTCATAATCAATGAATACTCCTTGCGGTTTGCCCAAAGAGACTGGAGCACGATAGAGGCAATCGACGTTTTCATTTTCCTTTCCTTTTTTGCATTTAATAGTGTAGTCAAGACCACTAAGGAAAGAAGCATATCTTAAAAGGCGCGCAGATGTCATTTGTGGCAAAGGTCTATCAGGGTGAAAAATCCTTGCCAATGGTTCATTGTCTGTGACCAATACAAAACGCTTGCCAAATACATAATTGAAAAAATGGTTTGTGGCGTATACTATAGCAAGAGCTTCTCTATCTAATTGGCTATAGTTTCTTTCTGCCTGAGTGAGAGCTCTTGAGGCAAATGCAATTGGCTTTTCGTGCCCATCAATTTCGTGGCAGCAATTCCTGTAGGGCTTGCATCAGTTGTGAGGATCACCTGTTTGGATGGATCAAATGGAATTAGCACCCTATCACTACATAATTCTGATTTAAGATCCTGGAATCTTCTGCAGCAGGTGACCACACAAATTTGACATCTTGTCTGAGTAGCTGGCGGAGTTCGTGAGATCTTGTGGAGAAATCAGGAATCAAACGTGCGTAGTAAGTGACTAGCCCCAGGAAACGTCTTAATTCGTCGGCATTTTTAGGTTGCGGCATCTGAGACACAGCTTGCACTTTGGTGGGGCACTTCTTGAGTGAGTTGTATGAAACAACATGACCCAAATAATTGATACTCTCCTTAAAAAATGAACACTTGCTTTTGTTCAAGTGGAGATCATTTGTTTTAAGACGTTCCAAACATGCAACCAGATTCCTGGTGCACTCTTCGAGAGTTGTACCACGGCATATAATGTCATCAAAATAGGCTTCAACTTTGGAAAGACCATTCAAGAGTTGAGACAAAATGCGGTTGAATTCTGCTGGTGCGGTCTTGATCCCAAAGCTAAGTCGGTTCATTTTGAAAGTTCCTTTATGAGTTTAAATTGTTTGAATTTTGCTCCCTTCTTCATCAACTTTGAGGTGGAGATATGCTTTGTAGAGATCCAACTTACAGAAAAATCGAGATCCTCTGAGGCTGTGTAGGACTTCGACAATACGGCGGATTGGGTGATTGGCAGAAACTAATCTCTGGTTGACTGCACGTTTGTAACACCACAATCTAACACACAATAGCACAATCTAACACCTCCATCTGGTTTGGAAATTACGACAAGAGGTGAGCCCCAATCACTAGATGTTACAGGGGTGATGACACCTTGAGACTCGAGAGTGGCCAGTTCTTCTTCAACCCTTCCACGCAGGGCAAAAGGAACATCTCTTTCCTTTATGAAGGTTGGTTTTGCGCCCTCTCTTAGCTGGAGTTTTACTTCAATATTTGGAATACAACCTATTCTTCCTTCAAATATAGAAGAGTAGTTCTCCAAGATGTCATCCTGTGCTCTGAGCTGTTTTCAAGCAAAAAGTCAATATTTCCGATTCGCCCTGTTACGCCTAGGTTTAGTGTGGACTGTTTTTTCAAGTTGTAGATGTCAAACATAGCAGTCAAAATTAGCAACTGTCCGTCCGCCTTCCACGCAGATTTTAGTATTAGAAAATTTTCTAAAAATCTGAAATATTCGTCAGGGACCCGTTTCTGGCTCTAGTTGGTCCTCAAAACTCTTCAGCCCAATCGGACCAAATTTGGGGGGGGGGGGGGGGGGTAGGGGTCAATATGTGTACTTCAAAAAATGGATCATTGAGATTTTTGGTGATCTGGGCGTTTGGGGTATCATTTTCCACTAAATTTTGGACGTTGAATCCAATAAAATGGGTCCCGGAACGATTGGCACCCTCTGGATGAGGTTATGGGTCAAAATGTGTACTTATTTACCCTTTCGAATGTGTGTTTTCCAGATTTCTGATACCTAGGTGTGTAAGGTAATATTTTCCACTAAATTTTGGACCCTGAATCGGTTGGAATAGGACTGGGACCCGCCAGACCCACTTTTTCCCTCATTTTCCTCATGTTGAAGAAATGAGTCTCCACGCGCCTGGTCCGAGGAATAACCCACCCGAGGAATTTGCAGCGTTTTTTGGCGTAGATGAACTGGAGGAGGCGACTGAATTGAGGAGCGCGACGGATATTTCTAGGTCATATATAATCACAGCTAAAAAAGAATGTTCTGTGTTGAAATTCGGGAAGGAAACCGGAAGAACGAAGGAGATGAGGAATTATGACTGCGAAGAAATAGCAACCCTCTCAGTTAATAATTCATTAATCGAAAGGCTGGCAGAGGCAGGGGATGATGGGTCGGCGGAAGGTGATGGGTCGTGGTCGGCAGCTGATGGTTGGGGGTGATGTGTTATGGGGAAGGGGGGGGGGATCCCTGAAGAGGCTCTGGGATTGCCAAAAGGATGAAACCGACATTGTGTGGCGAGAGGCAAGGACCTCTCACTTTAGGGTTCTACCCTTGGAGGACAGCCGTTGAACGATCTAACTCGTGAAAAGGGTCTACTCAATATTCAATTCGGAAACATGTAAATGTGGTTGAGATGTTCAATATTGTTGTAAATCGCTAACTTATCGAGAATGACGAACCAGGTTGAGATTCAGAACAAGAATGACAATCTATATTTACATTTTTACCGCCAGGTGATGCGTCCACTTGGCACTATGGTTGCGTTATTGTATTTTACGCACGAAGAGGAATACAACCTACATTAGGACTTCGCATTTTGTTTGTAAATATGACTGACTAGGCTAGGCAAAAGCTCTAGTTGGTCCTCAAAACATTTCAGCCCGATCGGAACAAATTTGGGTGGGGTAGGGGTCAAAATGAGTATTTTGAAAAATGGATTTTCGAGATTTTTGGCGATCTAGGCGTGTGGGGTATCTTTTTCCACTAACTTTGGACGCTAAATCCAATCAAATGGGTCCCGGAACGATTAGCGCCCTCTGGATGAGGTTATGGGTCAAAATGAGTATTCATCTACCAATTTTGTATACGTGTTTTTGAGATTTCTGGTTCCTAGTCGTGTGGGGTATCATTTTCCACTAAATTTTAGATCCTGAATCGGTTGGAATGAGTCCGGGACTCGCCACACCCACTGTTTCCCCCATGTTGAAGAAATGAGTCTCCATGCGCCTGGTCAGAGGAATAACCAACCCGAGTGTATGAATTTGCAGCGTTTTTCGTTGCTGATTCGAGCGGGTTGACAGGAAAATCCATGTGCAGACTTCAAATCGGATAATAAACATTGGCGTGTTATCTGCAGGATCTGAACTGTAACTCGATAAATCCAGAGGATCCGACTGTTGGTGAACAGCCCCTAAAATAGCTTCCGTTGGTGAAAGTGAGAAATGTCGTAGGATCTTCGGACATAATTGCCACTCACACACACACACACATAGACACACAAAAAACCTCGATCCCCAACGCCCGTTCCAGCGGGCACAGTTGAAGGGAACAACTCGCGGAAAAGCCCACGGACAGGCTGGGAGAAATTATTGGTTTTCCCTCGCCGAACACGGAAGGCCATTCGAACACCTTTCCCTTTTACCCGGAATTGCAGTTGGCTCGAGCCAACCGCGGCTGGGATCTTTACGGCTAAATATTGTCTACGCCGGACCTTGAACGGTAATTTACGGCTTTTCCGTTCATCCTGACCGCTTTTTCTTGACCACTCAAGCCTTCTATAGACCACCCGGAGAGGGTGTTTTCGACAATATGTGAAGAGAAATGGCTCCGAACCAATTCTGCCAACCCCACTCCATGAGAGACTGGACCGAGCAGAGAATTGTCATTTACACAACGCATATATCTGCTACCGAAATTGAAATTATTCAGTGAGATTTGGAATTTTGGCAGTCACTTAAACTTCAAATAATTCATACTGAAAAATGACCAACTCTGACTTGTCACAATCCTTACAGTTATGTTAAGGTTAGGCATGGAATAAGTAGGGATGGTTAGGCTACTTATTCCATGGGTTAGGCTTATGTTAGTTAAGGTAAGGGCATTAACATGTTAATTTCACAACCGACTTTTTACACGTTCTTTGCACCTGAAATTCTCCCCTCCCGCACACATCCATCTCCCTTTTTGAAACAGTACACCCCTTCCACAGTACCACCCTGCCATGGAATAAGTATTTATTCCATGACCCTGCTCACTGCAATTTTCAGTAAACATGATTTCACTCATGTTCATAAATGCCGACTTACATACATTAGCACTTCAGCAACCAAATGTATGCTAAATCGTACAACAATAACATGTATTAATAAGGGACAGCGCGAACGCAGTCCCTACTAACAAAAATTATGTGCCCGAGATATCCACATTTGGGATATTCGCAGGGGTCAACCCATCCAAAGTTCAATGGAAAGACCTCGCCCTGGAGGAACCACCTCCTTGATCATGGTAAGCCTCCACACCAGGTAAGTATGAATTGTGTGGAAATCTCACGGTAACACCTCCACTGATGGCAAATTTCCCTTGCGACAAGGGCGCCCTCTTCAGGGGAGACGGTGTGGCTAATGGGAGAAGTTCATCTCACCCCGTTGTTCCTTCTCCCCTTCCCTTCAGTGATGGGGCACATACAGTAGGTAAGCACTCATTGATGATGATAAAAATGTGTTGTTTAACTGAATGGATTCTTTACATCCTCGGACCAGGAGCATGGAGACTCATTCCAATCAATTCAGAGTCCAAAATTTAGTGGAAAATGATACCCCACACGCCTATGTCCCGCGTAACAAAGGCATAAAATTTTCAGACCATTAAAAATGGGATTTATATAATTATTGGCTCTATTTGCTACTGTGTACGTTAAAAACGTCTACGCTTCTAATATTTGCTTAAACTTGAAACATTGTAATGTATAATAACTATTTTCAGTGGTTAAAGATGAATGTGAGAAACATGAAATAACTTGTGCAAAAGGTGCAGCTAGGGTGCTTAGAATTAGGGTATTCTCAAAAATGTATTATTGATTTAATATGAATCTTGATGAACACATTTTTAAGACAAGGTGGTAAATTGACACAATTTGCTACATAACCTTCCTTGGCGACTCAGTGATATCGATATACAGTTAACAAATTTAGGGAATGTTATTCAAACGGTGGCTTAATACAATAACATGTATTAATAAGGGACAGCGCGAACGCAGTCCCTACTAACAAAAATTATGTGCCCGAGATATCCACATTTGGGATATTCGCAGGGGTCAACCCATCCAAAGTTCAATGGAAAGACCTCGCCCTGGAGGAACCACCTCCTTGATCATGGTAAGCCTCCACACCAGGTAAGTATGAATTGTGTGGAAATCTCACGGTAACACCTCCACTGATGGCAAATTTCCCTTGCGACAAGGGCGCCCTCTTCAGGGGAGACGGTGTGGCTAATGGGAGAAGTTCATCTCACCCCGTTGTTCCTTCTCCCCTTCCCTTCAGTGATGGGGCACATACAGTAGGTAAGCACTCATTGATGATGATAAAAATGTGTTGTTTAACTGAATGGATTCTTTACATCCTCGGACCAGGAGCATGGAGACTCATTCCAATCAATTCAGAGTCCAAAATTTAGTGGAAAATGATACCCCACACGCCTATGTCCCGCGTAACAAAGGCATAAAATTTTCAGACCATTAAAAATGGGATTTATATAATTATTGGCTCTATTTGCTACTGTGTACGTTAAAAACGTCTACGCTTCTAATATTTGCTTAAACTTGAAACATTGTAATGTATAATAACTATTTTCAGTGGTTAAAGATGAATGTGAGAAACATGAAATAACTTGTGCAAAAGGTGCAGCTAGGGTGCTTAGAATTAGGGTATTCTCAAAAATGTATTATTGATTTAATATGAATCTTGATGAACACATTTTTAAGACAAGGTGGTAAATTGACACAATTTGCTACATAACCTTCCTTGGCGACTCAGTGATATCGATATACAGTTAACAAATTTAGGGAATGTTATTCAAACGGTAGGTAATGAGTGTTCTGTCCTATTACTTACTATTGGCAGCACTCCTCAAGCGCATTCTCGTGGCTAACGGGATAAGTTCATCTCACCCCATTGTTCCTTCTCCCCTTCCCTTCAGTGATGGGGCACATGCAGTAGGTAAGCACTCATTGAAGATGATAAAAATGTGTTGTTTAACTAAATGGATTCTTTAAATCCTCGGACCAGGAGCATAAAGACATTTAAACAACAGATATATGATATGGATTGAGAATAAAATCTTTGAAACACTTGTGTTTGACATGGTTCTATGGCGTCCTGGTGAATTTCTTTATTGGTCTTAGAACAAATGTGCAGAATAGGCAGGGCAGCAGTTCTAGCTTCAAACAAGGATCTAAAGCCTGGTTCATACTCATTCGTACCTTTTCGTTGCGTTTGAGGAGATGTGCACGCGTTTGCCCCGAAAATCGTGGTGACCAATCATACTCTTGCGTGCCTTTCTGTGCGCTAAGCTTCTTCCACTTGGGGTTGGCCATATTCTGTGCTTGAGGTGTTGTCGTGAAGTGATAAATAATTATTGTGTAAATACTTTGTTAAATGTGTTTTTTTTTTCTTTCAATTCATTCATTAAGGTTTTTCGGGCAAACGAAGCAAGCGAGTACCAACCAACCTTCCAAGTCTTCATGTTATCAATAATTATTGCACCTCCACAATTTTCGAAGTCGTAATTCATGATTGATGCTGTGTAAACTATTTAGAAAAAGTTCGCATTTGAGAAATACTTGTACTTCTAACGGTCACAATGTTATTAATTTTGTTTTCAGCCTTATTACCAATCGCTCCAAACTCCCTGTGTATTGTGAATGGATTACAATGAGGTGCACATCCACTTATTCAAAGCTCCAAAATTACTTGAAATTATTTTTGCTGTTGCAGGTGAATGCAGTATCCAGTTTGACTGCATAGAGTAAAACAACTCGGGGCTAGACGCAATAAATATTTACTAAGTAGTACTTGACAGTCATTTAATTTCCGAGGACAAAAATATTTATTTACAAATTATTTGTAGGAAAACTATCTATGAACAAATTATTATTTAAGAAAAAATAATTATTTCATAATATTTTAATAACGAAGACAAATGATTTATTTACAAACTAATCGTATTCATTCTTTTTTTCCCATTGCAAGCGCAGTTAGTTAACTAGAAGGTACCTATCATGAGGTCCACACTAGTTTTTAAATTTAATTTTTTACTAACGACGGTTAGATGAAACTCATCACATCGATGAAGGAATTTCTTGTCCAAATCACTGCTCTTGTTCTGGCGATACACTGCTCTCACTGGGACCATCATTTTCTCTTAGCTTCTCCTAAAATGTACAGATGTCAAATAAATATTTCTGTTGTTTCCTAATATTAACAGTGTAACCCTTTCCATTCGTCAATTACATACTTTCTTCGAGAGTGGCCTATTTCAGCCACACTTTTGGTTGGTTGTTATATATTGGTTAGGTTGAATTCCTGGAATAATCAACCTATATTTCATGCAAAAAGTCAATCTCTCCGATTCGGCCTAAAATTTTTTTTTGGACGTTTCGAGGTGTCTAGATCAAAAAACCAAAATGTCCGTCCGCCGTACGCCGTCCTAACACACCTGCGCAAGACTGTTCCTGAGGCCATGTGGCCCATTACAGTCTATCCTAGTCGTGTTTTTGCGCTAGATCATCTGGGAGCCCTGCTCTATGGCTCTATGGCTTCCCCGTATATCAGGTACCCCACCCTCTTCCGGCGTTCGCCTGCCTGTGGCAGCCCAGGATGGATCTCGTGGAGGTGCCGGGTTTTGCAAGGCGTCTTTTAGTTTAATCTTTTGCTCTGCTAGGCCTCCGCACTAACGCGCCTCTTCTTGAGCTTGCGGTCTTCCATCATTAGCATGTAATGAACTTTAGGGTAGGAATGGCTGTGGAGCTGTTTGGGATTTAGTGCTTGATGTGGTGGTGGCGGCACTTACTCGCCACTTCACTGGGCTTCACTAAACGTACAGGCATTTTGTAGGGGTACCTGAATAGGAAAATACCCCACCTGTGTCCTCCACTCCAGTTCATTCTTCGCCCTTTTCTTTGTGCTCCACAGCCCTGCGAAGAAGTCCACAGCCCTGCGAAGAAGTCCTTTGCTAAAACGCTGTAGGTGGGGCGAGTACTAGGATATTCCTCCCCTGCCTGGATAAAAACCTAAATTTAACTATGCCTAGCCTAAAAAATTATCACAGGCGCATATCACATTTTATTTAAAAGACTACGGGGGGAAGAGAGTACTTGTTATTCCTTCTTCCCCTAAGGCCCCTGAGCACACCCACCACCTGGACGATAGGGAGGGGGATTTATCCCCCGCCAGCCAACCGAGCCCACCCTTCCTAAAGTGGCCCTCCTGCTTCCCGTCTTGTGGGGTTTCCCGTACTGCAGGGTGTTGCTAGCCCAGGAAAAAAATAAAAAATAAAATAATAATAATAAAATTAAAAGCAATAAATAAGGCCCCTGTGCCAGGCACAGAAATAACCAAACCGAACCAATATGCTGCCTCCCCAGAGACTGGCAGGGTCCCCCATCCAGCGACACAAACACTTACTAATACTAATATCACGTCCCTTAACCTATACACATCCAGTCACACTTATTCACATTCACACAGATGAATAAATATAGAGGCAAACATACTGGGGAGAGGAAAGTACTGGTATAATTCCCTCCCTCTCCCTTCTTAAAGAACCTATCCTATGAATAAAACCTACTTAAAAACAAAACCCTTTATTGATGGCAGTTCGTCGCTCTACCTCATGACGTGAACTCCTTCGCCTCTTAGTGCAGCCCAGGCCAACGCAAACTTTCTGAATGCCCCAAATTTCTGACACGAGTCATTCAGTTCAGAGAGTTCGGCTGTCGTGTCAGCCCAGGACTGCAATCCGGCTCTAGCGGCGTCATGCAGGGGGCAGTTCCTGATTATGTGCTCAACAGTTTCTTCCGGAGCACCACATGGGCAGGATGGATGCTCTCGTCTGTGGAAAAAGTGGAGCTTTGCGCTGAAGTTGCCATGGCCTGTTATTAATTGGCTCACCTCGTAGCCTGGTTCTAGGTAACCCATGGCCATTCTGTCCCTGACGTTTGGTAGGAACCCATAAGTG
Organism: Cyrtorhinus lividipennis; assembly: GCA_019603395.1. Lineage (NCBI taxonomy): Eukaryota > Metazoa > Arthropoda > Insecta > Hemiptera > Miridae > Cyrtorhinus > Cyrtorhinus lividipennis. The sequence goes on from CM034001.1 coordinate 10,303,666, forward strand.
TGTCGGCCCTTTTCTGAGCTGTCCCAGCGATGCTGCCATTGATTGTGGACCCAGTTCGCAATGGCAGTCATCTTTGCAGCGACACTTGTCTGCCTGCCTAGAACATCCCTGAGCTCAGAATGAACCTAGGCATAGCATCTCTCTGGCCATTTGACCGACACAGTTGCAACTCGCGCATCCAGGATCAGGTCCAGCGGCTCACAGCCCGCAAGGACCTGAACTGCCAATGTAGAGGTGGTGCGATATGCCCTTGTTGTTGACAAGAGCATGGTTCTCTGAATGCTGTTGATCTTTTCTCGGTATGTTTTAGTTGGCTTGCACCACCATGTTGACGCCGCATACAGGACTGCCGGGAGGAAGACTACTTTATAATATCGCAGTCTCTCCTTGTATATAACACCCCATGCGGGTCCTGAGATACCCCGCATTGCCCCTGACAGTCGAAGCATTCGGCCTGAGAACGATGCTACATATACATATACATGGTTCATACTCGTCCGTAAGGGAGTACGCAGGTATACGCGTCGGGAGAAGAGCCAATCAGAATCGACCATTCAGTGGGCGGAGCTGCGTACGGTTTCCTCCGTTCGAGATCAAAAAGATTTGATTTTCGAACGCAGAAACGTGCGTACAAATGAATGACAACATCAAAGACGAAGAAGAAGGTCAGTTGAGGGAGGAGAAGAAGCCCAGTGAATAGTGATAGGGCCGATAGGGGCGTTTTTATCAAAAGATTTTCGGTTCCAATTCATGTCGTCATGGAATAAAAACTTTTTTCTCCCATATTGACGTCGTGTACTGATGTTCAGTACTCGTATTATGTGATTTGCAATATGTGATAAAATAGTAGTGTAGAAGTTTTGCGGGATGATATCCGGCGTCGTCGATTTGCAGCGCCCACTCTACAGGAGCTGTATCAATGTTTGTATCAATGTATTTTATGTTCATCCTTGGTATCCCTAGTTGCTCAGTCGTAAGTCTTGGACTTACATCCCGTATCCTCTCGCTAGGTCCCTTCCAAATTCTCCGAAGATACCCGAATTAAATTATAGTAAATTCAAACACAGTTTAATTCGAGAGAGGCTTACAATAGGTACCTTCAAGTTAACTAACTGCGCTTGCAACGGGAAGAATAGAGTGATGACCATTGTACATAAATAATTTGTCTTCATCATTAAAATATTATAAAATCATATTTTTTCTTAAATAACAATTTGTTCATAGATAATTTTCCTACAAATAATTTGTAAATAAATATTTTTTCTCGGAAATTAAATGACTGTCAAGTACTACTTAGTAAATATTTATTGCATCTAGCCCTGAGTTGTTTTACTCTACGCAGTCAAACTGGATACTGCTTCCACCTGCAACAGCACAAATAATTTCCAGTAATTTTGGAGCTTTGAGTATGTGAATGTGCACCTCATTGTAATTCATTCACAGGAAGTTTGGAGCGATTGGTAATAATGCTGAAAACAAAGTTAATAACATTGTGAGAAGCACAAGTGTTTCTCCAACACAAACTTTTTCTAAATAGTTTACACAGCATCAATCATGAATTACAACTTTGAAAATTGTGGAGGTGTAATAATCATTGATAACATGAAGACTTGGAAGGTTGGTAGGTACTTACTTGCTTCGTTTGCCCAAAAAACCATAACGAATGAATTAAAAAAAAAAAAAAAAAAACAAAAAAAAAAACACCACATATAACGAAGTATTTGCACAATAATTATTTATCACTTCACGTCAACACCTCAAGCACAGAATATAGTAATAAGGCCAATCCGAAGTCGAAGAAGCTGAGCGCACAGACACGCACGCAGTAGTATGAACGGTCACCATGATTTTCGGGGCCAACGCGCGCAAATCTCCTCGTACGCAACGCAACGTTACGGATGAGTATGAACCCGGCTTTAGCTGGCGATGCAGTGTGACTCCCAGGTATGGACCTTTTCCGTTATCGTTCCGCCAGGCCTCTCGGCCGCCCGAAAGGCCACCAGGTATTTTACTGTCACACTGGCCTGCTCCCTGGTGTTACTAGCTCTGAAGCGAGTTGGGTGGCGGGCATCCCCTTCTCCCCGAAACACCAGGGCTTGGGTTTTCTCTGCAGCCATCTTCAACCTGGCTGACCTGCACCAGCTTTCAACCTGCAAGACGCAGAGTTCGGCGCGTCTCAACATGTTGGCCCTGGTGGAGGCTGTGACAATGACTGCAAGGTCGTCCACATACGCGACTGGGGGGAAGTCCATTTGTTCCAACGTTGAGGCAAGAGGCCGCCAATGACCAGGTTCCAGACTGCTGCGCCCAGTACTGACCCCTGCGGACAGCCCCTTGTGATTGGCACCTCCACTGTGCCAGAACCGGACACCATTGCTGCCATCCTGCCATCAAAATAGCTCAGCATCAGCCTGTACACGTTCCTTGGAATATTTAGCTCTCGTAGTCTTTTCAACACCAATGGCCACCACACTGCATTGAAAGCACCTGCTATGTCAAAAAAGATGACAGCAACATATTTTTTTGTGGACTCGCAGACGCCACAAAGCAGTTGGGTGATTGCTGACTCAGTATTCCTCCCTTTTGTGCAGCCATGTTGAGAGTGGTGCGCTGCTTGTTGCAGGTAGGGCTCCATGGTGTCCAATATTAGGCGCTCTAGGATCTTCCCCTCTATGGACAGCAGGCTAATTGGGCGGTAGCTTTTGCAATGTGACAGATGCCGATCCTCAGCCTTGATGATGGCTCCTATGTGGGCAATCTTCCAGGGCCCAGAAAATCTACCTGTGAGAAGGCACCTGTTGTACACATGGAGTAGCTCATTTTTGTAGGTTGCTGTAGACTCCCTTAGCATAGCCATGTCTATGCCGTCGGGCCCTGGTGCCTTTCCTCTTCCAAAGGAGCTGATGGCCTTGTCCATCTGGGTTCGAGTCCAGAGTGGGGGAGGGGGGAGGCAGGCGTGGCCAGGTCCAATTGATTTGCCTCACGTAGTTCTCTCTTAGCTGGGGTGTCCGGGACCTGCTCCAGGCTTAGGAGATGCTCTTCATAGGGGCTGTTGGGAGCCAGGTAGACACTAGCTAGCAGAGTTTTCTGTCTATTGTGATGACTGCTGTTGCAATGCATGGCGTTGAGAGCACCTCCAGGAGAAAGGCATCGACGTTGGGGTCAGTAATGGCTATGGCGCCGTTCGCCGTCCGCGCCGTTTTTGGTAGTAGGAAATTTTTTTTCTTAAAAAATCTGAAATTTGGGTCAGGGGTCTGTGCCCGGTGTAGGACGGTCCTCAAAACTTTTCAGCCCGATCGGACCAAATTTGGGCGGGGTAGGGGTCAAAATGTGTATTTAAAAAAATGGATTATCGAGATTTTGGGCGATCTAGGGGAGTGGGGTATCATTTTCCACTAAATTTTGGACGCTGAATCCAATGAAATGGGTCCCAGAACGATTGGCACCCACTGGAAGCAGTTATGGGTCAAAATGGGTACTGATTTACCCATTTCGAATGTGTGTTTTAGGATTTCTGGTACCTAGGCGTGTGGGGTATCATTTTCCACTAAATTCAGGACGCTGAATCGATTGGAATGGGTCCGGGACCGCCACACCCACTGTTTCCCCCATTTCCCCATGTTGAAGAAATGAATATCCATGCGCCTGGTTCGAGGAATAACCAACCCTTGTGTAAGAATTTGCAGCGTTTTCATCTGTGGTCCAGCTCCTGTAGAGTGGATGCCGCAAATCAGCGACGCCGGATATCATCCGCCAAAACTTCCATACTACTATTTATCACATTTTGCAAATCACATAATACGAGTACACGACACGATATCAATATAATATATTATATATTTTTAATAGAATAAATAAAAGAATATAATATATAATATAAAATATATTGCCCCCCCCCCCCCATCCAGCACGGATTTATCTATAGGTTAGGGGAAATTTTCCAACATAGTGTATTGTTTGTTAATTGTTTGTGATTTACGGAAATAAATCTATTTTCATTTTCATTTCATTTCATACACTCATGGAACAGAAAATATGATAAAAATTCCCTTATTACAATTACCGGCCTTCTCCTCCTTCCTCAACTGACCTTCTTCCTCGTCATCAATGTTGTAACACCGTTGGACGCAAGTTTCTGCATTCGAAAATCAAATCTTTTTGATCTCGAACGCAGCTCCGCTCACTGAATGATCGATTCTGATTGGCTCTTCTCCGAACGCGTAAACTTGCGTGCTCCCAAAGGGATGAGTATGAACTGGCTGGAGCCAACATCACGTTAGATTAGAAGGATTACGTTTTTTTAACTTCTCCTTACTGCTGGACTGATAAGAACGGACGATACGAAATGGGGAACTGGAACCCTGCGTCACAAGCGTCTTGACGGCAGTGTATCCAATGTCCCATTAGTTCTCAGAAGAAAAAAACGCTGCAAATTCTTACACAGGGGTTGGTTATTCCTCGGACCAGGCGTAGGGAGACTCATTTCATAAACATGGGGGAAATGGGGAAAACAGTGGGTGCAGCGGGTCCCTGACCCATTCCAATCGATTTAGGATCCAAAATTTAGTGGAAAATGATACCCCACACGCCCAGGTACCGGAAATCTCGAAAACGCATATTCAAAATGGGTAATATATACCCAATTTGACCCATAACTTCTTCCAGTGGGTGCCGATCGTTCTGGGACCCATTTCATTGGATTCAGCGTCCAAAATTTAGTGGAAAATGATACCCCACACGCCCAGGTACCGGAAATCTCGAAAACGCATATTCAAAATGGGTAATATATACCCAATTTGACCCATAACTTCATCCAGTGGGTGCCAATCGTTCCGGGACCCACTTCATTGGAATTAGCGTCCAAGATTTAGTGGAAAATGATACCCCACATGCCCAGGCACCGGAAATCTCAAAAACACATATTCAAAATGGGTAATATATACCCAATTTGACCCATAACTTCTTCCAGTGGGTGCCGATCGTTCTGGGACCCATTTCATTGGATTCAGCGTCCAAAATTTAGTGGAAAATGATACCCCACTCGCCTAGATCGCCCAAAATCTCGAAAATCCATTTTTCAAAAAACACATTTTGACCCCTACCCCGCCCAAATTTGGTCCGATCGAGCTGAAAAGCTTGGAGGACCGTTCTAGGCCGGGAACAGACCCCTGACCCAAATTTCAGATTTTTAGAAAATTTTCTACTACCAAAAATGGCGTGGACGGCGTACGGCGGACGGCGTACGGCGGACGGACATTGACCTTTTTTGATCTAGACATCATGAAACGTCCAGAAAAAAATTTTGAGCCGAATCGGAGAGGTTGACCATTTGCATGAAAACATAGGTTGATTATTCAAGGAATAACCAACCAAAACTGCAAATTCTTACACACGGGTTAGTTATTCCTCAAATGGGGGAAACAGTGGGTGTGGCGGGTCCCAGACCCATTCCAATTGATTCAGGGTCCAAAATTTAGTAGAATATGATACCCCACACGCCTAGGCACCAGAAATCCTGACACATAAAAAATGGGTGGATACATACCCATTTTGACCCATAACATCTTCCGGTGGGTGCCAATCGTTCTGGGACACACATCATTGAATTCAGCGTCCAAAATTTAGTGGAAAATGATACCCTACTCGCCTAAATCGCCCAAAATCTCGAAAATCCATTTTTCAAAAAACACATTTTGACCCCTACTCCCTCCAAATTTGGTCCGATCGGGCTGAAAAGTTTCGAGGACCCGTCTCAGCCGGGAACAGACCCCTGACCCAAATTTCAGATTTTTTGAAAATTTTCTACTACCAAAAACGGCGTGGACAATAGACGGCGTCAAAATGTGTATTTTGAAAAATGGATTATTGACATATTATGGCGATCCAGGCGTTGGGGGGTTACTAAATTTTGGACGCTGAATCCAATGAAATGGGTCTCGGAACGATTGGTGCCCACTGGAAGAGGTTATGGGTCAAAATGGGTGTCTATCTACCTATTTCGAGTGTGTGTTTTCATGATATCTGCTACCCAGGAGTGTGGGGTATCATTTTTCACTAAATTTTGCACTTTTAATCGGTTGGAAACGGTCCAGGAGACGCTACACCACTATTTTCCACATTTTCCTCGTGTTCCATATTTTCGACGATTTAGGCGAGTGGGGTATGTTTTCCACCAATATTTGGACGCTGAATCGATTGTAATGAGTCTCCATGCTCATTCCAGGCAATTATCAATCCCTGTGAAAGAATTTGCAGCATTTTTGAATGCTGAATTGATTAAAATGAGTCTAGGCCAAAAGCAGGGCATTACTGAGGCGTTCTGACGTAAGGATTTTGAACTCCATCTAGAACCAACTCTCAACCAATTCCAAACCGAGAATAATCAACTAAGGAATTTTCAAGAGTCTTTTATGTTTGGAATTTGGATTTTTTTTTTTTCATTCCTGCACCAACTACTTATCTAGCGGGAGGAGGATCAACTACCGAACAAGTCAAAATCCTTACTTCGTTGAGATATGAACTACTCGTCTTGATGGAAGAAAGAAAATAGAAGTAATTATATATATAATTAAATAAAATAAAGTAAAAAAAAAAGAAAAAAAAAGCTGCAAATTCTTTTACAGGGGTTGGTTATTCCTCGGACCAGGCGCACGGATACTCATTTCAATCGATTCAGCGTCCAATGTTTAGTTAGGACGGCGAAGAACGTATGGTGGACGGACATTTGCCTATTTTGATTTAGACACCATGAAACGCCCAGAAAAAAATGTTGGGTCGAATCGGAGAGATTGACTACTTGCATGAAAACAGGTTGATTATTCAAGGAATAACCAAGCGAAACCCCCTTTTATCACAATTTTGAGACCTCTCGTTTTCTTCATGTACATACTTGTTTCATACACTCAATTCCTCTCAGCCAAAATATCACTTCCCCGATACTACCCCGAAATCAAACACTGAAAAGTGTTCAAATACTGAGCACGTACAAAAGTTGCACGAGGAACAACGGGGAATACCGAACAGGGCGTAAAACAAACAGGGCAAAACACAAACGACTAACCTTGTCTGTTACAAACCACGTCATAATGTAAAGATGCAAGTTCTAAAACAAGTGCTAGCTCTACTGCTCAGTTTCGACCGAGTTGGGCTCACTTGTTTGGAGATATTTGAGACCTAATGAGACACAGTGAATCTTTTTGACCCAAATTTCAGATGTTTAGAAAATTTTCTACTACCGAAAACGGCGCGGACAATGGACGGCGGACGGCGGGCGGACATTGCCCTTTTGGTTGGTTATTCCTCGAATAATCTACCTATGTTTTCATGATAATGGTCAACCTCTCCGATTTGGCTCAAAATTTTTTTCTGGACGTTTCATGATGTCCTGATCAAAAAAGATCAATGTCCGTCCGCCGTCCGCCGTACGCTGTCCGCCGTCCACGCCGTTTTTGGTAGTAGAAAATTTTCTAAAAATCTGAAATTTGGGTCAGGGGTCTGTTCCCGGCCTAGGACGGTCCTCCAAGCTTTTCAGCCCGATCGGACCAAATTTGGGCGGGGTAGGGGTCAAAATGTGTTTTTTGAAAAATGGATTTTCGAGATTTTGGGCGATTTAGGCGAGTGGGGTATCATTTTCCACTAAATTTTGGACGCTGAATCCAATGAAATGGGTCCCAAAACGATCGGCACCCTCTGGAAGAAGTTATGAGTCAAATTGGGTATATATTACCCATTTTGAATATGCGTTTTCGAGATTTCCGGTACCTGGGCGTGTGGGGTATCATTTTCTACTAAATTGTGGATCCTGAATCGATTGGAATAGGTCTGGGACCCGCCGCACCCACTGTTTCCCCATTTCCCCCATGTTGAAGAAATGAGTCTCCATGCGCCTGGTCCGAGGAATAATCAACCCCTGTGTAAGAATTTGCAGCGTTTTTGATCTAGACACCATGAAATGTCCAGAAAAAAATTTTGAGCCGAATCGGAGAGGTTGACCTTTTGCATGAAAACATAGGTTGATTATTCAAGGAATAACCAACCAAAGGTGGCAGAATCAGGGCAGTATTTGTGTACGAGATCCGTTCTGTCGAGCGAAATAATATACGAATGGAGAAGTAATAAACTAAAAAGAATTTACGAGGCTCGAACGTTTGCCAACATTGTCTACTTTGACGAGGTCCATCTGTCGATTTCCCGTCCATCTGCGGGGGAGACGTAAGGTCAAAAATACTACTCAAAGTACAGAAAAAAACCCTCAGCTCCAAAATAGGTTGTTCATAACTGCTCCTCATTCCTCATGGACGACCCCTATTCAAAACTCGGAGTGTTTCCTCTCACCTAATCCGTGGCGGCTGTTGGCGTCTAAAATAACAATGACCCTCCTAACGGCGCGTCTAAAATTATACATTTATTCGAGGACGTAACAAAGTCTAGAGATAATATTGAATGTCTGACACTGCTGGATTTCATAGGTGGGCGAAGGGAGGAGGGAAGGGGTGAGTAAGACGGTTGCCAATAATTGCCTAACTAACGGAAATTACGTGAAATGTAAAATGACATAGTGACTTAAAACAATTTCTTTTCAAGTTACCTAATTTTAAAACACCACCTTTTATTGAGGTAGTTGGCCTATTTTAAACCACTTCATTCCTCTTCTTCATCCACTCCAAGTTTTGTGAGTTTTTGATGCATAGGTTAGAATTAGCAGCTATGTCCCAATTGTATCTTGGAACAAATAAATATCCATCAGAAACATTTTTAGGCGAAGTGGTCTACAACCGACTTCTTTTGTCAGTTTTGTTAGTAACATTCAATTTAATATAATTTAAAGTAGTTCAAAACCAAAAGCAAGAGACCCATGTAGTGTAGTAAGGTTCATTGCTGAGCGCAGCAAAAAATACCCGATAATTATATGGACTTCAAACTGTCACTAAAGTTTCGTCATAGAAACAGTGTTAACATGCCCTAATCTGTGCTCTACCACGAGATTAATATTCATGAAACAGAGAGACTAGAGAGAATAATGAGACGGATGAGATGAGATGAACATTCATGATTCATAAAATTTTTGAGAACGACTGCAATGCAGCCTGAAAATACGCTGCACATTCTTTCACAGGGGTTGGTTACTCATGGTGACTCATTCCAATCGATTCAGCATCACAAGTTTAGAGGGAAATGAAGTTCAGGTACCAGAAATCTCGAGAACACATTCAAAATGGGTAGATAGATACCCATTCTGACCCATAACATCTTCCGGTGTGGGTCAATCGTACTGGGACCAATTTCATTAGATTCGGCGTCCATAATTTAGTGGAAAATGATACCCGACACACCTAGGTAACAGAAATCTGGAAACATTCGAAATGGGTACAATAGATACCCATTTTGACCTATAACCTCACCCAGAGGGCGCCAGTCATTCTAGGACCCATTTCCTTGGATTGAGCGTCCAAAATTTAGTGGGAAATGATACCCCACACGCCTAGATCCCAAAAATCTCGAAAATCCATTTTTTGAAATACACATTTTGACTGTGAATGTGATCTGACCTACCCCGCCCAGATTTGGTCCAATCGGGCTCATGAAAACATACAAAAAACATAGGTTGATTATTCAATGAATAACCAACCTAACATACATGAAAATATACTGAAAACGCCCATTTTAATTGATTAATTGATAGCGGATGTGAACCATTTACATCGACATCATACTGAAAAAAAATCTGCAAATTCTTACACACGGGTTGGTTATTCCTCGAATGGGGGAAACAGTGGGTGTGGCGGGTCCCAGACCCATTCCAATCGATTCAGGGTCCAAAATTTAGTGGAATATGATACCCCACACGCTTAGGCACCCGAAATCCTGACACATAAAAAATGGGTGGATACATACCCATTTTGACCCATAAATTCTTCCGGTGGGAGCCAATCGTTCTAGGACACACATCATTGAATTCAGCGTCCAAAATTTAGTGGAAAATGATACCCCACACGCCTAGGTAGCAGAAATCCCGAAAACATATTTGGTCCGATCGGGCTGAAATGTTTCGAGGACCCGTCTCGGCCCCTGACCCAACTTTCAGATTTTTAGAAAATTTTCTACTACCAAAAACAGCGCGGACGATGGACGGCGTACGGACATTGACCTTTCTTGATCAGGACATCATGAAACGTCCAGAAAAAAATTTTGAGCCGAATTGGAGAGGTTGAACATTATCATGAAAACATAGGTTGATTATTCAAGGAATAGCCAACCAAAACCGTCGACATTAGCAACAAAAGGAGCTCGAACCATAATGTTTGACCTACCGTAGGGAGACACGGCCCAGTCAAATGGATGTTTTGCGAGGATGGTATCGCATAGCCGCAGTACAGCATTCACTTCGTCCAGCTCTTTCTGGTTTTCTGTTTTCAATAACCTCCCAACTTCTCCTGAAACATAAAGAGAACCTCGATTAGATGATGATTTTTATCAAATGTAGTAACTGTCGAGCCTAGTTTTGCCCTTCTTCAATAATTAAACTTAAATAGAAAAATGTTTAACAATAATACAATTGAAAATGAAATAAAGAATCTTTATATTCCGGCTTTCGTCATAATTTGACAAAGAAGAGGATTAAAACGTGGGCGATAAAAATTCATGTTGACTGACTTCCTTTCTTCTTTTTTTCTAACAAAAAATACTCGCAATTATGAAATCTATCTGATTGGAAGAGGGTCGTTTCAATTGGATCAAGTTTACTATAGGTATGTAAATAATAATCTAATCTCTTGTCTCTTCTTCCCACCATTCGTGCGAGCGAGAGAGCACTTTTGCAGTGAAAAATGGGCTACAGTGAGAAATGGACACCCCCTCCCCCCACTCGCTAGAGCTGCTTCGTTAGTTTCCGTCGCCTTCCTTCATCCCCCTTCCCCCCCAGGGCCCTCAAATCACCTTTACAACCCTCACTACATCCACCCTTCCCCTATCCAACCACCCCACTTCTTCGTTACATTATCCTAGTAGAGGCGCCTAGTCAACCCCTTTCCACCAAAGCTTTCTCTCGTTTCTCTTCTTTTATACTACCAAACGAGCGGCATTGAACCGATAGGCTCGTAAAATATTTTATCGCGCTCCTCTTCAGGTCGACGGTAATCGATCGTCAAGCACTCTCCAGAGTTCTCTCAAGTTCCGGGGGAGTAAGTAGCGGTAAATGATTGATCGATCGTGGTTCGCGTATGAAAACTTTACGCGAACCTAAAGTCTCGGGTTTCATTTTCCGTAGGCCCATCAAATTTTACTTGGTGGTCGATTTATGCGTGTGGGGTGTCATTTGTTACTAAAAATGTTGAACGCTGAAACGGTCGAAATGAGTCCGGGACAGTCCATACTCAATGTTTTCCCCATTATCCCATGCTCCTGGGTCATGGAATCAATCCATAGGCGTGTAGGTTAGCCTTATTGGCTGGATTTTTTAATGTTTAATCTATTCAGATAGGTTTCTACAAATCACTGCACAGAGGAGTAGTATATCAATCAAGATGGGTGTTGTGAGAAAACGGTGCAAAATTAATTCTTTCACAGGGGTTGGTAATTCCTTGAACCAGGCACATGGAGACACAATTCAATAGATTCAGCGTCCAAAGCTTAGTGGAAAATGATACCCTACACGCTTAGGTAACGGAAATCTCGAAAAACCCATATTCAAGATGGGTAGATACATACCCATTTTGACGCATAACTTCTTCCGATAGGCACTAAATCGTCCCGGTATCCGTCTCATTGGATTCAGCATTCATAATTTAGTCGAAAATAATACCCCACACGCCTTGATTGCCGAAAATATCAAAAATTCATTTTTCGAAAAACACATTTTGACCCCAATCTATTCATTCATCCATTCGGTTCATTGCGGTGCCATAATTATCACCAATTTTTTAATTTGAATCGTTGTATATACTATTCTCTGAAAAATATACTATTGTTATGGAGTTTGAGTTGCAAGATAATTATGTTTTATATTAGTTACATTAAATGCTGGACTGAATTTGTCACTTCTACCAGAACGGATGCTGCAATCGAGAAACTTGACAATATATACAAAAATAGTAACATGTATGAATAATTCTTGTAATTATTGTAACCAGGGTCCGATGAGTATACCAATGTCTCTATAGACTACAATGGACAGGGACAAGACTTTATATACAATGATTTAATCGGAGTTTATTTCGTTGTGAGGCGAGCCCTGGGGAGGGCTGAGGGAGTTTTACGGTCTTAGATGAAGAAGACGTCCAAAGAGCCTTTGTTAGTCCTTTGGTTTGACTCAGGCGAATCTGGGTTGGACGTCAGTGACCTGCCCTTAGAACAAGTCTCCTCCTGCCTTCTTCCTACAGAGGATTGTGACCTCCATCATTACGGAGGAAAAGCGCAAATGAAGAAGGTCCAGGGTTGACGGTGGGTCCCCGCAATGCGAAATTTGCATCACCGGTGTCCTATCCCCCCTCCCCCCACCAACTCATACTATACCACCTGGCGATTATTAAGGCACCTTCTTGAGAAAGGCAGAACCCCCCTTCAACAGTCCCCACCACCGCCAGCGGTCCCCTGTTTATCCTTTCTCAACCACCACCTTATGGCGCTTTCCTGCTTTCATTATGGTTCAAGTATCATTTTTTGGAATAAATGACCGCCTCGATCTCGAATAGGAAAATGAAGAACAATGGCCCACTGTCAAATTTCATTACGACTTGATATTCCAAGGTCAGAGAAATGAAATTCGCAATGTTTATCGTTAAGGCCAAGAGATACAGCATTTTGACCAGTTTCCACCGGATTTGATCCTTCTGAATTCATTAGGAAGGATTTTGGGGGCCGATTTCCTCAAATGAAGGCAGCATATATGGGTTGTACAGTGTATATTGAAATAGATCCTACCTAGTTTACATAAAAAAAAAAAACAGGAAAAATCGTTTTAATTAATATTAATAAAATAATCACTAATTAAATAATATAAATAAAATATGTAAATATAAAAGAAAATCACAATTAAATTGTTTTGATTAACTTCTTTAATTACATACTCTAGAGGCCTCCCTTTCCCAAAAAAGCGAGATCAATCTGGATTAATGAACCATTGAGTAATATTTATCGTTTATCATTTTCATGCAGAAAGAAAAGAAATTCTGGATGTTTCAAGGTGTATAGATCAATGAAGTCAAAATATCTGTCCACTGTCCACGCCAACGGGCGACTATCAACTGCCTTCTCGAAGAGGAAAAGTGAAGGGTGTATTTTACGATCGCCTCCCGCATCAATCGGTCGATCAAATGAACGATAACGATTGCCCCCTGGACCCAATGCAGGTCAGACATTTCTGCATAAGGTATAAGGAGGGTAGTGAAAGGGGCGGAAATGTAATGTTTAAAGACCGATTTAAATTTGTCTATCATTAACTTTTGGCTGATGGCGAGACGTCCGGATGAACATGTGCAGGAAGGAAGAAGTTCGGCTGCAGAGCATATTCAAAAATGGTCCGGAGAGAACTTTTGGATTCAACTGACATTCCTAGTCATTTTGTACTCCGTACAAGTTTGTTCGACTCGTATCTGCTAAATTTGCGAACATTTTCGACGGCAAGAATTAAAGTGAGTGATTTCTTAGAAACAATGTGATTATCTCATCACTGCTTGCGACGTCCGTTTGATTGAATAAAATGCGTGGTTCATCTATTGTGATAGGTCATCTTCTAAGGAATCTTATTTTCAATGGTCTGATAATGCTCTGAATTGATTGGAATGAGTCTCCATGCTCCTGGTCCGAGGATGTAAAGAATCCATTCAGTTAAACAACAAATTTTTATCATCATCAATGAATGCTTACCTACTGTATGTGCCCCATCACTGAAGGGAAGGATTCTTTGGTCGCTTTCAGGAGGCAGTCGTAATTATGGAGTTGTGGGCTCGGGAGGCGGTCATACTGGTCAGGAGGCTACTGATAAATACCGACGCCAACTTCAGTAGTAGATAATATTCTAAAAATTTGAAGTTGTGGTTGTCTGGATCTTTGCTCAGAACATTCATGATGAGTGTACATTCCTTCTTAAAGGATCATAATCTAAATTTCAGCCCAATCCTACTTCGTTATTATTAAATTGACAAGGGACTGCGTTCGCGCTGTCCCTACTAACAAAAATGTGCCGGAGATATCCGCATTTGTGTTATCAGCAGGGGTCAACCCATCCAAAGTGCACTGGTTAGGCCTTGCCCTGGAGGAACCATCTTATTGATTACGGTAAACCTCCACACCAGGTAAGTAAGTATGAATTGTGTGGCAATCACAGGGTAACACTTCTATTCTGATGGCCAATTTCCCTCATGAGAAGGGAATCCTTCAATCCTCTTCAATGGAGACACTGCTTGGCCTAAAGGGTTCATGGTCTACATACTTCAAGCCTTGGTGTTGTAAAATTTCAAGTTCCTTCTTTGGCGATTGACTTTAGTAATAATATCCATTTACACAGTTAACCAATTTAGGGAATGTTATTGAGACAATAATGAGTGTTCTGTCCTATTACTTACTATAGGCTGCACTCCTCAAGCGCATTCTTGTGGCTAACGGGATAAGTTCATCTCTCCCCATTCCTTCTCCTCTTCCCTCCAGTGATGAGAATCATACAGTTGTTAAGCACTCGTTGATGATGATAACAATGTGTTGTTCAACTAAATGGAGACTCATTCCAATCAATTCAGGGTCCATAATTTAGTGTAACATAATACCTCATGAACCAAAAACCTCAAAAATCAATGTTTGGTTGGTTATTCCTAGAATAATCAATTCATGTCTTCAAGCGAAAAGCCAATCTCTGAATTTGCTGAGTTTTTGAAATAGCATTGTTTCTCCGTTCCACCAATAATTTATCCATCATCAATGAAAAGTCAGTAGAAGATCCCACATAGTATGTGTGAGTGTGTTCCTAATGATTCAATCGATGAACACGAGGGTTCTATTGACTTTTAGAGTTGAATATCCCATAATCTAATTCTAATCGATCTGAGCAAACATTGGGCGGACCTGCGTCAGCTCATAAGCCCATCAATAAACCAAAAAGCCTTTGGCGATGAGACGGGTCAGCTATTATATGGCTTACTGAATGTGGGTATGTTAACAGTATAATCGATGCAAGCATTAAGGCCTCAACTACTATTCAGCAGTCATTATTTTTACTATATTCATGCAATAATTAATTTTAGTCCAGTTGCATCATACCAAGGAAGGTTATGTAGCAAATTGTGTCAATTTACCTCCTTTTCTTAAAAATGTGTTCATCAAGATTCAAGTTACATGAACTATAAGTGCTCATTCTCGTATCTTATATCTCATAGCACGAAGGCTGCTGCGTCAGCTAAAGACACCTTATAAGTAGGGCCGGCCGATCCTTCCGAGCTCAGTCTTGACTGTCATTCCGTTAGTGTCCCTCCCGTGTTTCGCTCCCCTGTACCAAGTCGGTGTTTTAACAATAAAAAACCTTTTTAAAAAGCTTCCCGAAAAAATCATCTTCGTATCTTTCATATTAAATCAAATTAAATAATACATTTTTGAGAATACCCTAATTCTAAGCACCCTAGCTGCACAAGTTATTTCATGTTTCTCACATTCATCTTTAGCCACTGAAAATAATTATTATACATTACAATGTTTCAAGTTTAAGCAAATATTAGAAGCGTAGACGTTTTTAACGTACACAGTAGCAAATAGAGCCAATAATTATATAAATCCCATTTTCAATGGTCTGAAAATTTTATGCCTTTGTTACGCGGGACATAGGTGTGTGGGGTATCATTTTCCACTAAATTTTGGACTCTGAATTGATTGGAATGAGTCTCCATGCTCCTGGTCCGAGGATGTAAAGAATCCATTCAGTTAAACAACACATTTTTATCATCATCAATGAGTGCTTACCTACTGTATGTGCCCCATCACTGAAGGGAAGGGGAGAAGGAACAATGGGGTGAGATGAACTTCTCCCATTAGCCACGAGAATGCGCTTGAGGAGTGCAGCCAATAGTAAGTTATATAGGACAGAACACTGTCCTCATTACTGTCTGAATAACATTATTTAAATTTGTTAACTGTATATCGATATCACTAAGTTAATCGCCAATGAAGGAACATGAAAATTTGAAGACAGGAAGGCTTAGATCAAGTATATCTTGAACCCTTTGGGCCAAGCAGCATATATGTAAGTCTCCCCTGAAGAGGGCGCCCTTGTCGCAAGGGAAATTTGCCATCAGTGGAGGTGTTACCGTGAGATTGCCACACAATTCATACTTACCTGGTGTGGAGGTTTACCATGATCAAGGAGGTGGTTCCTCCAGGGCGAGGCCTTTCCATTGCACTTTTTTTTTGTTAGTAGGGACTGCGTTCGCGCTGTCCCTTATCAATTGATAATGTAATGGGATTGGTTAAAATTTAGTTACTGATGTTTGAATATGTGTTGTATGATAGGCATAATGTAAGTGCGCCATCTTGTTATGATAGAAGTCAGTTGCAAGGCCGCTCAGGCACTTAAGAATATGAGTGAAATCATGTTTACTGAAATGGCAGTGAGCAGGGCGGTACTGTGGATGGGGTGTGCTGTTACAAATGGTGATGACGAGTGGTGAGACTAGGAGATGGACCATGGATTTCTTCCATGAGATGGAAGTGTGCACGAAGGAGGGAATTCGGGTGCAATCTATTTCGTAGAAACAGTCGTTTGTGAAATGGTGGATTCAGAATCGACCGCAATGGATGTTTGATATGCAGAGCCATAAAAAAAAAATAATAATAATAAAAAAATAACCCACACGCCTAGATCGCCAAATATCCATTTTCCATGATACAAATTTTATAAAATGTTGGGCTGAATCGGAGAGATTGACTTTCTGCATGAAAACATCGAACCAAAAGTGGACAAACTTTATCATAAAGTTCCTTTTCTGGGATGTTCACTCCGACCCTACCTCCGCTAAAAAACCAGCGTTTGTTGCTTCGAAGAGGATTCTAGGTAGGAAATGTAGATTTTCCTCTTGAAATTAGCGAATGTCAATGTCCAGGGGATCAGTGTATGCTACCTAGCAGGTATATTGGTTAAGCGACGTTGGCTTCGCCTGCTGTTTGCTCTTTCACTGCGGACTAATTGCAGTGCTTTTAATTTTCGCTCCCTTGATGGGGAACAGACCTTGATAAATCGACAACGGTTACAGCTTTATTGGGCGATGGCCAATTTTCGCTGCTTCCGTCGAATTAAGGCGGGTAGCTGGAGGGCTGAAACGCGAACGTGGAGATTATTGTTTCTGATGGGCTCATTGGGTCAATTTGAAATGAAACCCATGGCCTCCTGAAGGGATGACTAAGAGAGCTGTTGGGTATGGGGGTACATTTCTCTGGGGCCGGGCCAAACTAATTGACGGCTTGTGTACGCCACAGTTTGTGAGGACGGCACAAGCAACTTGCACCCCCACCCCTCAAAACAGCAAAAGCCACGACTGGAAGGGGTAGAGACGTTGAAGGACGACTATGTAGTGATGGACTCTCACATGGTGGCATTGTAAACAATGACAACAATACAGAAGAGTCTCGCAGATGTAAACACTAGCATTACCACTCCTTTCACTAGTTGCCCCTAGGGAAAACAGGGGCAAACAGTCACCTGACCCATTTCTCCCCCCCCCCCCCCCCCCCACTATATCTCATGTTTGGCAGAAAGAACAGGAATTGTGAACAGGTATGATTGCATCCATGTGGTGCTCCGGAAGAACTACAGAGCACATACTCAGGAACTGCCCCTGCATGACGCTGCCAGAGCTGGATTGCAGTCCTGGGCTTACACGCAAGGCGAACTCTCTAAGCTGATTGACACATGTCTGAAATTTGGGGCATTCAGACAGTTTGCGTTGGCCTGGGCTGCATTAAGAGGCGAAGGAGTCTACATCATAAGGTAGAGCGAATAATTGCCACCTAAGGGGTTTTTAGTATAGGTTTTGGTTGGTTATTCCTTGAATAATCAACCTATGTTTTCATGCAAAAGGTCAACCTCTCCGATTCGGCCCAACATTTTTTCTGGACGATTCAAGGTGTCTAGATCAAAATAAGCAAATGTCCGTCCGCCGTGTACGCCAACCTTGGTAGCAGAAACTTTTTTAAAAATCCGAAATGGGTCGGGGGTCTGTTCCCGGCTATAGTTGATCCTCGAAACTTTTCAGCCCGATCTGACCAAATTTGGGTAGGGTAGGGGTCAAAATGTGTATTTGGAAAAATTGATTATCGAGTTTTTTGGCGATCAAGACGTGTGGGATATTCTACTAAATTTTGGACGCCGAATCCAATGAAATGGGTCCCAGAACGATTGGCACCCATTGGAAGAAGTTATGGGTTAAAATGGGTATCTAACTACCCATTTTGATTATGTGTTTTCAGGATTTCTGGGACCTGGGCGTGCGAGGTATTATTTTCCGCTAAATTATGGACGTTGAATCCAATGAAATTGGTCCCGGAACGATTGGAGCCCTCTGGATGAGGTTATGGGTCAAAATGGGTACTGATTTACCCATTTCGAATGTGTGTTTTCAGGATTTCTGGTACCTAGGCGTGTGGGGTATCATATTCCACTAAATTCAGGACGCTGAATCGATTGGAATGGGTCCGGAACCCACCACACCTACAGTTTTCCCCATTTTCCCCATGTTGACGAAATGAGTCTCCATGCACCTGGTCGGAGGAATAACCAACCCGTGTGTAAGAATTTGCAGCGTTTTTTGAGTAACTATCGTAGACGGTTCTACCGAAACAAACTAAGATTGTGAGCTCGCTCGAAGCAATCTCTACTGATCCATAACCAACGCACAGCTGTGTTTTCTCTGGTGCTTTTCCCAAGGTGTTCGAAGAGCTAGGTATACATAGGACCTCATTAGCCTAGAAGAACGATGTAAGCTCTCCAACATGGAACACAAGGACGTCCTAGAAAGCAAATGTTTCATATGGACTATCTCCTAGGGCGTTCGGCGACAATGGAACCGTACAATTCCACTTAATGCGCTTCTCCACTGCGTTCTCAGAAAAGTGGGGTGTTTTCATTATTTCAGAGTTTGGAGTGAAGTAACAAATATAGGACGAGATTCGGCGGATGTCTCCTCGTGTCGGTTACAAGTTCATGAATACAGCAGGTATTCAAGTCGTAATAAATTATCTTGTGCCTACCCGATTTCACGTTATTCTGAACAGCTGAAAATGCATTACATAATATATAAAAAAGCAACCCCATGATGTGACTAGTATGTTATACAAGTCACATCATGGGGTTGCTTTTTAATCGGTAGCCAGTCAAATGGATTGGGTATTTAACTCAGGTATGCCATTTGACAAATTCAAATAGAATAAGCAAAATGCTGCAAATTCTTTCTTACGGGTTGGTTATTCCTCGGACTAGGCGCATGGAGACACATTTCTTCAACATGAGGAAAATGGGGTAAACAGTGGGTGTAGCTGGTCCTGGACCCATTCCAATCGATTCAGGGTCCAAAATGACACATTTTGACTTTGTCGGAATTTCAATCTTCCACAATGATCTTAAGGTCGCTTCGCACTGCCATTAGTACCTACCTACATCTGCCGCTGCATTGGCACGGCGCTGGCAGCCTGATCCTTTTCTCATCGGTTTCTCCTCAGTACGTGTACGAGTTCGAATATGGCGTCTGTGTTGTTGTTCGCGCGTAGTGTTCGTTTGTGGAAAGACGCCCAGTGCAAATCGATGTAAAGCCGATGTGTTTCGTTTGAGATCTGACTTCATTGGAAGATATGTAAATATATTGTGTCATCCGATCTTTTGGTTTCACTCATAAAAGCCCGGATTCCGATAGACTTCTACCCTACCCAAATTTGGTCCGATTGGGCTGATTAGTTTCGAGGATCAAGAGCCTTTCTGATATCAAGAAGTTTCACTACCTAACTCGTTCGTTATCGGGCCCAGCATCAACTATCATTTCTGCCTTTAAACTCGAAGGAGGTAATTATGAATTGGCTTGGAAGGTGCTCGAGGACACCTTCGACAATAAGCGTATGCTTGCCTCCAGCTATCTAAATAAATATTGATTAATTTCAACCCCATTTCAAAGTCAACTCCTGAAAATTTGAATCGGTTTCTGACGGAGATCTCCGACAACATCTCCGCCTTCCATAAATTGTCAATACCTGATGAGAGTGATTTTATATTGTTCCATCTAGCGGTCCGCAGTTTGGACCCACGGACCAGGGAACAGTTTGAACTTGCCTCTAAGGGAACCGACTTCCCCAAGTTTTCGGACCTTTGTAGGTTCGTGCGAGATCGGTTGCTAGCCCTCCAGCTGGCGCAAACGACTCCCGACTCGTCACATACACAACACCGACCCGCAGACACCAAGAATCACCGGCACTTATCAGGTAACAAGTCTCATGCCTTGGTAACAAGTGGTGAGAGGGATTCTGCTACCCCTCTGACTACCACCCGGTGCCAAATCTGCAATATGTCACCTAGTCACATTTATATTATTGTAACAAGTTCAAAGGGGCAAGCGTAGAGCAGAGATTGCAATGGATCAAGAACTGGCGTGGCTGCGTCAACTGCTTATCGGTCTCCCATAATGATGTGGTGTCTTGTATGTCTAAACTTCACTGCAAATATTGTCCAGTCCGTCATCATTCATTGCTACATAAAGAGTCCGTATTTAATTCCTCAACTGGTCCTAGCGCCTTTCATCAATCCAGCTCCAAGCCAGCTACACTACACTCTCTTGTAGCCCCCACGTCATGCAATGTCTTATTAGGCACCGCCATAGCAGAAATCCAAGATGCTCGTGGAATTTTTCACCTCATAAGGATTGTTATCGATAGTGGTAGTTCACACTCCTTTATAACCCTCCAAATGCTCAACCGCTTAGGCCTCAAATCCGTTCCGTTCAAAAAACTCATCTCAGGAATAGGCGACACACCTTTTTCAGGCGCCAAAGGAAAGGTTAGTTGTTTGATCCGTTCTAGGAGCGACGGAGCAGAGCCACTCACCACCAATGCGGTTGTAGTAAACGATATTACCACCTATCAGCCAAACTTTGAAGTTCCCTACGACATTGTTATGCGTTACTCTAATTCGCCCTTGCTGACCCTGACTTTTCCAAGCCCTCACGAATCGATTTCCTTTTAGGCGCCGACCTGTTCGCCGACATCTTGACTGGGACAATTTATGAGATCGAAAAAGGGATGCCAAAGGTGTTATCCTCGATTTTTGGAGACATTGTCATTGGAGCCGTGAATAGTATCCCTCCAGTGGGAGAAGTCACAACACTTTTCGCCTCTACGCCCGTGGACGACCTTCACGACAGTTTAAGACGATTCTGGGAAATCGAAGAGTCCTTTCATCCCGCCGCTAAAAACCCAGTAGACGAAGCGTGTGAGCAACACTTTAAAACTACCCATTCTCGAAATTCTGAAGGTCAGTACATCCTTAAACTTCCTCTTCTTTCTGAGCCTCCTCCAGGACTTGCTGACTCTGCCGAGTTCTTGCTAAAGATGTTTCTTAACCTTGAGTCCAAGCTCGTCAAAAACTCTCAACTAAGGGCTCAGTATACCAAGTTTATGGACGATTACATCGACCTCGGCCACATGACTCCTACCCGCAATCCTTCTCATTATGTGATTCCTCATCACCCCGTTTTTAAAGAAGAAAGAAACAAAACCAAGTTAAGGGTAGTTTTCAATGGAAGTTATTCAACGGGATCTGGGTCGTTGAACGATTTTTTAATGACTGGTCAAAAGCTACAAACGGCGATTTTTCTAGTTCTTTTGAATTATAGAATTCACGCATATGTGTTCTCAGCTGATATTGTCAAAATGTTTCGGGGAATTTGGATTCATCCTGACGATCGTGACCTTCAACACATTTACTGGCGCAAGGATCCATCTCTCCCTCTTCAAATTTACGAGCTAAACACTGTCACATACGGCCTAAGATCGAGCCCATATCAATCTATTCGAGTGCTGCATCAGCTGAAAGTAGATGAGGGTAATAAATTTCCCCTAGCTAGCGCAATTCTGATCAATGACGTTTATATTGATGATTTTTTGACTGGTAGCTCTTCTATCGACACTGCGCTTGAACTACAATCTCAACTCGTCGGCATTATGGAGAAGGCAGGCTTAAAGCTAAGTAAGTGGGCTAGCAACTCGAGGGAACTCTTAGCTCGAGTCGATGCCCCATTCAATGGCCTGTTCCAAGTGCAATGGAAGATGAACCTGAACCCAAAATTAAATTGCTAGGCTTACAGTGGGACCCGGCAAGTGATTCCTTTTCATATTCCGTCAGCTCACCCGGTCCTGTCTATACAAAGAGAGCAATCCTGTCTGCGGTCTCAAAAATTTATGATCCCTTAGGCTTCCTCACTCCGTCTGTGCTAGCAATGAAGAACTTCATACAAACTATATGGAAGGAGGGTCTTGACTGGGACACTAAATTGTCGGACTCGATGCAGGCAGAGTGGGATTCGTTTGTCAGTGAGCTTCCTCATCTTCGCAAAGTTGAAATTCCTAGATTTGTGGGGTCTAAGGAACCTTGCCAGTTCCAAGTCGTAGGGTTTTCAGACGCATCTACCAAGGGCTATTGCGCAGCACTTTATTTACGCACTATGGTAGGAAATCTCGGAAAATCCCACTTGCTCATTGCAAAATCGAAACTGGCTCCCATTCGTACCATCTCTGTCCCTCGGCTTGAACTCCAAGCAGCTCGTCTACTAGCAAGCCTCTACAAGTCGATTGAACCTTTTTAGGAACGGCTCTCCTCTGATCGACTACCACCAATCTTCTTCACGGACTCTACAATCGTATTAGGATGGCTCTCCACTCCGCCATATCGCCTCAAAACTTTCGTTGCTAACCGGGTCACCGAAATCATCGAAATGACTCTTACGGACAATTGGAGGCATGTAAATTCGGCTGACAACCCCAGCGACTGCGGCTCTAGAGGTATTTTACCAAGTCAACTAGTAGACCATCCTCTTTGGTGGCATGGGCCGCCATGGTTGATAGATTCTGAAGAAAAATGGCCTAATTCTTCATTTTCTGTTCCCAAGGCTTTACCT
Organism: Cyrtorhinus lividipennis; assembly: GCA_019603395.1. Lineage (NCBI taxonomy): Eukaryota > Metazoa > Arthropoda > Insecta > Hemiptera > Miridae > Cyrtorhinus > Cyrtorhinus lividipennis. The sequence continues at coordinate 10,326,792 of CM034001.1, forward strand.
GACACAAAACCCTTGATTGCCTTAGTCGTCACTCCTCAGAAGACCGAACACCTTGTCTCTTGGATGAACCAATTTTCTTCCTTTCGCAAATTACTGCGAGTTGTAGCCGTCTTAGCGCGAGGTTTGCGCAAGCACACCCTTAACGTGACCCGAATGGAACCTCTGACGGTTACTGACATTAAATACTCCTCCGTTTGTTGCATTCGAGCCCTCCAGAGACACTACTTCTTCCAGGATTCGTCTGATGAAATCAAGACCATCAAAAAACTGTTTGGCAACCTCGATCCATTCAAAGATTCTGATGGATTATGGCGTGTCGGAGGTAGACTACGTCACTCACGCCTTTCGGAAGAGCAGAAACATCCTATTCTTCTCCCCTCAAACTCACATTTCGTCCACATCCTTGTGGATTACTACCATAAAATTTTCTTGCATGCCAGTCCTTCAATTGTGCAGTCTATGATCCAGATGCGTTATTGGATCCCAAATCTAAGAAGGATAGTCCGAAAACGTACTTCACTATGCGTTCCATGTTTCAAGCAGAATGCTGCACCTAAAACACCGATTTTGGCCGATTTACCACATTTCAGGGTCCAAGGGAAGCACGCGTTTCAGCACGTTGGCTGTGATTTCGCTGGTCCTTTCCTGATGCGAGACTCACTTCGTAGAAAGTCTCAAACTTCCAAGGTGTACCTCTGTCTATTCGTCTGCATGCAGACCAAAGCCCTTCATCTTGAGGCCGTCACGCAACTGACAACCGCTGCCTTCATCGCGTCCTTCGACCGATTTCTAAGCAGGAGAGGCCTACCATCCGACGTCTATTCCGACTCTGGCACCAACTTCGTAGGAGCCGCCAATCTTCTCAAGGATTTCTACGCTTGGTTTCGAGATTCGTCTACGAAGGAAGACATCCGCCGCTACGCGTTGACAAAGGAGATTGTGTGGCACTTCAATCCACCGGCAGCCCCGCACTTCGGCGGTCTCTGGGAAAGCGGTGTGCGGTCGGTCAAGAGACTAATGCGAATCTCTGCTGCCAACACTCCCCTCACCTACGAGGAGTTATCTACACTGTTTGCCCGGTATGAAGCCATCCTCAATTCAAGACCACTTTGCCCAGTCTCCTCCGATCCTGAGGATGTCGCGTATCTCTCCCCAGGTCATTTCTTGGTGGGCGGCAACCTTCTCTCATACCCAGAGCCTTCACTCCTTGACCGAAGAGACAATTCCCTCCACCGATGGCAGCTAGTGAAGGTACTCTCAACATTTTTGGTCCAAGTGGCACCAAGATTACCTCTCAACGCTACAAAAACGAGTCAAGTGGAAGGATAACCATCCCAACTTACGAATTGGAGACTTAGTTTTACTGAAGCAGCCAGCGCTTCCCGTTCAACATTGGCCATCCGCGCGCGTGATGGAGGTACATCCTGGGTCCGATGGGGTGGTCCGCGTCGCCTCAGTTAAGACCGCCTCCAATCACACGTACCGCCGCCCGGTCGTGCAACTGGTTCCTCTCTTCCTCTCAATTCTTCAGAAAACAAAGAGCCTTTACATTAAAATTTTATTTTGTCAAAATTTTGATGGGCGGTTATGTTTACGCCAACGGTGAAGGACCGGACACTTCATGTCGACTTATAGGTATGTAACGCTTAGGTGGGAGGGCTTTCCCTACTCACCCATCTCCTCCGAGCTCGTCAGTCGTACGCAAGAGCGAACCAATTTATACCAACAGATCTTCTCTTCTCATCCTCATCCTCGCCTCGCTTCGTGTCGTCTCGTCTCATCTCGTCTCCGTCTACTTATTCTCAACAACTCTATTCTACTCTACTCAACTCGACTCAAATCAACCGAGCTCAATCGCATCTCAACCGAGCTCAAACGCATCGTAACCGCATTCTCATTATCTCGAGCGTCTCCCAACCGAATTATCCTTGCCTTCCTTTCCCCCCTCTCGTGTCATTGTGCATTATTTTTTTGTTCTTTAGAAGGAGCTCCTCAGTTTATTCAAGGTACCAATTTTATTTTATTTCTATTTTCTTATATTCATTTTAAACCTAATCTATTCTCAACTGAAATTATTTGCCTGCCGATTATACATTTTATTTTCACGAGAAGGTAGATCGTGTATTCACTTATTTTGAAAACCCTGCCCAGCTCAAAACAACAGTAATTTACACTCATTATTTGGTCTGAATTGTGGAGATGGAAAACTGATCTCTGAATATTTTTATAATCACTCCCCTTGTGCTTATTAGACTTAGCATACAAAGCTGCCTGGTCTGTATTATCTCTCAATTTTTGTTGACCTGAATTCTTCATAAATGTAAGCTGCAAACTTAGTCTTCAAAGGTCTTTGTATCTCCTTTGCAAGTAGCATCAGCCAGACTTGAACGTTCAAACTTAGCAAAATGTGCAAAACTTCACTCAAATCAAGTTGGGAGTTATCATTTTTTCGCTTTAACCCTATTAAGCTCACTCAAGGTAGCAGTTGGCTACAGGTGGAAAGTCACTCCCGATGTCCAACGCAAAAAAGTCCACAACTTGAATACTGATCTAGGCAATGATCATAAGGCGCCCGCTTAGAGCAGTTCTTTCCAGCTTTTCTGATACTGATCGAACCATACTATATCATCGACTGCATGCTATTGCCTTTCTATAAAGATCACAATCTGCTTTGTGTTTCTTCTTTTCTTCTTCAGAAGCTGCATCATGCAAGGGCTCTTGTTTCACTAGCTTATTATCAATACAATCTATAGCTCCTTCATGATAATCAAGCAAATCTCGTACCTTTCTCTTCCAAATCGGCCAGTCAGTTTCTCCTGTTAGAGGTCTGATATCCTTTGCAAACTCCATTCTTTCCATAGATATGCACTCACCAACAAAACCGAATCAACTAAGCACGGCACAAACTATTTACTGAATCTCTGATGCTTAACGTCTCTAGAAGCGTCTGTTCCCATAACCTAATGAATTATTAATACTTGAAACACGTCTTTAAGAAACTTTATACACTTGAATGCGAACATGGGATAGCGAATACTGATACTAAGTCTTTATCACAAGAGCAATAGGCCTGATCATGAGAAACGGAATAAGAATATCCATGGCTGACACAATATTTGAATACAACTTTAACAATTATTTGTACATTTTATGCCCCATTTCAAAAAGTATGTTTTAATTATAAACTACTTTTTCAATGTTTAATTTAATACATTCTCGAAGAATAAAACTGGGAAAAAAGAGAACTAGAATAAATTATATCGATTTTTCACAAAATTTAATAGAAAAACCACCCGTTAGGCATCAAATTCAGCTCGATCCAAAATGCTTTTTGGGTTTGAAAATATGTCAAAGATGAAAGTGTTCCTGAAAACTATAATACAACAATCTCAGACCGCTTAGTGTCATAAAATGCTGAAATACTTCACCTAATTTCAAAGGTAAGTGTGTGAAAGACATTTTTTAGTGTAAAATTTGTGGAAATGGATCGAGCTGGTTTTGATAGTAAACTCCTCATAATATGAGGAGCTTATTATTAGGCCGGTCGTCCTGACGTTGGGCTGACTTAAAAGAAAGGCTGTGACTCACAACCTTAATAAGAATTAGAAATGGAGTTTCGAATGAGCTAGGTGCCGACTTGGGGGGGGGGGGGGGGGGGTCTTGAATATTCAGGGGGTTGTCCTTCCGGTCGGCCGTTCCCTTGTGGGCTTCTGAATACAATATGACCATTGTGAGCTCCATGCATCCATCTCATTCGAGTCGCCTAATTTTCCCACAAGTGAATAACATTTTCATTTTGCCGAGGAAATAAGAATCGATAAGACGTGGCTTCCGAACTTTTCATCCGCCTAGGTACTAGAAATCCCAGAAAATAACATTCGAAATGGGAAGATAGATACCCATTTTGACCCATAACCTCTTCTGGTGAGCACCTATAGTTCCAAGACCCCTTCCAATCGATTCAGGGTCCAAAATATAGTGGAAAGTGACACCCCACACGCCTAGGTACTAGAAATCTCGAACACACATATTCAAAATAGGAAGATAAGATACCCATTTTGACCCAAAACCTCATACAGAGGGCGCTAATCGCTCCCGGACCCGATTTCTTCAAAATACACATTTTGACCCCCCCCCCCCCCCCCAAATTTGATCCGATTGGGCTGAAAAGTTTCGAGGACCAACTGAACCTGGAAACGGTTGAAAACATAGAACGTTAGGATTACCAACCCGTCATGTACCTACTAATATTATTCTATGAAGTTTGCCGCTTCCATATCACCGCATAGATATAAACAAAAATTGAGAAAAGTGGGGATTTTTTGTCAAAAATTAGTTGTCAAACACGTAGAAGACCAGCTGGCCACCTTTCACGATACAACCAGTAAAGAGATACGTTGGCGAAATGTACGTGCTCCAACCATCTAGTTGAGTTATTTTCACCAATTTGACTTTAAAATGAGAAACTCCTTTGCAACGAAAGTCTGGCCTCGCGATAAATAATTATTCTTTCCCGAGTGTCCGAGAGAGCAACTTTTATGAAAAATAAATTAGCGAGAGAACAGGGGACTACGAGAGACGTTTAGGGTATGTAATTGACAACGGAAATAGGAGAAAAACAAGCGATCCTCCATCGTTTTCCGAGCTTTTTTTTCTCTAAAAAGGGACGAAACACCCTCGGAATGAATAATGTAGCAGCGGAAGTGAAAAAGAATTATCTTCCGCATTTCTTTGTATCAAATTCTCACTTCAGATTTCCCTTTCTTCGGAACTGTGTTCCGAAAATTCTTCTTCCGGTGGGTCCCAATCGTTCTGGGACCCCATTCGTTGAATTCAGCTTCCAAGATTTAGAGGAAAATTATACCCCACACGCCTAGGTACCAGAAATCCCGAAAACGCATAAGTATTCAAAATGGATAATATAAACACAATTTGACCCATAACTTCCTCCAATGGGTGCCAATCGTTCTGAGACCCACTTAATTGAATTCAGCGTCCAAAATTAAGTGAAAATTATACCCCACACGCCTGGGTGCCAGAAATCCCGAAAACACATATTCAAAATGGGTAATATATACCCAATTTGACCCATAACTTCTTCCAGTGGGTGCCAATTGTTCTGGGACCCATTCCATTGGATTCAGCGTCCAAAATTTAGTGGAAAATGATACCCTACTCGCCTCGATCGCCCAAAATCTCGAAAAACCCATTTTTCAAAAAACACATTTTGACCCCTACCCCGCTCAAATTTGGTCCGATCGGGCTGAAAAGTTTTGAGGACCGTTCTAGGCCGGGAACGGACCCCTGACCCAAATCTCAGATTTTTAGAAAATTGTCTAAATTTTGGGCCGAATCGGAGGGATTGACTTTTTGCATGAAAACATAGGTCGATTATTCACGGAATAACCAACCAAAACGTCAATCTCTCCGATTCGGCCCAAAATTTTTTTCTGGACGTTTCAAGGTGTCTAGATCTAAATTAACAAATGTCCGTCCGTCCTGATATACCTGCGCTAGACTGTTCCTGAGGCCATGTGGCTCAATACAGTCTATCCTAGTCATGTTTCTGCGCTAGATTATCTGGGAGCCGTGTTCTATGGCTCTGTGGCCTCCCCGTATATCAAGTACCCCACCCCCACCATGTGCCCGCCTGAAATGTCCGTCCACCGTCCGTGCCGACTTTGGTAGTAGAAAATTTGCCAAAATCTGAAATTTGGGTCAGGGGTCCGTTCCCGGCTCTAGTTGGATCTCGAAACTTTTCAGCCCGATCGGACCAAATTTGGGCGGGGTAGGGGTCAAAATTTGTATTTCGATAAATGGATTTTCGAGATTTCTGGTACCTAGGCGTGTGGGGTATCATTTTCCACTAAATTATGGACCCTGAATCAATTGGAATGGGTACCGGGACGATTGGCTCCCTCTGGATGAGGTAATGGGTCAAATGGGCGCCCATCTACCTATTTTGAATATGTGTATTTGAGACTTCTGGTACCTAGGCGTGTGGGGTATCATTTTCCACTGAATTTGGACCCTGAATCGATTGGAATGGGTCCGGGACCCGCTACACTCACTGTTTCCCCCATTGTCCCCATGTAGAAGAAATGAGTCTCCTAGCGCCTGGTCCGAGGAATAAACAACCCGTGACAAAGAATTAGCGGCATTTTTATTTAAAATATAATAATATTAATAATACGATAAAATTAATAAAGGCTCAATTTAAAAAAGTAGTTTTGCTGTTGCACGCCAAAACGTCAACCAACGCCAAATACCTACTCCATTTTCCTCAAAGTTTTCTCTCCTAATTCAATTTGGCTTTTTCAGTCAAAGGGTCCTTTGAACAGGGTCGGGGAATGTAATTAAAAAAGATGGCGCTGCGTATATATTGTTACATGAAAGCAACCTCCCTGTCTTTGTTTGTCATTTTTTTGTTGCCACTAAAGTGATGAGCGATAGTAAACAAATGATATGACTAACGGAGTGATCGATTGGATCGTCTGTCTTGTCAAGAGACAAGTGACGATAGGAAATGTCAAAGCACCAACTGGAACTGGCCATTTGGTACTTGTAAATGTTAGGGTTTCCTAATCGATCATGTCCTGTCACGTGGTTATGGCTTTACGTAGAAGGTGGGGAAGGGGGGGTTTGCATGTTCTGAGGGAACTTGGCAGCGCTGCGAGATTTTATGGGTCTTGACTGCCGAGAGGGTCGATGGTCGATATGGCTGGTATTAGGGAAATCCCTTCGCTTGGAAATGGGAATAAAGTGAATCGGAGCAGCTCGATCCCCATGGCACATGAGGCCTTTGGCCGAGGATGTTCGAAAACAATATAGTTCCAACAAGTTGATAGAAGGGGAATATAAGGTTAAAACGCTGCAAATTCATTCACAGGGGTTGGTTATTCCTCGGACCAGACGCATGGAGACTCATTTCTTCAACATGGGGAAAACAGGGAAAAAAGTGGGTGTGACGGATCCCGTACCCATTCAAATCGATTCAGGGTCCAAAATTGAGTGGATATGATATAGATCGAAATGTGTCTTTTAAAAAATAGATTTTTGGCGATTTAGGATAGATCATTTTCCACTAAATTTTGAGCGCTGAATCCAATGAAATGGCTACCACAGCGATTGGCACCCACCGGAAGAAGTATTTGGTCAAAATGGGTAAGTACGTTTCTACCCATTTCGAATTTTGGACGCTGAATTTAATGAGATGGATCTCGGAACGATTGGCACCCACCGGAAGAGGTTATGGACGCTGAATCGATTGAAATGAGTCTCCATGCTGCTGGTCCGAGGAATAACCAACCCCTGTAAATGAATCTGCAGCGTTTGAAAATTATTTGATTTTTTTTTTTTTTAGCACGCATTGTTCAGCCTCGAAGCCGCTCAAATTTTTTTGTTAATGGTTGTGTTAAAGTTAAACTAAATACAAATCGAGACATCATTTTCTCTTTACTGTACTATTAAGTACACGAATATTCAAACCTTCGGGAACCTATTTATGCAATAACTACTATAATTTTATAAAGTGTATTACTGATGAGGAGTTCATTTTAGTTATTGATGTACGGGTCATTTTCCGATTTAGTGCTTAGAAAGCCAATATTGTCCGTAGAAATTTGACAAACGAGCGAACTGGCCAGTCCTCAGAAAAATGAAGAACATGCGATAAACGATTGATGCCTTCAGCGAAGCGGCAAACATTATCTCGGCCCTGAGCCAAAAAGGCCGTCCGCCATTGTGTAGCCTGGTCAGAGGCCTCGGCAGCCAGACACTGTCCCGCCTTTAATTTATTTTATTGAAAAGAAAATAGGAAAAATATGCGATTGCGACGCATCTTCCCTCTGTCGTATACACAAAATGCAACACGTTCCCGTCCACTGTCCAGTAGTTGCAACAATCTTCATAGGCAACATTGCTGGTGGGCGTCTTCTTTATTGGAATGAATTCCATTCACGAGGGGTCGGCGTTTATTAGAGCGCATTCCTCACCAGACAACACGGTGCTGTGAACACTGTGGAAAAAATGCTTCTCTCCGCTGATTCAATGAAAATTACATTGCTCGCCAACAGAAATAGACCTGAATGTGGCGAACCTTAATTTATTCGCCCAAACGCCCGACTAGTGAGCTCTCAAATTTGAAATTTACTTGGGACGCGTATTTACCAGGGATCTATTAACGATTCAAGTGTTTACGTAAGGCCGTAAGAGTGAGTTTCCCCCGATTAACCCTCAGCCCCAGCGGTCGTCCTGTTCCACCCATTTCATCATTTGATGAGCGCATGCGTGTGTGAGAACGAGCCCCGCCGTAAGCCCCTTCTGCGAAAGAATGGATCCCCATCTAAGTAACCTTAAGCATTCATCTTGAATTGATATCTCCTCCCCTCAGCTCAAGCATTGCTTATAGAGGGGAGTAGCGTTATAAAATATTGCTGTATTCATTGATGATTGTAAATAGACGCAGTTTAAAAAAAAAAAAAAAAAAAAAAAAAAAAAAAAAAAATAATAATAATAATAATAATAATAATAATACACATTTATATTCAATATTTTCAATCAAATCCGAAGAAGTTCTCTAAAATGATACGTTATGGGATATTTCCACCAGATCGCCTCAAACAAAGGCAGGTTATTAGTGAAAAAGGTTTCCTAAAGTGAGTCCTCAATTACTGGACCATTTTGAAATGATTTTGGTTGGCTATTCCTTGAATAATCAACCTATGATTTCATGCGAGAAGTCGATATCTCCGATTCGGTTCAAAAATTATTTATGGACGTTTCAAGGTGTGTAGATCAAAATTAACAAATGTCCGTACGCCGTCCACGCCGACTTTGGTAGTAGAAAAAAATTCTAAAAATCTGACATTTTGGTCAGTTCCCGGCTCTAGTTGGTCCTCGAAACTTTTCAACCCCATCGGACCAAATTTGGGTGGGGTAGGGGTCAAAATGTATATTTCAAAGAATGGATTATTGAGATTTCTTGCAATCTAGGTGTGTTGAGTATTATTTTCCACTAAATTCTGGGCGCTGAATCCAATGAAAAGGGTCCCAGAACGATTGGCATCGACTGGAGGAGGTTATGGGTCAAAACGGGTATCTATCTACCCATTTCTAATGTGTATTATCGAGATTTCTGTGACTTAGGCGTATGAGGTATCATTTTCGATGCTGAATCCAATTAAACGGGTCCCGGGATGATCGGTAACGCGAGTCTGCGTAAAATTTGAAGGCAATTAAAAGGCCTCGTACAAAATTAGGAAAATTTAGGCATCAAAACCTTCATTTTCTTCAGTTTTGCCCTTGATTCTGTAAAGCTGTTACGATTGGAATCAATAAATAAAATATTTTTTTGAATCGTTGGCTTCTGTTTCTAACCCCGGTTGAACAATGGTTTTCTTTATTTAGTTCCTTGCTGGTCTGTGAAACATATCAATCACGACTAATTTCCCTTAATTATCTAACCCGGGCGAGATCATTTAAAGCGACGGGAACAAATTAGCTGCCAGAGACAAAGGCCTGAGAGGCCATCCAATGCGAAGTGGAGCCTTCAAAGGGGCCAATACATTTATCTCAAATTAAAAGTGCTTCTGGAGAGAAAATTCTTCCTAAATTGGGGTGCTGGAAAAAAAGGTATTCATCCTCGGGTTGTCAAATATTCGCAGCTGTTTTGTTTGGATCCTTTCATTTGAGACTGCTTCTCATTTTTTACAGGATCCTGCTGTATTTTACGTGAAGCTGAGGAGAAAAATGCCAGTCATACAAGGCTGAAGCCAACTTTGGAGGAACCTGTTTAGGAAGAAAGGAAAATTACTCGTGGACGCGTTGGTAAAGGAGTTGTGTTAATTAATCCGACTGAACTTGAACCAAATGGATGGAGTCTGAGAGCCTTACAATCGTGGACAACTTATTTAAGCGCCAACAGAACTTGATTTCCACGTGACAATACATGATGAGAAGCCATCTCAGTGAATTTTGTATCTCGAACAAACATCTGCGCCTTCCGTCAATTAAATGCTGGGGAATTGGTCTTTACCGGAATTGGTCACCCTTAAAAGATTTTGAAACACTCCCCGCACACAGAAAATCCATCTGGAGAAGTTATTGGCATTCTGAAAAGCTGTATGAAATGAGAAACTCCTTCATTGGTGGGTGCCAGTCATCCTGGGGTCCATTTCATTGGATTCAGAGTCCAATATTTAGTGGAAAATGATACCTCACACGCCTAGGTACTAGAAATCTCGAAAATCCATTTTTCGAAAAACTAATGAAACACAGTTTGACCCTACCCCCCTGTAGTGAAGAACAGTTATAGAGAACAGTTCGGAGCATAGGTTCGCCAATGAGACAACGCCATTTTGTTAGCGTTAAGTTCAGTCTCCAGTCTGCTCATGCCTCTTATTCATGTCTCCTCGTTTAATATTGTTCAGTCACCTTGTTCGCATTAAAACCGTTATTCATAGTTCATCGAAACCGCGTCCGTGTATCTCATTGTAATTACCTCAAGCCACAACAAGTTGGCGTCTAGGATTGTGATCGAAAACTCAGTGAAAATCGCGTGCAAAACATCGTCCCACCCGACAGCCTCAATCGCGGACGCAAGCCACCTATTGAACATTTATAAGGACAGTTGCAGGTCAGCCACAGAAATTTTTCCAACATATGCAGTTCGACGCATCTATATTGTCTCTTTCAACGTTTTTCCATCGAGGAAGTGGTCGTACTTTCATACGTGAGTCAACTAAAATCGCTGAATTAGAGACCAAAGCGACGCCATTACGTTGTGGGTCACACACGTCATCATCAGTCCCACACTGCCATTTTTCAAGTTACAGCTCCGTAATAACAGTTCTCAACTGCTCCTAAATATTAGTTCTCAAATATGCTCTAAAACACCAGCTCTTGTCACTGCTCCATTACAAAAGTTCTGCAATCATGGATCCTGACCAGTTTAAAACGTTTATGACTGCAATGACCACTGCTCTAGCTTCAATTAAATCGACTCCAGCTCCTCAAGTCACACCTTTCGAAAATTTTGAAGTCAAAAATGAGAAATTCTCTTCTTATTTAGAGCGGTTTGACATCTATTGTGATCTCAAAAATGTGATTGACGCCACAAAGAAAGCACAGCTTTTGTGTTCTTCAATTGGAAAGGACCACTATAACAACTTAGCTGCACTATTAGGTCCTGATACACCAATTAAAAATATTGGATTTGCAGATTTGGTCAATCATTTTGAGAAGATGCTTTGCCCAACAGTCTCTACAGTTGTTGCTCAAAATTTTTTTCAAGTGTCATACAACAGTCACATCAGTCTATAGCAGATTTTGTTGCATCTCTAAAGCGTAATTTGAAAGACCGTTTGCGACCGTGATCGAAATTGGCGGAATGTCAACAACATTATGCGCGAATTTAATCAGCGACGTTTTTGCGAGATTATGGCTGGCACCGGAATCAATGACACAATTTATCACGTTACCTTTGTCACCAAGTCCCGAGTTCTCAGACAACACCACAAACGCGTACTTATTTTCCGAGTCGTTTTGAACACTTTCCTGGGCGAAATTTGCGAAACGACGTCCGCCACGCCTACCACGACCGTTACGGCGATTTTCGCTGGGTTGCTGGTTGCATGGGCGTTGGTGAGGTGGACTGGTCACCGGTTTTTGTTGCGGATGATTTTCACGGCGATTTGACGTTCGATTTTGGCGATTGTGGTCGCGGCCACGATCATTGAATTTTGCTGCGAAGGAGCAATCGTCGTTCTTAGGCGCAAGTCCACTTCGGAGTTTCAGCTCTACGTCGAGGAGTTTGGCTTTGACGAAATCCAAAGTCAACTGATCATTCGATGTCTGAGTTTGGAGAACGGTGATAACGATCTCGTATCGTTCGGAAATCGTTTCGAGGAGATGACAAACTTTGTCCTCTTCATCGAGTTTGGCTCCCGTCTCAATCAGGTCTCGGATTAGCTGATCGAACACGACGAAGTGGTCTTCCAATGGCGATTACCTTCATGCTTCAGGCTCCACAATTTTCGGCGAGCGTAGAATCGAGAAAGGACGTTTTTACCTTCGAAAACCTTGCCGAGAGAGGCTAGCATTTCGAAGGCATTCTTGGCGTTTCTCACGTATTCGAGGTGCTTGTCGGTGAGGCACTGGACAATGAATGCACGTGCCAAGGCGTCCTTGGTTTTGAATGTTTCGTCTTTAAAATCCGCCTCGACGGGTTCCTTAACGCAGACATCACAGACGCGTCGAGCTTCGAGGATTCCCAACAGACGATATTTCCAGCCGGAATAATTCGTCGCGGTCAATTTCGGCGCTTGAAGGGAATGAGTGGCGTCGGCCATGTTGGGTTAACGGATCGTCAGGTGCCGGCAGCAGAAAAAATCTCGCATGGTGCTCTCGCGGGACCGGGATTTTTCGCGCACTGGATTTCACTGACTTTAGGAAGCGTAATTGCCCATAACCTATTAGCTTTGCAATTAGTTAAAGCGGATTAGTGAGGGAGAAATAAAGATTTGGAAGCACTGCCATCCGCTCACATTGTCATCTCAAGCCGCATACACACTTGTAACAAACTCCCGTTCCGATCCCCGCTCCGCTCCGATTCCAGGTTCGGGGCGGCAAAACATCAAAGGAAAGACGATCGGAGGATCGGAGCGGAGCTCGATTGGCCTTTTGGCGGTTTTTCCCTCCGCATCAAAGGAATGTTAGGAGCGGGCTGACCCTAGTGTGGACGGGGTGTAGTTGAGCCGCTCCGCTACCCCGAACGTTCTCCCGCTCCTATACCTATACCTATACCTATACATTTTACTTAGAAGCCATGACTGCAATGAGGAGCGGTTGATTCTCCCGATCGCCCTCCAGTCCCCGATTCGGAGCGGAACGACGTTTGGAGCGCTGTGATGCTACGACGAAAAGTTTGCTGAAATGTTCGGAATGGAGGAGCGGAGCGGGGATCGGAGAGGGAGTTTGTTACAAGTGTGTACGCGGCTTCACATGGAACTGTTTATTTGGGAAAGAGAGGGGGTGAGGGAGATATCCCTACCTACCCAGTCTTCAGAGAGCAAAAGGATGCTAACCATTCTAATAATTTACAATAAAACTTGCATATTATACCCCATAACCTCCCGCAGCCCCAATATTAAATTTTAACCAATACCTATATCATTTTAAAAAAATGATTTTTTCCTAATATAAAATAAAATAATAAAATAAAATAAAACTCGAACAACAATAATTATTTTTTTCAACGAGAAATGAAGTTCATAGGTACGTATTTTCATCTGAGCGATTCTAAAGAGTGAACAATCGTCAAATTTCAAAATACATGAGCTGAAGCCAAGAATCTGTAATTAAAATACGGTTACACTTAGAACAATGAAAGTTGGAATCTAACTAAGCAGGTACTCTCAGAATCTGTTGAAATATCAAACTAAACGTGGGTCCCTGAAGGGAGATTGGCCTGTTCAGGGGTGAAGAGCGGAACCCAGGCCATCAATATGGGAGCCCCATCACACGGTGTATTTAAGTAGGTTAAATTAGCATGATTTGATGAATACATTCACTAGGGCACTATGATTACATTATAATTTACAATGTTATCAAATACATTTGTGAATACGATTAGCTATCTTAGCAGTCCTCACCTAACGGTAACTTCTCCTCCAACCCTTTCACAGTAACCCCCCCCCCCCACCAGTTCACGGTTGCATATAGAACTTATGCAATGAGGGAAGATTAATATTAGAACTCGCTCATTCCAATTACAAAGACTCGGAGCGCAGTTACGTCAAATTTGTAATAACTTTTAATAAATTTGTGGCAACTCTCTTAACCCTTGAACCGTACACTGTGGCACTCAGTATCTCTGGGAAATTCAGTTTTGCTGCAAATTGCATTTTTTCTGTAACGAGTCCAAAGGTGCAGCATTTGTCCACGAAACAAAGACACAAAAACAACAATTTGGTGTTGGGAGGTGTACGGGCCAGGGTTAACAGCACACGTGGAAACAGTTAGCAAACGTTCTCTTGTCAGGTTCTGCGCGGTTTCTGACAGATTCCAATCAAACTTTGGAAAAATCTCGCTCGGACATGCCTTTGATGGAGATACTCGCTCAAATCTGGCAAAATTATGGTGCTAACAAGAAAATTAAGGTTGTGCTGTAGCTTGTACTTTTCTACTTTAATCATGACTCATGTGTATAGGGATCTTAAATAACAGGACCCGAATTATCTCTGGAAATCTCTCCGAAATTGGTTCAAAATTGAAGTATTTATGTAAATGAATAAGTTTTTTTCAGATGGTTGTAAACAAAGCCCTTTACCCGCAATAACACATGAAAACGCTGCAAATTCATTCACAGGGGTTTTTTATTCCTCGGACCAGGCGCATGGAGACTCATTTCTTCAACAAGGGTAAAATGGGGAAAACGTTTTTGGAAAACGTGTTTTTCGAAAGATGGATTTTCGAGGTTTCTGGCGATCTAGGTGTGTGGGGTATAATTTTCCACTGAATTTGTGACGCTGAATCCAATGCGATGGGTCCCAGAACGATTGGCACCCACCGGAAGAAGTTATGGATCAAAATGGGTACCTATCTACCCATTTTGATTATGTATTTTCGAGATTTCTGGTACCTAGGTGTGAGGGGTATCATTTTCCATTAACTTTTAGACTATGAATCCAATGATACAGGTCCCGGAACGATTGGTGCTCTCTGGATGAGGTTATGGGTCAAAATGGGTACCTACCTATCTACCCATTTCGAATGTCTGTTTTCGTGATCTCTGGTACCTAGGCGTGTGGGGCATCATTTCCACTAAATTCAGGACCCTGAATCGATTGGGATGGGTCCAGGACCCACTGTTTTTTTTCCTTCCCACGTTAAAAGAAAAAATGAATCTCCATGCGCCTGGTCCGAGGAATAACCAACCCGTGTGAAGGAATTTGCAGCGTTTTGGTTGGTTATTCCTTGAATAATCGCCGTACGCCGTCCGCCGTCCACGCCGTTTTTGGTAGTAGAAAATTTTCTAAAAATCTGAAATTTGGGTCAGGGGTCTGTTCCCGGCCTAGGACGGTCCTCCAAGCTTTTCAGCCCGATCGGACCAAATTTGGGCGGGGTAGGGGTCAAAATGTGTTTTTTGAAAAATGGATTTTCGAGATTTTGGGCGATCTAGGCGAGTGGGGTATCATTTTCCACTAAATTTTGGACGCTGAATCAAATGAAATGGGTCCCAAAACGATCGGCACCCTCTGGAAGAAGTTATGGGTCAAATTGGGTAAATATTACCCATTTTGAATATGTGTTTTTGAGATTTCTGGAACCTAGGCGTGTGGGGTATCATTTTCCGCTAAATCTTGGACGCTAATTTCAATGAAGTGGGTCCCGGAACGATTGGCACCCTCTGGAAGAAGTTATGGGTCAAATTGGGTATATATTACCCATTTTGAATATGCGTTTTCGAGATTTCTGGTACCTGGGCGTGTGGGGTATCATTTTCTACTAAATTCTGGATCCTGAATCGATTGGAATAGGTCTGGGACCCGCCGCACCCACTGTTTCCCCATCTCCCCCATGTTGAAGAAATGAGTCTCCATGCGCCTGGTCCGAGGAACAACCAACCCCTGTGTAAGAATTTGCAGCGTTTTGATCTAGACACCTTGTAACGCCCAGAACAAATTTTTGGGCCGAATCGGAGAGATTGACTTTTTGCATGAAAACATAGGTTGATTATTCAAGGAATAACTAACCAAAATGTCATTAATTTTTTTTTTCGAGCATTCGACATATATATGAATGTCCTGATTGCTCACCCCCCTTACCCACACTCACACATGAACACACACTACAACATCTTTCCTATCCTTTTTGTTCAAGGTCCTCTATTACATTATGTTATCACTTATTCATGAAAACCCGAACTTTAAACGATATTTGTTCGAAGGTTTCCTTTATTTTCCTTTTATTCAGTTTGTTTGCCGGAGAATCTGTCTCCCATTAGCTGCCTCGGCTGGTTTGTCGCAAGTAGCTCAACGTGGTTCCCTTTCATAGCGTTTGAAGAACGTTCCCCGAGCCTGTGGTCGGGCCCACACAAGCACAGAAGAGCGAGTTGTCAAGAGAATGGCAAAATTTCGAGCTCGTTTTCCAGTGACAAAAGCTTAATCTTGCTTTCCTCCTCTTCGCACTTCGCTCCACGAGAATTATTGGAGCGGAAGTCATGAACCTGATCATTATCGTGGTATTATTTTTCGTTTATAAACAATGGAAACCCGGTGTCAAAAGCGAAATAAAAGAGCTCGTCCTACCGTGAGATAATTCGGTAACGACATTTTTCGTGTTCTTCTGAAGTCTGTTCTTTGTGATGTTCCCGCCTTTTTACCGAATTCCTTTAGAAATTTGATGAATTCTCATTCGTTCGCTCAAAATTGAGAAGCAACGCAGATATAGTGAGGAATAATTGCTAAGGGAGCTGCTAGAGTAGGCACCTGCTCACCAAATGGATTAAATCGGAGTTGATCAACATTTTGACGAAACTCCCCCTAAAATGCTTACCTTGCAACTTATATTTGTACCGTGGCCCCGTTTCGATCCAGAGGTAACTACATAACAATGAGTTTCCGCTAAACCGAGTACTCGGTGTTTATGAATCGATGTTTACGTGTCGATAACTCGATAGGCGGAAGGAAAGGAAAGATTCAGACTTCAGTTCTGTTTACGGAAGGCGAAAAAGACGCATTTTCTGCAATTCCTGATGAGTTATCAACATATCTTCAAGCACCTCTAGAGAAAATTCAAGAGAACCCTTCAAAATTTTGGACCCAAATGGCCTTGACTTACTCAGTTATTTCAGAAATTTCATTAGATTATGCTCCAGTGGTAGCTACTTCCGTGCAGTCAGAAAGCCTTTTTTCGGATGCAGGTTTTATAATGAACCAGCGAAGGAACCGTTTTACTCCGAGGACGTTGCTTCAAAATTATTATTTCTTGAAGATTCGAACGAAAAATTTTGGGTATGGACTATAATATATATATTTATCTATACCGGCATGTCGATGTTATCATTGTTATCTCTCTTTCATGTTTATGCTTCTTTTATGCGTCTGAAATAAATTCACAACCAAATTATGAAGTCGCGTTACTATCGATATCTCGCATAAAAAGTGTCGATATTATGACGTCACACCCGCTCAGCCCTTATAGTAAGTCTTTACCTGATATATTTTAACACAGAATGTGCTCATCATCCATTACATCTTAGAAAATAAATACCATAAGAAAATCCTAATATTCTCATGATTTTCCCCTAATAAATTAGCGAATTTTAGTGAAATTTGAGGATTCTAGTTGAGAGAAGCCATAAGAGATGGCCTTTTAGCTCATTACAGGCGGGAAAAGGGTAACGATGAATTGAAAACACGTCAACAAAAGCTGTATACACTAGAGACCTAATCAGCTTTAGCAAAGTAGTTTGGTGTAATGGACTTTACATTGAAAGTGAGTGTACTTTACACAGTACACCGAACATAATAGGCAAGACTCATCTTTTTATTTTTTTTTAAATATATTTATAGTTTCCAGCTATTGATCCAAGAAACACCTGTAGGCTAACGACTTTTAATTAATAGTTGATGTAATTTTTCAAGCTAAGAGGGAAAAAAACTTAAGATGTAAATGTTATAATATTAGAGCAAAATCTCAAGTTGATACACCTCTTTCACCATTTAAGACCCCTCAAATGACATTTGGCTGATATGTAGTGTAGGGGGCCACCTAGTATCAGGCGCGATAAGGCGTCTTACTGTCGATTTCGACCTCGATAGCGCTGTCGATCATAACAGACAACTGGTCTGTTTGTCTGGTCTGATTATTTGTCCAGTTCGGCAATTTTTTCCTCAGTTATTGTGTCTCTTTTTCTTGCGTCTCTTCTCTCTTTGACGTTGTACAGTTTTTATTGTGTTGCTTCCAAATTTGCCGGGGTCCCTTTTTGTTGGAATGGAGGTGTTTAATGTTATCTTTGGCTGATTTGAGAAAGGAAAACGAGGGATGATGCGAACTAGGGATGTTGGCCCTCAGGATGAGGTTCCTGAGGGCAAAAATTAGGATTCCAACTGAAGTTATATGTATCTAATATTTAATTTTGTTATACTTCTTTGGAATCGTCATTATAACTATCACATTGTTTTGACAGGCAATTATTTGTGAGACGGCCATTATGATGTCACAATGCAATCGATTTCATCACTCGATAGCGCCATATCTCCCCACACTACATATTTACCGACAATTTAACTTTTCCGTTTGCTTTCACGCTTTTGGACCAAATTTGACGATCGAAAAGTTCCCCGATATTTCGACACAGGCCCCTAAACGACGATTTAAAAGTCCCCCCAAAGAGCCAACCTGCATGACTGAGTACTTTTCTCGGCTCTCGTGAGTATAAGTGGTTCATTCATCATCGTCAGTTCCTCCTCGTCGAAAATACCTCTGATAGAGTCACCACGCCCCCGACTCATCACAAAAACCTCGTTCGTCATTCTTCTACCCTTTCCCAGCTGTCTGTTTTTGTTAAACGTATATTTTTTTCAGAAGCCGTCAGAAGAATATACCTAGAAAGTTGTGAAAGAATCTCCGAGGGAGACGAAGTCTGCAATCAGTGTTAAGTGTGTCAACGGTCTGGCTGGCGGGATAACGAGGGTTTGGATAAATGAATCAGAAGCTACGAAGTCCCGTTGCGAGAATTCAATACCAAATCTGAAAGATTCTTTTCATATCGATACCCATTCGAGTGTTCACTGACCGTTCTAAACATGAATTGAGAGGGGAATGTGTGAAGATTGATACGATATATCATGACAGTATGTTTGATATGCGAGCTTTTTCAGTTATTCGTTCGTAGGGTTAATAAATTATATCGTTCGGTATTTGATCAACATCCGAACTCCGAGTAAATTCAATTAGTATTCGACACTGCGTTATTGTAATGATTTTCTCTTTGACTTTCTCAAGGTTTAACAACTACCTCGTTGTGGATCTGTTTACTCCTATTATGGAGTCTCATTTTTGTCCATTAGTTACATAATATCTAAGTCACATAACTTTATTGTATTATACATAACTTAATAAAATTATATAATGTATATAAGATCCGGGGACCACTGGATGAAATGAGGAAAACGAACTTCGAAAAATGCGGTTTATTGAAAAACGAATTTTAAAACGAAGTCGTTTTACATTGTAGAAGCGCGCACAAAATTTAGCAAGAAGGCAATTCACGTGGTGTTAGTTGGGTTGACAAATCACTACTGAATTATGAAAATAACTTCGATGTGAAGTCTAATGGTTCAAGAGTTCAAACGTAGATAAGACAGAGCGGATAAATGAAGGAGCGTGAGCAGGCGAGAGATAACGGGAGATAACGGAGATTACGAGAGATAAGGGGAGAAGCGAGGAATCTTACATCCCCCCCTCCCCTCTCATTTAGGAGCGGTTGGATAATCTTGGATAGAATTGGATATTTCTAGGATATTTTTAGGAAATTTCTAGGATATTGTCTTATCTGCTGGACAGCGAATTAACTTGCTTGCGTGATACAAGCGTTTGCCTGAAGGGCCATGGTTGACAATGATTTCGAAAACATTGTTGGAGATTACTCTAGAAATCGGGAATGGTCCAATACGTAAATTATCAAGTTTCGTACGATTAAGTTTGTTGCCGTTGTCGATGTAAACAGAGTCTCCAATGGCAAAATTGACATCACATTTATTCTTATCATATATATGTTTGTTGTACATATGGTATTTAAGCGTATTTTCAAGCGCAGTTTTCCTATCCTCGTGTAAATCTGCTGGAACGGATAAGGTGTTGGGGATTATGGAAACAGGTCGTCCAGTTAGTAGATACGAGGGAGCGAATTTGGTGACTGAATGAGGAGAGTCGTTGTATTGTTTCACGCATTCGTTAGCGATAGCCGACCAACTCTTTTTTGGGGGGGTGGACTCGTCATGCTTCAAGCAACGTATGCGATTCACCAATGTCTGATTGAGACGCTCATTCAGGCCATTCGAAAATGGGCTGTCGACTGCTGTAAAAACATGGCGAATGCCGGATCGGGAGCAATATGTTGTGAATTCATTGGAGGATAAGCCGCCATATTGATCTGTAAGAAGGATCCCGATCTGGTTTTCTCTCTGCACAGAGTCAATGAGCCTAGACATGATTTTGGCCGATTGACCCCTGGAAGGAAGGATATACGCATATCGCGTAAAGTGATCGACGAGCAGGTGGAGATAACAGAGGGAGGAGTGATAGGGACCGAAACCTCCAATAGTATCAAGAGACATGATTTCGAATGGAGCTTTAGCTGGACCTAGGAAGCCCATTCGGGCACTGCGGCGAGGACTACGGGATTTGTTCATGATACAGATTTTACACGAGTTACAAAATTTATGAATGGAATTGTACATTTTTGGAAATGTAAAGTTTTTTGAGATAATGGCTATGACATGTTTTGGCCCAATATGGCCGTACTTTGCGTGAACAATGCTAATCAGGTTTTCACCCGCTTGGCTATCCAATAAGATACGAGAATTTCCGTTAATAGTACGATAAATGATACCCTGTCTTGTCGAGTCCAAACTCGATACTTGTACGTTACGTTGTAGTTGTTTAATTTCATCGAGGGAGAGGAAATTGAATGAGGGTAATATTGATTCGTTATCCGTGGAGTCAGACTGAGGTTTTAGTACAGGAATAGAGAAATATAACGTACTTCCTAATATAAAAAACAAGAATTGAAATAATACAGTAAAATAAATTACCATTATCTACTACATCCGTACGAGCATCAGTGCATTAAGTAAAAAAAATCTGCAAATTCTTACACACGGGTTGGTTATTCCTCGAATGGGGGAAACAGTGGGTGTGGCGGGTCCCAGACCCATTCCAATCGATTCAGGGTCCAAAATTTAATGGAATATGATACCCCACACGCCTAGGCACCAGAAATCCTGACACATACAAAATGGGTGGATACATACCCATTTTGACCCATAACTTCTTCCGGTGGGTGCCAATCGTTCTAGGAGACACATCATTGAATTCAGCGTCCAAATGGACAATGGAAAACGCGGGTTCAGATTTAATTGTGATTAGTCGGTACCTTGATATTATATTAGAATTACCTCCGACCACTGAAGTAGTTGATGTAAACTCAAGACGTGATGTCTTTTCTACCTAACCTTGGAAATGAACTATCTCAATTCTCATTGAAAACTCGATAAGGCAAATCCCTTCTCTTTGTCGGCCCACCGGTACCCACCTCCTCGCCCTATAGACTCCGCACCAAGTTTTCTAACCTAGAAGTTTCCAACTCCTATAACATTCTTCTCAACAGAGCACCAAATTTGCATTTTACCATTTTTTCCAACTTTATTAAAACGCGATTTTTGTCTCCCATTTTACGGTTCAAGCTATGAGCTGGGTTCCCTCGAGGATTTATTGGGTCGATATCGAAATCTCATTGCGGAACATACTCGAGGCTTATTTGAGTGTTTGAAACATACGGCAGATGGATTTCAGCTAAACTCGCTGATTAATGACATGTAGGAAATTACATGAATGTCGGTTGAAAAAGCTAGTTAAAAACGCTGCAAATTCTTTCACACGGGTTGGTTATTCCTCGGAGCAGGCGCATGGGGGAAACAGTGGGTGTGGCGGGTCCCGGACCCATTCCAATCGATTCAGGGTTCAAAATTTAGTGGAAAATTATATCCCACTAGCCAGGGTACCTACCAGAAATCTCGAAAACACATTCAAAATAGGTAGATAGGTACCCATTTTGACCCATAACCTCATCCAGAGGGCGCCAATCGTTCCCGGACCAATTTAATTGGATTCAGTGTCCAAAATTTTGGAAAACGATACCCCACACGCCTAGGTACCAGAAATCTCGAAAACACATATTCTAAATGGCTAAAAAGATACCCATTTTGAACCATAACTTCTTCGTTACATGGTGTCTAGATCAAAAACGCCGCAAATTCCTACACACGGTTTGGTTATTCCTCGGACCAGGCGCATGGAGATTCATTTCTTTAACATAGGAAAAAAAAAAGTGGGTAAGGCGGGTTCCGGACTCATTCCAATCGATTCAGGGTCCAACATTTAGTGGAAATGATACCCCACACGCCTAGGTATCGGAGATCTCGAAAACAGACATTCGAAGTAGGTAGATAGGTACCCATTTTGACCCATAACCTCATCCAGAGAGCACCAATCGTTCCGGAACCCGCCTCATTGGATTCAGCGTCTAAAAGTTAATGGAAAATGATACCCCACACACCTACGTACCAGAAATCTCGAAAACACATATTCTAAATGGCTAAAAAGATACCCATTTTGAACCATAACTTCATCCGGTGGGTGCAAATCGTTCTGGGACCCATTTTATTATATTCAGCGTCCAAAATGTAGTCGAAAGTGATACCCCACACGCCTAGATCGCCGAAAATCTCGAAAATCCATTACTTATTACACGTTTTGACCCCTACCCCGCCCAAATATGGTCCGATCGGGTACTCGGGTTGTGTTCAAAATGAATGTCTAACCAAGTTCTCGAAACAAAAAGTAGTTGATAGTCTAATTATAAGGGCGGAACAAAGAGTTTAATAGAAGTAACTTTCTATAACTGAATTACCTACTTATCATAAACGTGTCTGAACCCATGCCTACTCTACCGTTCCGTTTTGAGTTACACAAACAAAAGCAAAGGGAAAACCACAGGGTTGAAGACAGCTATTACTAAAACGCTCTTGTTTTTGACGTTATCTGTTCTGTAAACCCATTTGAATGTCGTGGAGTGGAAGCGTTAAGTTTCCAAGGATTTAATCAAGGCCTCCCTGTAAATGTACGAGAGTTGATGCGCTTTAGAACGCTAATTAAAATTGTCATCTGCAGAGAAGCTCATCCTCAGGGAATCTAATCGAGGCTAATAACGTCTGGGAACAAGGTATATTGACTCGACGACGCAACTCAATTTCAACTATTCCGCACCAACTCAACGCCATTATGTATTAATGACTTTCAGAACCCTACTTGCCTCTGCAGAAAGAGGAATTCAACAGTTTAGAGTGTGCAGCTCATTCAATGCATTTTACCTCGTAATGGAGAACGTATGCTCAATGATGAGAGCTCAATCCCAATCCTGTCTTCCTCTCGTTGTATGGATAAGAGTTTTGTTGCTTCATTTCCTGAGCTAAACCAAAATGGTGTAGGTAAACTATTGGAGAAAACACTCAAAACCCAATTTCAACAACCTATTGTCCTCTTCTAACTTCCTCAGGCAGAAGTAATTATTGTAGTACGTTTTCATTTTATGATGTTCCACTCGAATTTTTGCCCATTTTGTACATCATGGTGGCGTCGGAAGCCTATTTTCCTCAAACCTTCTGTCAGTATCTAAATTTACCTTCGGATGAGAAGAACGGATGAGAATGATATCCCACACACCTAGATTTCAAGAAATACTAAAAATCCTTTTTTCGAAAAACACATTTTGACCCCTACCCCACCCAAATTAGTTTCGGGGACCAACTTGAGCCAGAAACGGATCCCCGACCAAAATTTCAGATTTTTGAGAAGATTATATACTACCAAAGTCGGCGTGGACGGCGGACGGACACATTTTCTAATTTTGATCTAGACCCCTTGAAACGTCAGGAAAAAATATTGGGTCGAATCGGAGAGATTGAATTCTTGCATGAAAACATGGGTAGATTATTCAAGGAATAACCAAACAAAATTAAAATCACAGGGGTTGACTATTAGACGGACCAGCCGCATGGAGACTCAGTTCAATCGATTCAGCAGCCATAAATTCTTCCAGTGGGTGCCAATCGTTCCGGGACCCGTCTCATTGGATTCTGCAACCAACATTTAGTGGAAAATGATACCCCGAACAACTACTAGCCTGGATCGCCCAAATTCTCGAAAATCCATTTTTCAAAAAACATTTTGACCCCCCCCCCCCCCCATTTGGTCCGATCGGGCTGAAAAGTTTTGAGGACGAGTCTCGGCCGGAAACAAACCCCTTACCCAAATTTTAGATTTTTAGAAAATTTTCTACTACCAAAAACGGCGCGGACGATGGCCGGCGTACGGCGGATGGACATCGACCTATTTTGATCAGGACACCATGAAACGTCCAGAAAAACATTTTGTTCCGAATCGGAGAGGTTGACCATTATCATGAAAACATAGGTTGATTATTCGAGAAATAACCAACCAAAATGATACCAAAAACGACGCGGACGATGGACGGCGTACAGCGGACGGACATTGACCTTTTGTTTGGTTATTCCTCGAATAATCAACCTATGTTTTCATGATAATGGTCAACCTCTCCGATTCGGATCAAAATTTTTTTCTGGACGTTTCATGGTGTCCTGATCAAAAAAGGTCGATGTCCGTCCGCTGTACGCCGTACGCCGTCCATCGTCCGCGTCGTTTTTGGTAGTAGAAAACTTTCTAAAAATCTGAAATTTGGGTCTGTTCCCGGCCGAGACTCGTCCTCCAAACTTTTCAGCCCGATCGGATCAAATTTGGGCGGGGTAGGGGTCAAAATGTGTTTTTTGAAAAATGGATTTTCGAGATTTTGGGCGATGTAGGCGCGTAGGGTGTCATTTTCCACTAAATTTTGGACGCTGAATCCAATGAAACGGGTCCTAGAACAATTGGCACCCACTGGAAGAAGTTATGGGTCAAATTGGGTATTTATTACCCATTTTGTATATGTGTTTTTGGGATTTCTTCAACCTAGGCGTGTGGGGTATCATTTTCCACTAAATTTTGGACCCTGAATCGATTGGAATGGGCCTAGGACCCGCCACACCCACTGTTTCCCCCATTCGAGGAATAACCAACCCGTGTGTAAGAATTTGCAGATTTTTTTTCAATTTTCTTCCGATCCAGTCATTGACATACTAACATACGTAGGTGTCTAAATTACGCGACTAAGTATAATGATTGACCTAAATCAGGTAGCCTCAGATGTATTCTTCGGAACCCGTTTGCTAAAAAAGCCATATTTTTGTACGAGAGAATCAAACCACAGCCTCTTGTAAATGAATTTTCACTTCGGTTCGTTAAAAATAACTAATTTCAAACGTCTACCAGGACATTGTAAAGTGTTTCGACTTTGTATCGGCCCTTAATCTCATTCTGAGGTTATCGTACTTGCCAAAGGCTTTTAGTCGCCCGTCGCTAATTAAGAAAAATCGACAAAGGAAAGAAGGAACCGACGGAATTCCCTTCCCTAACAACAACGAAGGTCGTCTCAGTAAAGAAGTTTCCTTCTCAATTGAATCTCAGTCGGACCGCATTAATTCGAACTGAACGTCCGCTTAAAAATTATTGTGTCTCTCTCGCCCCGACACAACTTCAACTGGGAGCCGTCCAAAACCATCGTATATTCTCTAGGCCGTCGAGAAGCAAAATTGGGTTGAACACGAATCGTTTAGCGGTGAAACTATTTATAAAGGCGATTTGCTGTTTCATTAAAACGAACATGAAATGTGGGAATGGAGAAATCATAATTCTCGCATTAAGGAGGGCAGTAGACGAGCTTCATTCAAAATTTTGCGGTTTATTTATTTTCCCCGGCGGCTCACCTGGCAGGTTGCCAAGAGGTAAGTTTAGACAGGTGAACTAAATAATGGAATCAAGTTTGTCTGGTTTCATTAGTCGAGAGCTGTATAACAACGCACGCTGGAGTACAGAAAGACAGAGCAGCATATCACCATTTACAATACGAATACAACTGCAGCGAATTCTTTAATTTTGATAATCTTCTGAAAGAATCTATTGGTTCACTTAAACAGAAAATTGTGCCTGCACGCCTCAAAATTTCAAAATTGAACACCCGCACAATTGCGGAACTGCAAAATCTCAAGCTAAAAGCTGCTGCAAATTGCAAGTACTCCGCAATGGTTTATTATAATCGGTGGTTTTTTGCTCGTGTGGTCAAATATTTTTGAGATGTCAAATCAGAATTGGTGCCTAATAGAATTAAGTGGACTGCGTACTTTGTAAAATAAATGGATGCGCTCATTAATTTCAAAAGATTAGGGTATTCTTAGCATATCTCCATCCTCTGTTTGCGAATATTGGCTCAAAACCCATCTAAATCGATTAAGCGTCGGAATTTCCTCTAAATTCACAAAAAAACATTTTCAAAACACCCGTACTCGAACATACGAATACATATAGCTTATTCTAGACCCAAAAAAAGTCTGGGCTGATCTCTACATTTTTGGAAAATTTCCAGCTGGCTAAAGCGTTGTGGTCATAAAGATTCTTAAACACGAATTATCAATTTGTTTTGGGAAATCGATGAGATCGACCTCAAGCATGAAAACATAAGGTAATCAAGGAGGTAATTGATTGAGTGATAAGTTGAAATCGAGCACAGGATACTCTCCCTTGTTGACAACGTGAAAGAACGCAGCAAATTCTTTCACAGAGGTTGGTTATTCCTCGGATCAGGAGCATGTGTAAGCCTCTCTCGAATTAAAATGTGTTTGAATTTATAATAAAAAAAACTATAATTTAATTCGGGTTTCTTCGGAGACTTTGGAAGGGACCTAGCGAGAGGATACGGGATGTAAGTCCAAGACTTACGAATGAGCAACTAGGGATACCAAGGATGAGCATAAAATACATTGATACAAAGTGAATTATAATTGAAAACAAGGACACGTTGCAAAGGAGAATATGCCTCAACCTGGGCTAGAATTGATACAAGACAAAGTAATTCGACAAAGTAAATTAGACAACATGTGGAGCATAAAATACAATTAATACAAGATACATGAAATTATGATATACATGGAATACATTGAAGAAAAACAGGAGGGGGCATGCTGTCCCGCAGGTACACAGCGAGGCTTATTAACATGAGTCCTTTATCATCTCATGGCATGGGGAACACAATATTACAGCTTCGGTCGACTTCAGCACGGTAGCAGAGTTCACTTCAGAGCGAGCACAGGACAAAGCCAGGATGGACTGAGTGAGATGCACTTGCATGACAGGATTACAAAAATATATAACTCCAACATGTTGGGCTCCTCAGCCCCGAGGGGCGCCTCAACCGCCTGGTTGGACGCCTTTGCAATGAGTGAAGCCCTGGAGCTCTCCAAATGCAACGTCCAGGCAGGAGCTGCGCGCACAACCTGGCGCATGCTCCCTCCCTTCTGGCCTTCTGGTGGCAGCAAGCCTGGGGGCTGCTTACACATGTACTCATTCCAATCGATTCAGGGTCCAAAATTTATTGGAAAATGATACCCTACACGCCTAGGTACCAGAAATCTTGGAAACACATTCACAAATAGGTAGATAGATACCCATTTTGACCCATAACTTATCCGGTGGGTGCCAATTGTACTGGGACTCATTTAATTGGATTCAGCGTCTAAAATTTAGTTGGCAATGACATCCCACACGCCAAAATCTCAAAAATCCATTTTTCGATATACACAATTTGACCCCTACCTGACCTGAATTTGGTCCTTCGGACTGAAACGTTTTGAGGACCAACTACAGCCGGAAACGGGTCCCTGACCAAAATTCCAGATATTTAGAAAATTGCCTACTACCAATATCAGCGTGGACAGCGAACGGACCGTTCTGATCTGGACACAGAAAAAACGCTGCCAATTCTTACACAGGGGTTGGTTATTCGTCAGACCAGGCGCACGGAAACTAATTTAAAAACATGGGGGAGATGGGGAAAACGGTGGGTGCGGCGGGTCCCAGACCCATTCCAATCGATTCAGTGTCCATGATTAGTGGAAAATGATACCCCACACGCCCAGGTACCAGAAATCTCATAACCACATATTCAAAATGAGTAATATATACCCTATTTGACCCATAACTTCTTTCAGTTGGTGCCAATCGTCCTGGGACCCGTTTCATTGGATTCAGCGTCCAAAATTTAGTGGAAAATGATACCCCATACGCCTAGGTTCCAGAAATCTCAAAAACACATATTCAAAATGGGTAGTATATACACAATTTGACCCATAACTTCTTCCAGTGGGTGCCGATCATTCTGGGATGATGATCCATAGGGCTCCAATCTTTCCGGGGGCCGTCTCATTGGATTCAGCGTCCAGAATTTAGAGGAAAATGATACCCCAGACGCATAAGTACCAGAAATCTCGAAAACCCAGATTCAAAATGGGTAGATAGATACCCATTTTGACCTATTACTTCTTCTGGTGGGTGCCAATCGTTCCGGGATCCATTTCATTGGATTCAGCGTCCCAAATTTAGTGGAAAATGATACCCCACTCGCCTAGATCGCCCAAAATCTCGAAAATCCATTTTTCAAAAAACACATTTTGACCCCTACCCCGCCCAAATTTGGTCCGATCGGGCTGAAAAGTTTGGAGGATCGTCCTAGGCCGGTATCAGACCCCTGACCCAAATTTCAGATTTTTAGAAAATTTTCTACTACCAAAAACAGCGCGGACGGCGGACGGACATTGACCTTTTGGTTGGTTATTCCTTGAATAATCAACCTATGTTTTCATGCAAATGGTCAACCTCTCCGATTCGGCTCAAAATTTTTTTCTGGACGTTTCATGGTGTCTAGATCAAAAAAGGTTAATGTCCGTCCGCCGTACGCCGTCCGCCGTCCACGCTGTTTTTGGTAGTAGAAAATTTTCTAAAAATCTGAAATTTGGGTCAGGGGTCTGTTCCCGGCCTAGGACGGTCCTCCAAGCTTTTCAGCCCGATCGGACCAAATTTGGGCGGGGTAGGGGTCAAAATGTGTGTTTTGAAAAATGGATTTTCGAGATTTTGGGCGATCTAGGCGTGTGGGGTATCATTTTCCACTAAATTTGGGACGCTGAATCCAATGAGATGGGTATTGGAACGATTGGCACCCATCGGAAGAGGTTATGGACGCTGAATCGATTGAAATGACAATCTCCATGCGCCTGGTCCTAGGAATAACCAACCCCTGTATATAGCTCCAACTAGGTTTGTGTACACCATAGGATTGTTTGATGTATTAAAAAAGTGATAGCAAGCTTGAACGTACATTCGGTATACTGTATTATTAGATTTTCAACTAAGAATGCTAAATCCTGTCGCTTTCCTTTGGGTGTATCTCGGCCAATTTGTCTTCCGTTGAAGAGTGCTAAATCGCATAGCAATCAGCACTCATTTACATCTCAACTTCGTCACTTTTATTCATCGCCATATTACAAGGCGTAACGCCGATTTCGTATTCTATGAAAACTCTACGCGCTAATTTTATGCAGAAGGCACGGTCACAATTTTTGACAAGCAGTTTTACAATAGTAGAGCCACAGGACCCCGGATTTGCATCAATGGACTCCAGAAACGTACTTGGATAGGCTGGTCCGCTGCTAATGTCTAGGCCTTTGACTCATAAACGGGGTATCCTCATGTATCCTCCTCCTCCTCCTAATGTTCGTATATTTTGAAGCTAAAAAAAGGAATTTTTTAACTTTAAGACTTATTTAAGAATCTTGGGGTTTTGCCAATTTTTTTTTTTTTTTTTTTGCGATTATGGTAGTAAAAAATTGTTTAAGAATCTGAAATTCTGGTCAGGGACCCGTTTCTGGCTCTAGTTGGTCCTCATATCTTTTCAGTCCGATCGAACCAACTTTGGGCGGGGTAGGGGTCAAAATGTGAACATCGAAAAATGGATTATCGAGATTATTGGCGATCTAGGTGTGTTGGGTATCATTTCCCACTACATTTGGACGCTGAATCCAATGAAATGGGCCCCAGTACGATTGGCGCGCCCTCTGGATGAGGTTGTCGGTCAAGAGGGGTACCTATCTACCCATTACGAATGTATGTATTCGAGATTTCTGGTACCTAGGCGTGTATCATTTTCCACTAAATTTTGGACCCTGAATCAATTGGGGATCGGTCAGGGACCCGTTTATCAATTTGGAGGGGGGGGGGGGGGGCGAACGAGGGGTCAAAAAGTGTATTTTGAAAAATGGATTTTCTGTGATCTTGGCGTGAGGGGTATCATTTTCTACTAAATTTCGGATGCTGAATCCAATGAGACGTGTCCCTGAATGGTTGGCGCCCTCTGGGTTAGGTTATGGAACAAAATGGGTATCTGTCTACCGATTTTGGTTGGTTATTCCTTGAATAATCAACCTGTGTTTTCATGCAAAAGGTTAACCTCTTCGATTCGGCTCAAATTTTTTTTCTGGACGTTTTATGGTCTAGATCCAAAAAGGGCAATGTCCGTCCGCCGTACGCGCCGTTTTCGGTAGTAGGAAATTTTCTAAAAATCTGAAATTTGGGTCAAGGGTCTGATCCCGGCCTAGGACGGTCCTCAAAACTTTTCAGTCCGATTGGGCCAAATTTGGGCGGGGTAGGGGTCAAAATGTGTTTTTTGAAAAATGGATTTTTTAAGATTTTGGGCGATCCAGGCGAGTAGGGTATCATTTTTCACTAAATTTTGGACGCTGAATCGATTACACACCCACGAACGGTCCCAGAACAATTGGCACCCACCTGAAGATGTTATGGGTGAAAATGTGTATACCTATATTACCCATTTTGAATATGTGTTTTCGAGATTTCCGGCACCTGGGCGTGTGGGGTATCATTTTCCAATAAATTTGAATCCTGAATCGATTGGAATGTTGAGTAAATGTGTCTCCATGCGCCTGGTCCGAGGAATAACCTGCCCTGTGTAAGAATTTGCAGCGTTTGAATATGTTATCGAGATTTCTGGTACCCAGGCGTGTGAGGTTTCATATTCCACTAAATTTTGGGTCCTGAATCGATTGGAATTGGTCCGGGACCCGCCACACCCACTGTTTACCTATTTTCCCCATGTTGAAGAAATGAGTCTCCATGCGCCTGGTCCGAGGAATAACCAACCCGAAAAAAAATTATGGCGTTTTCTATACAAACCATTCACTTGAATACAAACTGAATTTCGAAAATTTCTTTGCTAACTTAACTCATATCCTTTCTCTTCGTCAATATTCCTGTAAGGACGAAAACCTTTAAAGAAAACGGGAATAATAAAATTAGTTGTCGAACATCCTTCAGCTCAGCTCGAGCGTAAAGTAAATTTCCTTCCTTTTTGCTCGAGGTCCTCATCGTTAATTCTCTGCCAATTTCCCTTTTTTCCGATCAGCAATTTTTCATGGTACGCTAAATTCGAGATTCGAGATAACCCACACCTTGTGCGCTCAACAACTGTCTTATTAACATTTCAGAAAGCTATCTCGTTGAAATTTTAAAGCACTTCTTCAAGTTTAAAATACTTATACTTTAATTAAAGTTTCCACTTATACATCTCGCGTTGGTATTAAAGGAGATTAGAACCCTAAAGATAATTAAACTGAAACGAGAATACAGGTTGAAAGATCAAACTTCCCTGCGGTCAAGCAAGTTGTATAATTATCGTCGCTCAAAGTCAGTTTTTAGAGACATTCCGAAACTTAGTTGCATTGCTCAAAGGCTACATATTAATGGAAAGTGGAGGAATCCGATTCCTTCGATACTGAAAACATACGCAACTAATAACAACCCATTTAATTACTTACATTTTCAAACCCTTTCCACTACATGCAATATCTACACCTTCTGATTTGAGTTCTGAAGGCTTCACGCAAGCGATTGTTGGGATAAGGTCAGGAGTAGGTGCTGGTTTTCAAGCGAGGTGAAGGAACACCAATTTATTGGTCTAATTTCCTATCGAATTAATTTATGTAATGGACAATGTAATATATAACGATATGTAATGGGCTATTATTATTATTATTATTATTTTTTTTTTTTTTTTTGCATTTTATTGGAAGACAAAAATATAAAATACATACAATTTTCAGGTTATGCTACTCCCCCCTATAAGCTACGCTTGTGCTGGGGGGAGGAGAGTCGTTATGACCGATATAAATGAAATAGATTAATAATAATGAATAATAAAATAATCATCTCTTGTTACATCTCTCATCTTCTTAAAAATAAATAAAAATAAAAAAATGAACTTCGTCTAGAGTATTTCTCGTATTTTGTGTTAACAGGTTTACTTATAGGTACATATATTACCTCATATGTGTACATTATAGAGTGGAACAAAAATCAACGTCCTTCTAACAAATATATAAATAAATAAATAGGAACCTCCTGGACATGAGATTAGAACTTACATGTATGTGTTTGGCTTTCTAGTGCCTACCTACTCTATTCCAAACCCTTTAGTTTTTTTTTGAAGGATTGAAGGTTTATTATCTCCCTCAATTCCTCCGGTAGCGCGTTAAATAATATGGGGCCCCTGCAGTCATAGCATCTCTGTCCCATCGCCGTGGTTCTAAATGGTGGTCTAATTATTTTCTGTGTAGGTACTAGCTCTTGTAGGAGCCCTACTAACGAACGGCTCGAGGGTGCCTGCTAAGAGGTCTCGGCACGTTTTTATTATTGTGGCTCTATCTATTAGTTGATGGATTGTGGGCACATTGAATTCCTTAAAGATACTAGCTGTGGGGTATCCAATTTTTTTCTTTAACAAAACCTTTAAAATCCTTTTTTGAAGCGCGTACAACATCTCTAAAAACTCCCTAGCACAACCCCCCCATCCCGTAACACCATGCATCAACACAGACTGCACCATCGCGAAATAGAACGCTCGCTTCGCTTCGATAGGAAGGAAGTTCCGGATTTCTCTGCATACGTAAATCATCTTGCGAAGTCGTGTGACTACGTTGGCCGACGTGCAGATCCCACCGCAAGCGCTGATGCATTGTCACACCCAAGTACCGAATACTTTCAACCTGCGAGATGTCTGGACAGTCACAGATCGCACTGAGGCAATCTACGAGATGGCATTTTATTCTGCCCAGGGTCGGAATAGTGTTATTAGGGAGGGTGAATGCTATATAGTGGGTTTTGCTGAAATTCAGCTTCATCCCAAGTTCGGAAAGACATTTACCGACTTCACTCAAAACCCTTTTCGCCTTTTTCTTCACAGCATCCCAGTCCCAATCTGACACTATAAGTGATGTATCGTCGGCGAAGGAGATGCTTATCCCCCCTGTTTCTTTTTCCAAGAGGCAGTTCAAGTAGAGGACGAACAGAATTGGGCCCAAACAGGTACCCTGGGGAATATCAAACGAACATTCCAGCGGTGTGCTTATGGTTGTTCCCAGCTTCACAGATTGCGTCCTTTTTGGTTGGTTATTCCTTGAATAATCAACCTATGTTTTCATGATAATGGTCAACCTCTCCGATTCGGCTCAAAATTTTTTTCTGGACGTTTCATGATGTCCTGATCAAAAAAGGTCAATGTCCGTCCGCCGTCCGCTGTACGCCGTCCATTGTCCACGCCGTTTTTGGTAGTAGAAAATGTTCTAAAAATCTGAAATTTGGGTCAGGGGTCTGTTCCCAGCCGAGATGGGTCCTCGAAACTTTTCAGCCCGATCGGACCAAATTTGGAGGGGGTAGGGGTCAAAATGTGTTTTTTGAAAAATGGATTTTCGAGATTTTGGGTGATTAAGGCGAGTGGGGTGTCATTTTCCACTAAATTTTGGACGCTGAATCCAATAAAATGGGTCCCAGAACAATTGGCACCCACTGGAAGAAGTAATGGGTCAAATTGGGTATTTGTTACCCATTTTGAATATGTTTTTTCGGGATTTCTGCTACCTAGGCGTGTGGGGTATCATTTTCCACTAAATTTTGGACGCTGAATCCAATAAATGTGTGTCCCAGAACGAATTGGCACCCGACTGGAAGAAGTTATGGGTCAAAATGGGTATGTATCCACCCAATTTGGTATGTGTTCAGGATTTCTGCTACCTGGGCGTGTGGGGTATCATATTCCACTAAATTTTGGACCCTGAATCGATTGGAATGGGTCTGAGGACCCGCCACACCCACTGTTTCCCCCATTCGAGGAATAACCAACCCGTGTGTAAGAATTTGCAGATTTTTTTCCATGTAGCTTGCTGACCATTTCACGAAGCCAGTAGAAATCTTAGTATCCTCGATGGACTGGAGAAGCTTGCTGTGAGAGATGGTATCGAACGCTTTCATCAGATCTATGTAGATTCCTAAAACTTTTTTTCCCGAATCAAGTGCTTTGACGATTTCTTGTGTTTGTAGACCAATCGCATCGTCTGTGCTTCTTCCCTTTCTGAACCCAAACTGTCTGGCGTTGAGAATTTCCTTAGACTCGAGGTACTCCACAAGATAGGCTTTAGCTAGCTTTTCTATCACCTTCCCCAGAACTGGAAGCAAAGAAATCGGGCGGTAGTTGTTAGGATCTGAAGGATCCTTTTTTAAAAAGCGGAACCAGAAGAGCGTGTTTGTAAGCATCTGGGAACACATTTTCCTTAAACGACGAATTCGCAATGAACGTTAGAGGATCCAAGATGTATTTTTTACATTTTTTCAGAAACATGGCGCTAAAACCATCTCTGCCTGGAGACGATCCCCCACGAAAACTGTCCAACGTTTTTTCCACTGTCTCACTAGAAACAACTAGGAATTCGGTCGTTTCCCATTGTCCCCGATATTTCCTTGGCTCATTGACGCTTCCCGTAGATCTTGCAATGTTCTTCCCGACCGTCGCAAAGTGCTCATTCAGTGCATCAGCCACCCTGTGTGGGTGCTCGTCAGTTCTCAAGGTTTCGCCTCGTACCATCATGCTATGTACATCCACGCTCTTCTTGACTTTCCCGATTGCCTGGTTTATTACTTTCCATTTGGTTTTTAGGTCCGTAGTTTTCTCAAATTCGTTCTTAAAAAATTCATTCTTGACTTTTTTTATAATGCATACTAAAAACTGTTTATATTTTGAAAGATATTGCTTGAGACTCGAATTGAACGGTTCTTTACGAAGGCGATTGCTAATTTTATTTTTAGTCCTGATGGAAGATAGGATTCCGCTAGTCATCCATGGCTTCAATTTGACATTTTTATGCGGGATTCTATCTATTTTTTTCGAGCTGTTCAAATGCATGGTTAGAAGCTTTTCAAATTGTTCAGCTGCTTAGTTTACATTTTGAGCGTGATAGACCTCGGTCCATTTCTCTTTTTCTAGGAGTCGCTCTAACTCAGTGTAATCTAATCAATAGTTTCCACCTCACGCACCAATTTAAGATTCCTGTGATTTTCTCCCAAATTCAATTTCAATATAGAGCTAAAATGGTCGGTCACGCTGGTCTCCCAGATGATGGAGTGCGGATATGTCTCCACTTGGCTACGAAGAAAGATGTGGTCGATGCACCACCGTGTATCACCATTTACCCTCGTAAACCCGTTGACACATGATACTAACCCACATTCAGCCATTGAGTCTAGGTAGTATTCTTTAAGAATATTGTTTGAGTTTCCATGAATGTTTATATTCATATCGCCTGCTATCAAACATATTCGTTCCCGACCAATTTCCTCTACTATTAACGCCAGTTGGTCTACGAATTTGTAGGTTTCAGATTTTGGTACGTCCTGACAGCGATAAACTACGACGACAGAGAAGCATTGGCCGCTCCATTCGAACTCCAGGAGTACACTAGTGGCATTAGCTATCAAAATGTCACGGCTTCTAGCGTTTTTACATTCGTTACTCAGGAAAACCACAGTTCCAGAACTCCTGTTTACTACGTTAGAACTAGAATAGCTTGTATAACCCTGTATGTTTGCAGTACTAGAATAGTCGTTAATCCAACACTCCGTAAACGCTATTACCACAAATTTTACATTACTGGTACTGATGGTAGCTACAAATTCATCAGTTGCGTTTTGTCCTTAGGCGAGGCGTTAGTTATTCCTCGGACCAGGCGGATGCAGACTAACTTTTTCAACATGGCGAAAAGGGGGAAACAGTGGGTGTGGGTGTGTAATCGATTCAGGGTCCAAAATTTAGTGGAACATGATACCCCACGCGCTTAGGTACCAGAAATCTTGGAAACACATATTCAAACGCTGCAAATTCTTATACACGGGCTGGTTATTCCTCGGACCAGGCGCATGGAGACTCATTTCCTCAACATGGGGAAAATAGGTAAACAGTGGGTGTGGCGGGTCCCGGACCAATTCCAATCGATTCAGGACCCAAAATTTAGTGGAATATGACCTCACACGCCTGGGTACCAGAAATCTCGATAACATATTCAAATGCTGCAAATTCTTACACACGGGCAGGTTATTCCTCGGACCAGGCGCATGGAGACACATTTACTCAACATGGGGGAAATGGGGAAAACAGTGGGTGCGGCGGGTCCCAGACCCATGTGTGTACATTCGAAATGACGATTGGCGCCCTCTGGATGAGTTATGAATCAAATGGGTGGCTATCTACCCGTTTCGAATGTGTGTTTTCGTGATTTCTGGTACCTAGGCGTGTGGGGTATCATTTTCCGCTAATTTTGGACTCTGAATCGATTGGAATAGATCTAGGACCCGCCACACCCACTGTTTCTCCCATTGTCCCCAAGTTGAAGCGCTTGGTCCAAGGAATAACCAACCCAAGTGGAAGAATTTGCAG
Organism: Cyrtorhinus lividipennis; assembly: GCA_019603395.1. Taxonomy (NCBI): domain Eukaryota; kingdom Metazoa; phylum Arthropoda; class Insecta; order Hemiptera; family Miridae; genus Cyrtorhinus; species Cyrtorhinus lividipennis. The sequence continues at coordinate 10,363,357 of CM034001.1, forward strand.
TGTTTTTTTCCTACTTTATCGCTACTTTTGAAAAGTCTTAACCTCGCTTACGAAGACTAGGCTGGTAGCTACCATCCTACCTTCAAGTATGTAGAGCAGATGGAGATTTCCTTCTATGCGGCCCTACACCCCCCCCCCCCCCCATCTCAACCACGTGCATCCAACTCGAATAAGACTCGCTCACGTAATATCAAGATGAAAGGTCCCGTAATGCATGGGGAACGCCGAGAGGAAATGAGGGACCATTAGGTTCGCTGAAACTCTTCATTGAGTTACGAAAAGCTCGAAAGAAGGAGGAGCGAGAGGAGATGAATGCACCTACATGGCATAATGGCTATGAATACTCCGAAGCATCTTTACTCAGTAAGACGTTTACTAACAATGTGCCGTCAAAAAAGTGAATTGAGAATCACAGGGGTTGGTTATTCCTCAAACTAGAAGCATGGAGACTCATTCCAATCGATTTAGCGTCCAAAAATTAGTCAAAAAATCTGCAAATTCTTACACACGGGTTGGTTATTCCTCGAATGGGGGAAACAGTGGGTGTGGCGGGTCCCAGACCCATTTAAATCGATTCAGGGTCTAAAATTTAGTGGAATATGATACCCCACACTCGTAGGCACCAGAAATCCTGACACATACAAAATGGGTGGATACATACCCATTTTGACCCATAACTTCTTCCGGTGGGTGCCAATCGTTCTGGGACACACATCATTGAATTCAGTGTCCAAAATTTAGTGGAAAATGATACCCCACACGCCTAGGTAGCAGAAATCCCGAAAACACATATTCAAAATGGGTAATAAATACCCAATTTGACCCATAACTTTTTCCAGTGGGTGCCAATCGTTCTGGGACCCGTTTCATTGGATTCAGCGTCCAAAATTTAGTGGAAAATGACACCCTACTCGCCTAGATCGCCCAAAATCTCGAAAATCCATTTTTCAAAAAACACATTTTGACCCCCCCCCCCCCCCCCCCCAATTTGGTCCGATCGGGCTGAAAAGTTTTGAGGACCCGTCTCGGCCGGGAACAGACCCCTGACCCAAATTCAGATTTTTAGAAAATTTTCTACAACCAAAAACGGCGCTAGGCGAGTGCTATTACGCAGCTCCTCAGTGCAGTCCTTCAGTCGCAAAAGAAATACGCGATGGGGATTTTCTATGACATAGCGGGGGCGTTTGACTCGGTTTGGTGGCCACTCGTAATGCTGGAGCTGAGGAACCTCGCCATACCATCAAACATCTACGGCCTGCTCAAGAGCTAGTTCAACCAGAGGTTTGCTGTCATACACACCACGGGAGGACAAAGCGCCACACCGGTTACAAGAGGATGCCCCCAGGGTTCTGTTCTCGGCAGTGCCATTTGGATCATGACATTTGCCGGGCTCTTGCGCAGGCTTCAACAGGCTGGATTCCTCGTTGTTGGATATGTCGACGATCTGGCTGTCCTGGTGTTGGCTTCTACACGAGCTGCACTTGTGCAGAGGGCCACAGAGTGCTCCAGAGAAATTGGAAAATGGTGCGACAAGGCTAGATTGGGGCTAGCAGCGCAGAAGACGCAGGCTGTTGATGCCAGGCACCCCACCCGATTTGATGTATGTGGCACCCAAGTGCAGGCAGGCCCGCACGTGAGATACCTGGGTGTCAGTATCTCTGGCAACTTGAAGCCGACAGCCCACATTGCCCTCCTAAATGAAAAGATGACATCTATGGCGCGTGGCCTCAGGGCCACATCTGGGTCTGGCTGGGGAGTGACATATGGCAGGAGGCTGCAATACTACAGGGCGATATTCCTGCCCACCATCTTGTATGCGGCTCCTACATGGTGGCGGAATCCAAACCACCGGGATAGAGACCAGATCTTACAGCAGCAGCGAGCCGTTCTTCTGGCAATCACACGCGGTTATCGTACAGCTTCTACACTCAGGGCTTCAGGTGATTGCGGGCTGCATGCCTGTCGATATTGTGCTTGATGCGAGGTTGCCTTCAGCTCGATCAAGTGGCCAGATCGTACTGCAGTCCCCTTGCAGAGGGATTTGAATGGTTTGTTGAAAGCAGCACAAACGACCGAAATGAAGATAGCCAGGATACGAGAATGGGCACTAACTGCGTGGCAGGAACGGTGGAATAGTGCAGCAAGCGGGCGGCTGACACACCAGTTCTCCCCAATGTCTTACAGCGCCTGAACATGGATCATGTGGAACCCTCATATGAGACTACTCAACTCCTCACCGGCCATGGTAATTTCAGTGCCAAACTCCACTCCATGCGGCGGCGAGATACGTCTGCATGTCCATGCGGTCACCCTTCGGAGCACGTCCTGCGGAGCTGCCCACTATACAGCAATGAGCGTCAAGTTATGACAGGCACAATTGAGTACAACGGCCCACTATGCTCATTGGTGGAGTCCAGAAATGCATGGAAGAAGTTCGATGCATTTGCACGAGCCAAAGTTCGCCTAAGAGGCGAGGCAGCAGCATTGCCGTAATTAATTTCAATTATGAACCTTGCCCTCAAAACTCCCTGTAAAATTCAACACATCAGTTAACAGACCGGACAGCGACACAACACATGCAAGTGAATGGATGCAAAGGGCCAGAAGGGCCTCAGATGCAGACCAAACAGAAACAGAAAGAGAATCCTTGGACGGCGTACGGCGTACGGCGGACGGACATTGACCTTTTTTGATCCAGACACCATGAAACGTCCAGAAAAAATTTTTGAGCCGAATCGGAGAGGTTGACTATTATCATGAAAACATAGGTTGATTATTCAAGGAATAACCAACCAAAATGATACCTCACACGCCCCGAAAAGTCGAATCCATTTTTAGAAAAACACATTATGACATTTTGAGTAAAAAATATAGGTATATTTTCCTTCCTTTGTATGATAATTATAATTATTTTTCAGATACCTAGTGGATGATGGATCCATATCTTCTCCGAGGTTGAGGCCAAATTTATTAGAATTCTCCAGGTAGGAGCTTGTGGAAGGAGGTCAGGATTTTGCATCAATTGACCCTAGTTTAACTTAATAATTTGATCTCGCGAGAACCTCGACCCTTCGCTCAACATCCTACATCGATTCTCAACTCTGGGGAGAAGTTTAAGTCGGAACTTGTGAGAAAGCGAACCGGTTCAATGAAAGTAAGGAGTCCCTCGGGCCTGGTGTGCTGTTCCTCGCACAAAGGAAGGAAATGTTTTACTGTTTGGCAGGGCCCTCGATGTGGCCCCAACATCGTTAGATGCGACCTCCTAAAGTCTTCAAGTTTTCGCCTTCCTCGTTGGAGCAATTCGAATTACATTCGAATGCACGACGTCGCAGTGAAAGTTCTCTCGATGTACAGCTTCTTCTTCGTTAACTTCCCATCAAGCGACGTCGCAAAATATTGTCACAAAGTGAGGCTTAGAATTAGAGCGAGCGAAGCGCTTCAAGCACACAGCAACATCCACCCTAGAAGGTCTCACTCTCTCTGCCATCGTAGTAGGGATATTCAAGGCCTGTTGGCCGTTTATTGACCACAATCTACTTTTTTTCCTTGGCAGTTTTATTGCACCGATTAGTCTCAACAATATTGCGCTGACTTACATTACATAACTGTTTATTAAGACAAAAGATAATACATTATCTCGTCCCATGTCCCTATGAATTTCGTCACGTTCACAGCCTACACTATAGCTTGTCAGTAATGAAAAGAATACGTAGGAGTCGCTGCCTGGCGGAGAAGAAGCAAAACAAAAAGCGGGAAAATTTTCCCGTTTGTATGATTTTTTCCCCAACATACGTCCACACTGAATCGACTCGCAAAAATTGAAAAGCACCACTCGGCGCACACAAGCAACACCACAACGGCGAATCAGTGTTGCCAACGCAACAACAACAGTTTCCTCTTTTTTTCCAAGCGCTCGGCTTTTACGTGCGGTGTTCAGTTATTTCTTTTTAATGTGCTCCTTCCACCTGAGCTTGACGTCCAGCGTCATGCCCAGGTATTTGGCCTCATTCGCGTAGGGAATGGCTGTGTTGTTGAAGAATCGGTCCAAATCCACTATTGTCGTGGTTTCTGATGAAATGGACGACGACAATTCTTTCAACAAAATCTTAATTGAAGGGGTTCACCAGGGGAGGGAGCTGTGGTAACCAACCAACCAACTGACGAAGTCATGCTGGTTCTCAACCTCTATATCAAGTAATGAAAGAATAAAAATTGGAATCAAATAAAAATAAAGCAAAGAAAGAACTCAGAACAATACCATAATTAGAAAACTCGTGAAGAATGTTTTGACAAATGACCATTATGAGTAGGTTTGGCGGGATCTCGCCACCAATCTGCTTGCCGCATCTATGTGAACACCAAAATTGAAAATGTATTTGCTGCACCATTCTACCGCAATAGCCGCCCAATGCACCAACGTTGGTGCAAATGCATAGCAAATGCGTACGGCCAGCTGATTGGTCTACAGGTCCACCACAGCTACCACTGGTGAACTTTTGAAGCGGCTGTATCAATCATATCATCTGATGCGAGTATAATAGTCAAACCCTATGTCGAAGTAAGATTGACTACAAATGGTGAATCAGGGTATAAGCTAGAAACTTTGCTTATCCGTCAGCACACTGGGGAATGTCACCTCACAAGGGATAGCTGCATCAAGGTGTAGAAACCACCACTAGAATCTCAAACTGTCTGGCTTTCTAGTAAGTTGGGTTCCTTGCCTGTTACCGGCGTTTTATCCCATGTCCAAATTAGACATACGCGGGTTTTTCTGCTGTTCATATTGGCAGTGACCCTTTTTATTGGGAACGAAATCTGTATATAACAATATTGTATCTAGACAGGAGCTTTCTCATCTTTTCTGCCCTTTCTCAATTGAGGTCCTTGCTGATCATGGGGTGATTGATCGAGGGCTGGCGGTCCGATGACACACTATAGGTAAAGACGTCTCTGCCGTTGTATCGTCCCTTTGTCCGTGAACCCGTGGAGATTTTTTTTTGTAGAACAACTTCTCAATTCGGTTGTCGGAACTGCAGAGTCTAGAAAGGCATTAGAAGGCTAAAGAGTGAGGCTTTTATTACGGAGAATGGTTTTGGCGGTTGATTTGATTGGGCTGGACTGTCACCAGCAATGACTGCTCGACTGGTGTTTGATACTTAGAAATGAGGGTGGATCGCCTAGAAATTCTCCGTTTGCCTCCCTTCCTCTTTAGTTTGCAGGTTTTTGTTGATTATTCCTAGAATAATCAACCTGTATTCATGCAATATGTATTCAGATAACAGAGAAAATAAAAATATATAATGTCCTCTCGAGCCACATATTTTTTTTCCTATTTCCCTCGCATCTTCCATATCTCACCTCCAATAACGGCCACATCTTTTAGCTCTTATCCTAATCTGAAAAAATAACACTTGAAAACTCGTTGAGACTTGAGTCTGTGTTTTAACTTATTTCGTCAAGATCGTTCCCGTTCTCTTTTGTGTTTCTGGCTCATTGTGACCTCAATGAAGAGCCCCAGGAGCCTTTGCCAAATAGGTTCGATAGTAGATGGAATCGATAACTCTCTTAGAACCTCTCAGGCTATATCTATCTGAATGTATTAAGGTCTCCGACATAAAGAGAATTTGTGAAAAGGGACTTTTTTCATTTTTCCACTTATCCTCTCGTATCCATTCTCGTTCTCATAAACTCTCGGGAATCGCTAGAAATCCGAGATTTCCCCTATCGCTTTTTTTGAGATTTGGCGTGTAAGGGAAACCTCCATATAGTTATTGCGTCATCACTCTAGTCCTAGTCGTGGAATGTGAAGAAATATCTGCCAAGTTCGACTTTCATCAATTATCGGTGGTTAAATTGCTCAAGACGACGACAAACCGCGTTGAAGGTTTCACATTGTAATGTGGGTCATCATGGAACCATTAAGCTAACGAAACAGCAACACTTGGAAGGAAGAAACTTTCTCAGCACCATCAAAATTGAATTTAGGAACGCGACCGCTCATAGTGTAATGGCGGAGTAATTACGTTATGATGAGAAAAAGCAAGCGTTAGACTAACATGCAGAAGATTGGGCAGAAAAAATCTACGGCAACAACATCTAATTATTTTAAATTCAATCAATCAATCATAGATTGAACAACATCTAATTATTGTGTGGATGACGTCAGCAGTAGACAAGACATCGAAAACAAGATTCCTACCATCTTCTTCTTGTACTACTTCTACCTCCCTCGGAATGTTCGAGTTTGTTAGTTTTTGTTCCGTTCTTTAACATCGTATATTTTACAGTTGCCTAAAATCGAGTGCCTACGCTTGTTTAAATGTAAAAGCTGTTTACCATATTCGATTCTTACATCTACACTGTCACAGTTATGTTGGTGACCCCAACGTGAGGCTGCATTAAAGAAACAAAAAATTGGGTTCCATGCCTGCCGATTGTCCTTTTGGGTTTGCGTTCGTACGTTATACCCGAGTATGGCGACACTCCTACAGATCCTTTAAGGTGAACCTGTTCGTCTGCCCGTGGATTTTTTGAAGACACATCTGGTCACTCCGATGTACCAAACTTGGTCCTGAAGCTAAGCGATTTGATTATTCCTTGGACCAGGAGCATGGAGACTCATTCCAGTCGATTCAGCGTCCGAAATTGAGTGAATAACGATTCCCCACACGACTAGGTACTAGAAATCTCGAAAAACCACATTCGAAATGGGTAGTTCAATACCCATTTTGACCCATATTCTCTTCTGGTTGGCACCAATCGTCCCGGGACCTCATCTCATCGGATTCATCGTTCTAAATTTAGTGGAAAATGATACACGCCTAGATCGCCACAAACCTCGAAAATCCATTTTTCGAAGTACACATTTTGACCTCTACCCCACCCAAATTTGGTCCGATCGGGCTGAAAAGTTTCGAGGACCAACGAGAGCCAAAAACGGATCCCTGATCAAAACGTCAGAATTCGAAAATTTTCTACGACCAAAATTGGCGTGGACGGCGTACGGCGGACGGACATTTGCTCTTATTGATCAAGACAGCTTAAAACGTCCAGAGATCTTGGCCGAGTCGGAGAGATAGAATTTTGGCATGAAATGATTCAAGGAATAACCAACAAAAACGCTGCAAGTTCATTCACTGGGGTTGGTTATTCGTCGAGTATTTGCGAATATCAAGAGTCGCAACGCAGGAATTATAAGCGCCTATTTTTAGTGCATATTTTGATTAAGCAAACCTATGAATGCAGAAAAGAAAAGTGAAATTTTTAAAAGGAAAGACAATTTATAATACATTTCAGCAAACGTTTTTGTCTCAATATTACGAGATAGTGGAGGCTGATAGAAGCATTTTTCCTTTACTCACCACCATTTCAATTTCAACGGACCAATTTCTTTTTACCTCTCGAGGCACTGGTAGAATCAAATGTGGATTCTTATTAAAAAAAAAAAAAAGAAAAAAGCGGAAATGAGGGTCGCATTTCTGGTTATGAATAATCCCCAACATCGGACCTAATTAGTTGGCTCTGCGTATTGTATGATTCTCTCCGAAGACAATCCACTTCAACTTAATACACTTTGGAGGGTGTCATCGTAGTGTAATTATTTTAAAAAATGCGAGAGTTCTAAAGTAGGTACTTAGGAGAGGAAATTGAGAGAAACCCAAGGCATCAAATATGTGGAATCAGGTCCGCAAGGCGATGAACACTAGCATGACAGCTAAAGTTACTTCGTTTGCTGTTACAATTTTATTCTGGACGTTTCAAGGTGTCTAGATCAAAATTAGCTAATGTCCGTCCGCCGCACGAAATCACAGAAAAATCTCAACTTCAGCGCATAACCTCCTTTTGGGCCTAAAGTCGTGTCCAACTCAGTTCCAGCTCGCTAACTGCTGACGATGGCAGCGGGTATGGGTGAAATGGGGTACTACAAAGACGGGTTTTCTGTACTTTTGACACAGGCAATCGAGGAATCATTTTTTGGTAAAAGATAATTTTCTAAAAATCTTAAATTTTGGTCAAAGACCCGTTCTCGGGTCTAGTTGGTCTTTGAAACTTTTCAACCCGATCGGACCAAATTTGGGCGACGTAGTGGTCATAATGTGTTTTAGAGATTTTTGGCGATCTAGGCGTGTGGGGTATCATTTTCCACTAAATTTTAGACGCTAAATCCAATGAAATAGGCCCTAGAACGATTGGCACCCACAGGAAGAGGTTATGGGTAAAAATAAGTACCTAGGTACCCATTTCGAATGTGTTGGTTTTGAGATTTCTGGTACATAGGCATATGGGGTATCATTTTCCACTGAATTTCGGGCGCTGAATAGATTCAAATGAGTCTCTATGCTGCTGGTCCGTGGAATAACCCGTGTGAGAGAAGCAGCGTTTTGCTCAGTATCAAATTTATGTACCTTGTGGGTACTTCGGGAGAAGGAAGATAAATGGGCGAAAAATGAGTTGCAGCATCATTGGAGTCTCTTCTGTATGTAAACGAGGGTGAGGAAGCCTTTTAAAAAGTAGATTCCTTCGTCCAAGGAAAGGAATAAGTTGGATACGATAAAAATACTCGAGGTGAGCCTGGGGAATGACGCGGAAAAAAGATTTCGACGTCTGCCAGTGGAAAGCTGAACGACCCCGTTTCCAAGCGACGTTATATACCTAACAGTGCTGCCTCAACAGGGGGCTGGGACCGCCATCTTTACGTCTACAAGTATCTCTTGGTTCTACCTTATATTCCGTGCCACCAACTTAGGGCTTCTTTCAACCGTAACAACCGGCAATAAGAAGTTTCCGGCGTAAGAACTCCTGTCATCTTGCATAGAAAGGTCACTCGCCGGTGGGTTGGTCCCAAAGGGGCGCCCAGAGACGAGAAAGACCTCTTTAAAACCATGACTCAGATCGCAATACGAACAGGTCGATAACCTGAGGTCATTGTGTAAGCCCCCAGGCTTGCTGCCTCCAGAAGGCCAGAAGGGAGGGAGCATGCGCCAGGATGCGCGCGCAGCTCCTGCCCAGAGGTCGCACTTGGAGAGCTCCAGGGCCTCACTCGTTGCAAAGGCGTCCAACCAGGTGGTTGAGGCGCCCTGAGGGGCTGAGGAGCCCAACATGTTGGAGTTATATATTTTTGTAATTTGCGATTTGCAAACAAGTGCAACTCACTCAGTCCATCCTGGCTTTGCCCTGTGCTCGCTCTGAAGTGAACTCTGCTACCGTGCTGAAGTCGACCGAAGCTGTAACATTGTGTGCCCCATGAGATAAAGGACTCAAGTTAATAAGCCTCGCTGTGAACCTGCGGGACAGCGTGCGGGACGTTGACACCGCCGTTTTCTTCAGCCGGTATTGTTGCACTTGCTCATTAAATTGTATTTCGTGTATATCATAATTTCATGTATCTTGTATTAATTGTATTTTATGCTCCACATGTTGTCTAATTTACTTTGTCGAATTACTTTGTCTTGTATCAATTCTAGCCCAGGTTGAGGCATATTCTCCTTTGCAACGTGTCCTTGTTTTCAATTATAATTCATTTTGTATCAATGTATTTTATGCTCATCCTTGGTATCCCTAGTTGCTCAGTCGTAAGTCTTGGACTTAGCATGCTGAAAAAATGTAAAGACTACATTAGTAAGCCATTAGCCCACCTGTGCAATTTGAGCTTCAAACAATGCTTATTCCCAGACCTATATAAACACGCAGTGGTCATGCCACTTTTCAAGAATGGTAACCCCGCAGACGTTGAAAATTACAGGCCAATCTCACTGCTATCATACGTTTCAAAAATAATTGAAAAAGTGTTCAAAAAATATTTTGTTGCATTCCTTGAAAATGGACATTTGCTGTCTCCGGTCCAATTTGGATTTCGTAGCGGGTTTAGCACCCAGGACGCAGTAGCACTGCTAACAAATTTTGTTTCATCAGCACTGGATGAGGGTGATAGGGCCATAATCGTTTACATGGATCTTCGTAAAGCGTTCGACTCAGTCCCGCATGTTAACCTTGTACGCGTTCTCGAACGACTGGGGAGGACGTAACGAAACAGCGCGTCCCAGAACAGCGCGTGCTGGCGCCCTGTCTCACCACAGCGCGCCTTTCTCTCATCTCAAAAGTACATGTGTCAAAACAGCGCGCGTTTCAAAATACGGTACTTGTCAATTAGAACCCCTCCCGAGGGTGACCTGTTTACTAGCACCGTAACCTTCCCGTTGGACAGCGATATATCGCACAGCGATATATACGATATATCGCAACGTAGCCTGCACCGACTTTAACATATTTCAGAATTATTTATTTATTTCAACGGTAATAACCATTTATGAAGAGGATATAAAAATTTTCAGTTAAAAACAGTGAAGTAAATGAAAAGCGATTCGCACAATGGACAACTGACAACAGCGTGGTAGCATAAACTAAAATTAACTGCTAACGTGGAGGTTATATATAGATCGATATATAGAAAATCGATTCATCACGCCATGTTTGGGATAGTTGGTTACCCTCGGGAGGGGGTCTAATTGACAAGTACCCAAAATACCTTAAATAAAAATCTTACCTTAAATGTGTATTTGTTGATCACGACAAACAGGCGTCGATAAGTGCAGGGTAGTTCACTCTTCATCTTCAAGTTCTTTGTTTTCTTCAAATTTTGTCCCAGCCAGTTTCATGCATAAGCCCAAAGAGGTTCCAACATTCCCAACGATCTTATTAATTCGCTTGTCCAAGGAAATATACTTTTTCTTTCTTTTTTCGCCCTCCACACCATGGGTTGATCGTATGACTTTGGAATCGACTAAATACGCTTCCTGTTTGAGTAGATGAATGAGGTCTCCCAAGTTTGGGTTAATTTTAGGAATTTTTTTTTTCAACCTACCATTCCAGCTCTCTACAATATTTGTCGTCCTGTGTCTATGACCACATTCCAATGTTTTGGTTCAACACTTTGAAGCCACTGTGACACAAAATAATCATTGAATGTATCAAATGAAGGGTCACCCATGGTACATTCTCCTGTGATCTCTAACCAAGCATCATCAACCATTTCGAGTGGAATAAGGGCGAGAGCTGCACACCTCCACACGTGCATTCTGAATTCTTCTTTTTCCTTGCACATTGAAAACAGTGATATCATGAGACGCGCGCTGTGGTGAGACAGAGTTCACGTAAATATTCTTAGGCGCGCTCTCATGCTACAAAAAGCAATAAAATTCCCAAGGGGAAGTGGTACGCGCTGTTTTGGGACGCGCGCTCGTGGGAGGACACGCGACTGGGGGTCGATGGGTTAGCGGTCAAATGGATCAGGAGCTACCTCCATGGACGAGAGCAAGTGGTGAGAGTGGGAAATTACTCCAGCAACTCTCGTACTTTTACCTATTCTATCCCCCAAGGAACTGTAATTGGTCCAATTCTCTTCATTGCCTATTTAAATGGAATTTTTGACTTGAAGCTGAATGGTAGATTGGTCGCATTTGCGGATGATCAGGCTCTCTGGCTCAGAGCAAAGAGCTGGGAGAGTGTAGTCGATATGGTGTCAAGCCATAATAGATAAAACATCTCTCATTCTCATTTACAAATATTACGCATCCGGGTTTGTTCAATTAGTGAGCACTAATACCCGAACCGCCAGTTCATTTGTCCTGGAAAGCACCTTCAGGAGATCTACGATGGGGCAGCGCTCACTTATGTACAGGGGGGTTTCCTTATTCAATCATCTTCCTGTGGAATTGAGGAGTAGCCCGACGCTCAGTGTCTTTAACGAAAACTGAAGTCCCATTTTTTGGAGCAGGTCTGAAACCCTAGTGTGGGACTTCCTCTATTGTTCATCCCTTCCTCAGTCAGTGAGCCAGTGTGTGTATTATTAAGTTTATCCTAGTCCGTACATTACGTTGATTATTATGTTTATCCTAGTCCGTACATTCCGCAATGTTGGCGGTCTTTCTTGAGGGTGATTAATGTGGCACATCTATAGATTATTATAGGTAGGTTGTTGTTATTATTGATTATTAAAATGTTTGTTCGGTGTCGCTTCGCTATGGGTGGCAGCACCAACTCCTCTCCCTAGCACGAGTTCAACTCAAAAGGGAGAGTTCGCATTTTTTTTCCTTATGAAAGCACTTTACTTACAATGTTGTACATAATTATTGTAAAAAATTCAAGCGAAATAAATTAATTTAAAAAAAAAAAAAAAATCCCGTATCCTCTCGCTAGGTCCCTTCCAAATTCTCCGAAGAAACCCGAATTAAATTACAGTAAATTCAAACACATTTTAATTCGAGAGAGGCTTACAATTGGTAGTTAATAGCTTGAATGCGGGAGATGAATGCTGGACAACGGAAGAAACAGATCAAATAGGGTTCGGCCGAATGCGCCAAAACAAATGTCAACTAGAGCAGGAATCTACACAGACCTGGAAGATAAGTAAAACACATTTTGACCCGTACCCACCTCTAGCGGACCCCAATAGCTCCAAGACCAATCCCAAAGGATTTAGCACCCAATTTTTCCAAAACTTTGTGGAAAATGATACTCCGCTCGCTTAAATTGCCATAAGTCTCGAAAATCCATTGTTCAAAAACGCTGCAAACTCTTCCACAGGACGATTATTCCTCGGACCAGGCGCATGGAGACTCGTTTCAATCGATTCAGCGTCCAAAATTCAGTGGAAAATGATACCGAAAACACCTGGGTATCAGAAATCTCGAAAACCCATTTCGAAATGGGTAGGTAGATACCCATTTCGACCCATAACCTCTTCGGGTGGGTGCCAATCGTTCCGGGACCCGTCTCATCGGATTTTGCGTCCAAAATTCAGTCGAAAATAATGCCCCACACGCCTTTATCGCCGAAAATCTCAAGAACTCATTTTTCGAAAAACACACTTAGACCCCCCCCCCCCCCTCTCACCACAATTTGGTACGATCGGGCTGAAAAGTTTTGAAGACCAACTAGAGTCGTTAACGGATCCCAGACCAAAATTGAGATTTGTAGCAAATTTTCTACTTTCAGAACCGTGAAAAAGTGCGCTGCAAATTTTTACACACGGGTTGTTTATTCCTCGGACCAGGCGCATGGAGACTCATTTCTTCAACATGGGGAAAATGGGGGAACCAGTCGGTGTGGCGGGTCCCGGACCCATTCCAATCGATTCAGGGTCCAAAATTTAGTGGAAAATTATACTCCCCACGCCTAGGTACCAGAGATCTCGAAAACAGACGAACAGATTCAAAACGGGTAGATAGGTACCCATTTTGACTTGTAACCTCATCCAGAGGGTGCAAATCATTTCGGGATTTATTTAATTGGATTCAGCGTCCAAAAGTTAGTGGAAAGTGATACCCCAGTCGCCAAGGTACTAGAAATATCGGGTAGAATCCGAATCTGCAATAAAAAATTAGGGTTCCCACTTAGGATTAGGGAAGTTAGCGTCTATTGCGCGGGGTGCGCATGTTTTCTATTTGAAATCCTTGCAAAAAATATTAAGGTTCAAATAGAGTTTTTGTTGTTTAATCTCATTTGGACGATTTTAGCAGGGGGGAGGGAACAACTCGTGGGGCATTCTCTGTATTTATCTGTAACTATACTAACTAAGTTAATTGAAGGAATTTTTCAGACAGGAGCGTTTCTGGATGTCTAAATGAGATTGAAGTTGTCGTGAAGTCGCTTGTTTTTGACGGTTGTTAAGAAGTAAGTGAAGGTTCGAAGATATTATTTTGGTTCAATATTCAGTAACCTGAGAGATATAACCTGAAGGATCGCGCCTGAAGTACCTTTCTCTGGAGATCATTATTATTTCATTTCAAGCGAGTATCTGGAATCTACGTCATTTCACGTTGTCCTAATAAGGTTCATATTCGGCGCACGAGCGAAGGGATAATACTCTGGTAATTCGTTCGTGATATTTAAAGGGTCACAGCACGGAAACAATGATATATACAGGTAAATTTGGGCGGGTTTAATAATGTTGATTTAATAACGAGGCGTGAATTCGCCGCCTTAAAATGATTGGGGGCGGAGAGTAGAAGGGTAGTAAGGGCAGATGTAAAGCGCCCGAGCAAATCTAATCTTAATCCCCCATTATTCATATCCGTGAAAAGGAACCCCCGTCGCCTCCGCCGCGGGAAAAAAGTGACGCAGTACCTGAACCGTGTAATTGCCGCAGGTATACCAAGCAGGTAGTGATCCTCCGGTGAAAACACTCGCTCCGCCTCCCGAGGGCGGCGGGCTCACATATTACACGCAGGGAAACTTCCTGCGGTGAGACGTCGAAAGCGGAGGTTTATTGGGCGCATAGTTTGTGTCGTTGCGGACGAAGTTTGATTCAACTGCGAGATCGCGCCCCTCCCCGCCGACGGAGTAGCTCCCCCTACGAAAACGCCGCCGTTGCGCTTCTGACATAAAATTGGCCCGCAAACCTGTGTCGACAAGATTCCTTACACGAAGGAACGATTTCACGGTTAAAAGTAAAGAATATTAAAATCAAGGAATACAACTTAATAACCAAAGGGATTGTTAACCCTAGTATGGCATCGTGTTTTTGGCTCGTGATTTGGTCCGATCGGGCTGAAAAGTTTTGAGGACCAACTAGACCCGGAAATGGTTTCCTGACCAACATTTCAGTTCTTCAGAAAATTATCTTTTACATGGATGTTTGTTCCATGATCAGATGGATGTTTTGATTAAATAAATTTAATTTAATAAAGCATCTGCTAAAACTAAAAAAAATCTCTATTACTAGATTTTTACTATTACAGGATTATACGAAATATATATTCACATATATGCATAAATCTATCTTTTTGGCTAATTGGCAGTTCTGTTTATTACGTTTCTAGTTTAAGCGATTTCTATTCGCATTATTCTTGTCGTAGTGCTGTGTTGTGTTTACGATTGAATAAAATAAAAGTTTTTTTACTTCTTCAAAATGAAGGGGAGATCTGTAGCTAATCTTGGCTCAGATTCCAATCTAAATTTTCCCTCGAACGAGACTCTTGTTTCTCACTTCTATGGAGCCTTCAGCTCTTTCAGAAGGTTTCCGGTCTGAGATTGAGGCTTCAATCTTCAAATACTCTCGCCTCTCCACGTCATGGGAAAAAAAAATCTTGTTTTACCGCTAAAAACCACATTCACATCGTCTTTGTTCCTCTTTCTCCTTACGTTGCTTCGCGAAACAACACATTTCAGAAGTTTCCGTTTAGATTTTACCGTCGCTTTTTCGCACCCTTCACACTAAACCGAGTCTCGAGAGTATCAAGCCTCCTCACATTACCATTTCAACCATCATGCCCTCCTCTTCGCCAGAACACATTTAACGGGAGAACGTTGTTGTTTCTCGTTTAGAGAGTGCATTTCGCACGAGACATACTCAACACGTACAGTCGAAGAAGTAACACTGAGTTTCGCTTCTTCGGGGTGGCTGTAACGCATTTAACCTTACGATCCTTGAGGTTTTCCCTTTGAATTTAACATCGCCTTTTGTGTTTATGACAACACGCGCGACACAAAGGTATCAACAGCGAAGAAAGCAGGTATGGAGCGATGCTAACTTGTTTGGTGGTACCTTCTATGCAACTTGGGGAGATAATTTACGTTAAGAATATGCGGAAAAAGAACTTACAGTGGAAAACATAAATAATGCTCTGTTCCTTTTACCTTTACTAGCCACCACAGTCCATAAGGTAAGTAGAAACATTATAACTTTACCGAGCAACAAATGAAAAACGCTGCAGTTTAGCGTCATCTGCAATAGTTTAGCATTTCTTAGAGCAATAGCGAAGACAGTGTGTCCCGGACTCATTACAATCGATTCAGCGTCTCAAATGTGATAAATGATGACCACTCGCCTAGGCCTGGCAAGATGTGCTGTGATATTGGAGACGTCAACAATATGGCCAGTATTGGTTAGTTATAAATTACTCAAGGAGTACATCTTTCATGCAGAAAGTCAATCTCTCCGATTTGGCCGAAATTATGGTGAGGGACACGTTTCCGGGTCTAGTTGGTCCCCGAATCTATTGGCTATTATATTAGATTATACATATAAACTATTTTATTGGGTCAAAATGTGTATTTCGAAAAATGGATATTCGAGATTTTCGGCAATCTAAGGGTGTGGGGTATCATTTTCGACTAAATTTGGGACGCTGTGTAAGCCCCCAGGCTTGCTGCCTCCAGAAGGCCAGAAGGGAGAGAGCATGCGCCAAGATGCGTGCGCAGCTCCTGCCCAGATGTCGCATTTGGAGAGAGGCCCAGCGCTCACTCATTGCGAAGGCATCCAACCAGGCGGTCGTCGTCGAGGCGCCCCTCGGGGCCAAGGCGCCCAACATGTTGGAGTATATATTTTTGTAACCCTGTCGTGCAAGAGATTTCTCACTCAGTCCATCCTGGCTTCGTCCTGTGCTCGCTCTGATGTGAACTCTTCTACCGTGCTGAAGTCGACCGAAGCTGTAATATTGTGTTCCCCATGAGATAAAGGACTCAAGTTAACAAGCCTTGCTGTGTACCTGCGGGACAGCAAGCCCCCTCCTGTTTTTCCTTCGACGTCTACGCCATTTTCGTCAGCCGGTATCGTTGCACTTGTTCATTAAATTGTATTTCATGTACATCATAATTTCATGTCACTTGTATTAATTGTATTTTATGCTCCACATGTTGTCTAATTTACTTTGTCGAATTACTTTGTCTGTGCCCTAGTTGCTCAGTCGTAAGTCTTGGACTTACATCCTATATCCTCTCGCTAGGTCGCTTCCAAATTCTCCGAAGAAACCCGAATTAAATCATAGTAAATTCATAACAGATTTTAATTCGTTTGCGATCCCCGTTCCGTTCCGACTTCAGGTACGGGGCGGCAAAACATCAAAGGAAAGACGATCGGAGGAACGGAACGGAGCTCGATCGGTCTGTTGGCGGTTTTTCCCTCCGCATCAAAGGAATGATCGGAACGGGCTGAACCTAGTGTGGACGGGGTGTCGTTCGCTTCCCCGAACGTTCTCCCGTTCCTAGCGAAAAATGTCTCCATATTTAGAATATTTAGAATTGTCAAAATTCTGCGAAATACAAATATTGGTTTCCACAGTGCAGTTCTCTGAATTCCCCTTCCCCGCTCGTCAACCCCCTTCTCGATTCCACTGATTGCCTGTTTTGACATCCTGAAGAGATATTGCAGGCTTGTGAATGAGTCCCCAGTAGCCAAAAACCGCAGGGTCACCGCGACTCTATCCTGCACAGGAATTGCTCTCCGAAAGCTTGTGTCATTTTTCGAAATTTTTGGGCCTATTTTCTGGAGCAAAAACTCGAAATCTGAGGGATGCATCCGAGTGAAATTTTTGTAAAGCCCGCTGACCCCCTGAAACTTGAGTTCAGCCAACAGACTGTTCCCACTAGATTGTCCCCGCTTTGCATAAAAATTTGTCGTCCACCAACTTCGTTTTTTCCTATTTTTTCGCAAAATCGCATCGATCACAATGTAAGCAGCTGCGGCAACTTGTTGACGAGAAGCCATGACTGAGCGGTTGAGGAGGAACGGTTGATTCTCCCGATCGCCCGATTCGGAACGGAACGAGGTTTGGACCGCTGTGATGTTACGACGAAAAGTTCGTTGAAATGTTTGGAACGGAGGAACGGAACGGGGATCGGTACGGGAGTTTGTTACAAGTGTGTACGCGGCTTTACAGCTGAATCCAATGAGACGGGTCCCGGGACGATTGGCGCCCACTGAAAGAGGTCATGGGCCATAACGGGTATCGGGTAACCGGCTTTGAACCCCTCTAAATGTGCCGTTACCTCATTCCACCGCTTGCAATCTCCTGTCACCCACCCCTACTCAATCAATGAAGTTCTACATTGACGACGGAAACCAAAGAGACGAATCCCAGAACGATTGGCGCCCACCGGAAGAGGTCATGGGTCAAAATGTGTACCTATCTACCCATTTCGAATGTGTCTTTTTCGAGTTTTCTGGTACCTAGGCGTGTGGGCTATCATTTTACTCCAAATTTTGGACGCAGAATCCAATCAGACGGGTTCCAGAACGATTGGCGCCCACTGGAGGAGGTTATGGGTCAAAATGGGTATCCATCTACCCATTTTGAATGTGGATTTTCGAGATTTCTGGTACCTAGGCGTGTGGGGTATCATTTTCCACTATATTTTGGACGCAGAGTCGATTTGAATGAGTCTCGATGTACTTAGCTGATCCGAGGAATAATCATCCCCTGTTAATGAATTTGTAGCGTTTCTTCATCAAATCTGATGAAAGGCCGTCTTAGAATTTTAGGACTTAAACATCTGAATATGTGGAATAGCGGCAGAGTTTAGGGAAACCTTGAGCAGATGGGTACAAGTACGGCCAACCCCATATTATTCAGAGTAATGGCGGAAAGCAGCAGCTTCCGGTTCTACCTGCTCCTCCCACTGCCATTACACTAACGGGACTGAAAGGTGAAATACCACTCCACCTGTCTAAGACCCGTGAAGTTACAAACGCGCTTCGTTCCCCGGGGGTGTTACGGAGAGAGAACTTACTGAGAGCGACGTTCTGAAATCCCCGCAGTCCCGCCAGAGCGCTCCGTCCCAATGTTAACCGCCGATACGGTAATCCCGCGGCCAACGCGCTCTCTGACAGGCGGCTCATGTGTTATGAAAACCCCTCTACCCGGATATTACTCTCCGCCGTATGTGACATCCGGCGCCGTCATGTGATATTGATGTCCGTATTCGACTCGAACCTGTGACGTGTTGGGAGAGCACGTGTGCGGGAAATTCGAGGTTTCCGTTCGGTGGATTCGAGTTTTCCGTTCGAGTGAGCCCACAACGGAGTACACGGCGACGATATTCAGATGGATCGGCCCCATCTGTTGGTTGATTTGAATTTCGTGGAAGATGACACGAGTCTCAATCAATATGTGAAAATTTCAATCCCGATCGGACTAAATTTTTTGTCAGAACGTATTTTTTGAAAGAGGGATTTTCGAGATTTTTGGCGATCTAGGCGTGTGGGGTATCATTTTTCACTAAATTTTGTACGCTGAATCCAATGCGGCAATGCTGCCTAATTTCTTTAGGGCGTTTCCTCGTCACTCATTTCATGCGATTGGCACCCGATGGCACTTATTCGCTGGTGCTATCTGATCAATATTTATCCTCTCGTGAAACCGTTTCCCTCGTTTATTTTAACGTGAATCAGTGAATCGTTCATTTTCGTGGGCTTGAATTATTTTCGCCGGTCCTAAAAACACATTAGGTGCGCCCTTTTATGCGTTGTATTGAGATTAAATGCGATCTGATTCAGATGATTACCAGTTACCGGTGATTGCTTAACTTCGGCTGCTAGTCGTATTCCTTGTCAGCTTACATTGTACATCAGTCTCCAGCAGAGTTCCCTTTTCCTTCATTGTGTTTTAGTAGTTATGAGTATTTCTCAACTCACACTCATACTTTTACAGTACAGGACGAGATGTTGGTGTGGCATGACGAGAAGCACACGTTTTTGTAAAATATAGAGAAGAAGAATTCTGGAATTATATAAATTACCGAGATGGAAGATCGTCCTTGCCACAAATCATGCACCTTGGCTCCACTTCAGCTGAGACCCCGCAGCAAACCGCCAATCTCTTTGCTTCACATTTTGCATCGGTCTTTGATCCTACTCGACGCCAACCATTTCCCGCCCTCATGTTTTTTTTTTTTTTATTTATTTATTGCATTTTATTGGAAGACAAAAATTATAAAATACATACAATTGTCAGGTTATGCTACTCCCCCTATAAGCTACGCTTGTGCTGGGGGGAGGAGAGTCGCTTAGACCGATATAAATAAAATAAATTAATAATAATGAATAATAAAATAATCATCTCTTGTTATATAAAAATACTTCGTTTTTTAAAAATATATTCATAATTCATTTTGCAATATTCGAATAACCTCTCATCTTCTTAAAAATTAAGTAAAAATAAAAAAAAATGAACTTCGTCTAGAGTATTTCTCGTATTTTGTGTTAATAGGTTTACTTATAGGTATATTTCCTCAAATGTGTATATTATATAGTGGAACAAAATTCAACGTCCTTCAAACAAATATATAAATAAATAAATAAATAGGAACCTTCTGGACATGAGATTAGTACTAACATGTATGTGATGAGCCAAGATAGTGTACACCCTCCCTCAGAAAGCGAAAATGAGCATAGCACATTGGAAGCGATAAAGAAAAGGAAGCAAAACGCTGAAGAAGGAAGAATTAGCAAAAAACATAAACGTGGGAAGATGGTGGATAGACAACGGGAAGCGAAAAGGCTGGATCGTATTCTGGACAGCAGCAAGCGGCTTCTACAATCGGACAAACCAGCTCCGCTGGTCGTCCAGAAGGAGAAAGTGCAGTCCCTGGACAGGGAAATGATGGAGGATGGAGCAACAAGCTCAAATACAGAAGGTACAGAGGGAAAAGTGACCTACGCAAAAAAGGTAATGATGTCACCCCCATCATTAAGGAAGGAACTCCGGGAGAAAGTGGACCCATGCTCCCTGGGGGTAGGGGTAAAACAGTTGAAGACAGCTGGAAAAACAAAATTGATACTCACAGCTCGAACTAAAGAGGAAACAAGAAAGCTAGCAACAACCCTTCAACAAAAAGGTTTCAAGGTCACAGACCAGGGTAGGAGGGAGAACCCAATATTGATGAGGATACACCGGGTGGACAGCCGAATTCAAAAAGGAGATCTACCCCACAGGGTGCTTGCTCAGAACAGCTGGTTGTTGGAACATGTCACTGCACAGGAGTGGGAGGAAGGTTTCAAGCCAGCATTCCAAAAGGGGGACAGGAAACGATGGCCTGACGACACCATTTGGGTGTGCCAAGTAACAAGAAAGATCAGGGATGTCTTAAAAGGTGACAAGCCACTGCATATTGGGTTTGCTCAATGCTATGCCATGGACCACTCTGACGTTAGTAGATGCTACAGGTGTCAGGCTTATGGTCATGCAGCCAAGACCTGCAGATGGAGTGTTGCTTGCGCCAGATGCACAGAGGAGCATGACACCAAGGACTGTCCCCAACAGGAGGCAACAAGGTGTGTGAACTGTAAA
This sequence comes from Cyrtorhinus lividipennis, assembly GCA_019603395.1. NCBI lineage: Eukaryota > Metazoa > Arthropoda > Insecta > Hemiptera > Miridae > Cyrtorhinus > Cyrtorhinus lividipennis. The sequence goes on from CM034001.1 coordinate 10,384,422, forward strand.
AGAGCTCAAATGGAAGATACACATGCGGTATGGAGTGACAAATGCCCAGCTTACCAATGGGCTTGGAAGCGATATGTCAGAAGCATCAAACCATGAAAGTTCTACAGGGCAATCTCCACTGCAGCGTAGTGGCACAAGACCTATTGTCACAGCTGCAACGTGAGAAGGGCGCAGACATAGTCTTAATCAGTGAACAGCACCATAATCAAGACAACCACACATGGTTCTGCGACAATTTAGGCACAGCAGCCATATGGTCAGCCACTCCAGGAAGAGTGGAAGACCATGGAGGAGGCTGTGGATATGTATGGCTAAAAAGAAGCGGACTCACATTTGTCAGCTGTTACTTCACTCCAAATGAGCCCCTTAGAAACTTTGAGGAGAAGCTAGGACACCTGGAAGACTTCATCCGAGGGACTAGCGGGGAGCTTATAGTAGCTGGAGATTTCAATGGGAAAGCTGTTGAGTGGGGGATGGATCACTCAGACCGGCGAGGCCGGCTAATTATGGAGATGGCCTCAGGAGCAGGTCTAGAAGTCCTAAATGAAGGAAGCACCCCAACTTTCCAGAGGATTGGCCAGCAGGGAACAATTCCAGACATCGGGAGTGATACCAATACATCTGCTTGCAAGGGAGAGGAAAAGGATGTACGAGCGAAGGGAAGAGGAGCCACGGCCTCAATTAGCCAAACAAGAGCGGGAACACACACTCGACTCCTGGCAGGAAATCTGGGAGACAGAAACAAGAGGAAGATGGACGGCTCGACTGGTGCCCAATATACGTCCCTGGCTAGAGAGGAAACACGGTGAAGTTAACTATCATATAACGCAGTTCCTCTCGGGTCACGGGATGTTCTATCAGTATCTCCATAGGATGCGCATTGTGGAATCTCCAGGATGCCTACATTGCACCAACGAAGAGGACAGCGCTCAACACACATTCTTCGAATGCGAGAGGTGGGAGAGAGAGCGATGGCAAATTGCAAGGGAGCTAGAAATGACCAGCCCTCCCACCCCCGAGGATATGATGACCAAGATGCTCGAAAGCCAGTCAAAGTGGAATGCCGTGGCAGGGTACATCCGGAACATCCTGGAAGGCAAGCTCGTCGAGGAAAGGGCCCGGCAACGGGAACTGCAGGCAAACGGGACCAGCTAGCAGGCAGAAATCGGATGTCGACGGACGAGGAGGAAGAAGAAGAGGCTCTTCTTCCTCCGAATCTTAGGAAGAAATGAATACTTACACATAATTTTAGTATAATTGGAGTACTGTAATTCGAGGTTGTTATTATTATAACCATATAGATGTATATATATGTACCTATAGGATGTCGATTGGCATAGGCTTATAAATTACTTGTCAATGAGTATAAATAAAGAACGAGACTTGAGGATGAAAAGTCAAGAGAGAAGAGGCAAATTGCCGAAGAGGGAGAATGGCCCACCTGAAGTAATGTGTTAAACAGCCCCGGGTGGGCCATTGCCCTAGAAGTATCACAGGGACCACTTGGAGTCGTCCTCCTCCTACGCCCTTAAAAAAAAAAAAAAAAAAAAAAACATGTATGTGATTGGCTTTCTAGTGCCTACCTACTCTACTCCAAACCCTTTAGTTTTTTTTGAAGGATTGAAGGTTTATAATCTCCCTCAATTCCTCCGGTAGCGCGTTAAATAATATGGGGCGCCTATAGTCGTAGCATCTCTGTCCAATCGCCGTGGTTCTAAATGGTGGTCTAATTATTTTCTGTGTACTAGCTCTTGTAGGAGCCCTACTAACGAACGGCCCGAGGGTGCCTGCTAAGAGGTCTCAGCACGTTTTTATTATTGTGGCTCTATCTATTAGTTGACGGATTGTGGGCACATTGAATTCCTCAAAGATACTAGCTGTGGGGTACTCAATTTTTTTCTTTAACAAAACCTTTATAATCCTTTTTTTAAGCGCGTACAACATCTCTAAAAACTCCCTAGCACAACCCCCCCATCCCGTAACACCATGCATCAACACAGACTGCACCATCGCGAAATAGAACGCTCGCTTCGCTTCGATAGGAAGGAAGTTCCGGATTTCTCTGCATACGTAAATCATCTTGCGAAGTCGTGTGACTACGTTGCCGACGTGCAGATCCCACCGCAAGCGCTGATGCATTGTCACACCCAAGTACCGAATACTTTCAACCTGCGAGATGTCTGGACAGTCACAGATCGCACTGAGGCAATCTACGAGATGGCATTTTATTCTGCCCAGGGTCGGAATAGTGTTATTAGGGAGGGTGAATGCTATATAGTGGGTTTTGCTGAAATTCAGCTTCATCCCAAGTTCGGAAAGACATTTACCGACTTCACTCAAAACCCTTTCCGCCTTTTTCTTCACAGCATCCCAGTCCCAATCTGACACTATAAGTGATGTATCGTCGGCGAAGGAGATGCTTATCCCCCCTGTTTCTTTTTTCAAGAGGCAGTTCAAGTAGAGGACGAACAGAATTGGGCCAAACAGGTACCCTGGGGAATACCAAACGAACATTCCAGCGGTGTGCTTATGGTTGTTCCCAGCTTCACAGATTGCGTCCTTTTTTCCATGTAGCTTGCTGACCATTTCACGAAGCCAGTAGAAATCTTAGTATCCTCAATGGACTGGAGAAGCTTGCTGTGAGAGATGGTATCGAACGCTTTCATCAGATCTATGTAGATTCCTAAAACTTTTTTTCCCGAATCAAGTGCTTTGACGATTTCTTGTGTTTGTAGACCAATCGCATCGTCTGTGCTTCTTCCCTTTCTGAACCCAAACTGTCTGGCGTTGAGAATTTCCTTAGACTCGAGGTACTCCACAAGATAGGCTTTAGCTAGCTTTTCCAGAACAGGAAGCAAAGAAATCGGGCGGTAGTTGTTAGGATCTGAAGGGTCTCCTTTTTTGAAAAGTGGAACCAGAAGAGCGTGTTTGTAAGCATCTGGGAACACATTTTCCTTAAACGACGAATTCACAATGAAGGTTAGAGGATCCAAGATGTATTTTTTACATTTTTTCAGGAACATGGCGCTAAAACCATCTCTGCCTGGAGACGATCCCCCACGAAAACTGTCCAACGTTTTCTCCACTGTCTCACTAGAAACAACTAGGAATTCGGTTGTTTCCCATTGTCCCCGATATTTCCTTGGCTCATTGACGCTTCCAGTAGATCTTGCAATGTTCTTCCCGACCGTCGCAAAGTGCTCATTCAGTGCATCAGCCACCCTGTGTGGGTGCTCGTCAGTTCTCAAGGTTTCGCCTCGTACCATCATGCTATGTACATCCACGCTCTTCTTGACATTCCCGATTGCCTGGTTGATTACTCACATCTCGCCAACGTTCAACTCCTTCATAGCGCCCGAGGAGCACGGTTTTGTAAAGAGGCGTTCCACCGTAACCAATCTGGCATCTTTCCAGGACTTCACACTTTGCGTCATCGGGGAGGGACACCAGGTTGACCTCTTGATGACGGATTTTTCAAAGGCGTTTGATAGGCTTCCTCATCGTACAATCGACATTGATGTGTCGTCATCGCTTAGTGTCTTCGGGCCATTTCACTCGTTGGTTTCCAGCTACCTCACGCCCAGACAACTCTCTGTACGTGTGGATGGTGTCGTCTCCCGCTCGTTCGTCGCCACTTCTGGGGTCCCTCAAGGCTCTCACCTTGGCCCCCTCCTCTTCAACCAGGTGATGAACGGAGTCGTCTCGTCTCTTTATGCCACTGAGTTCCTGATTTATGGTGATGACCTCATGCTCTTCACACTCATTGATGGCCCCTCGGACTGCCTTTTCCTCCAGTGGAACCTCGACGCTTTTTCTCTATGGTGTGATCAGAGCGAACCCCTCTAAATGTGCCGTTACCTCATTCCAGCACTTGCAATCTCCTGTCACCCACCCCTACTCTATCAATGGAGTTCTCCTGTCACGAAAGGACGGCATTGTGGACCTCGGCGTTTATCTGGACTCCCAGCTATCCTTTTCAAACCACATTGCGCAGGTGGCATCCCGTGGCATGCGTGTGCTGGGCTTTCTTAAGAGGAACACCAGAGAGTTCTCCCAAGCATCAGCCCTGGTTTCTCTGTATAAGGATCTCGTGCAACTCATACTGGAGTACTCGTCGGTGATCTGGAGCCCGTGCTATGATTGCCACACTTTGCAGATCGAGCGTGTCTTCAGGGCATTCCTCCGTTTCCTCGCCTACAAACTGTCTATTCCCCGCGAGGACCTGGATTACAGTGAGCTCGCTCGCCGCTTCAACCTGCTGTCTCCCATGGAATAAGTATGTATAATACGTACGTATAATGTAAGTATAATACTTATTCCATGAAACAGTTCCATGTGAGATGACAATGTGAGCGGATGGCAGTGCTTCCAAATCTTTATTTCTCCCTCACTAATCCGCTTTAACTAATTGCAAAGCTAATAAATAAAACACGTTCTTCTCCCATTTTTCACTTTCAACAGGGAATTCCCCTTCGATTTACATTTTCATTGAATTCTTTACGAATACAGACGTATTTTTTTTTCCCCTTTCGTTCCAATAGTCGTTTTGGTAAAACCCAAGAATAGGGACCGTTGTCACTGATAAGTGCAAGTATCGGTGGTAAGCTCTGTCGAGCGCACTATCGATATTCGCGAATTATTATATCCCTGTCCGCCATATATGTTTTTATAAAAACGAGAGAAAATACTAAATTGAAATAAACTTAAAAATAAAGAAATAAATAATAAAAATAAAATAAAATAAAAATAAATAATAAAATAAAATTATCGGAACAATGTTACGTAAGTAATAACAAGATGAAAGGCATTCAAATTGTATCGATAGTATCGATAGTCACCGTATGCGCGATATCATTGCTATCAGTTGATTACGTTACAGCAGTCCCTATACTTGGGTTTAGCCGTCGTTTCCCCCCAAATTTTTTTTTTTCGTGGGATTGTCAGCGCCGCAATTCAAATCTCATTTTGTTTCTTTTTTCAATTCATTCTAAAACTTTGTGTTGATCATCACTGATGTATTACCACGGATCAAGTTCGTTTACTAAAAACCACTCGTTGGTCGCACAGAGAATAGAATACGGCGATTTAATATAATTATAAACAATAATTTTATAATTTTATACGGTCACATAGGAGGGGCATGGAAATCACGGTGAGATGTCTTCAGAGATGTTGTTGAAGCATCCAGAAATCTCGAAAACACATTCGAAATATGTAGGTACCCAGTTTGACCCATAACCTCATCCGGTAGGCGCCAATATTCCCGGGACCCATCTTATTGGATTCAGCGTCCAAAATTTAGTCGAAAATTAGTGAAAACGATACCCCACGCGCCTAGGTACCAGAAATCTCGAAAACACGTATCTGAGATGGGTAGATATAGTAGATAGTCATTTTGACCCATAACCTCTTCCGGTGGGCACCAACCATTCTGGGATTCGTCTCATTTGATTATGCGTCCAAAATGTATTGGAAAATGATGCCCCATACGCCTAGGTACCAGGAATCTCGAAAACACACCTTCCAGATGGGTTGACCCACAACCTCTTCGGTGGGCACCAATCGTGAATTTTATATTCAAGGAACAACTATCCAGAAGGGAAGAAAAACTTTTAGTCACAAAGGAGGGGCATAGAAATCACGGAGCCATTAAGGATGCACCACTGTGAAATGGAATTGAGGTCAGCCTGCAGTAAGTTAGAGCTTCAGGTCATCAGCATAGATTAGAGTAGATGAATTCCTGATGAAAGAGCCAATGCTATCAACCGTAAGTGAGAATAGCAGGGGTCCTAGATGTGAACTCTGTGGAACTCCGGAGGAGGAAACTAAACGACAAGAGGTTGCACCGCCAACAGGAACACAAAGCTCACGGCCAGTAAGGTATCTGCCAACATAAGACAGAAGACCACCGTAAACTCCCAATCCAACAAGGACATCAAGATGTGGGAGCTTGTCATAGGCATTTGTGTCACGACGGATTTCGTGATCATATCCATCTGGCAACCATCCTCAATGACCCGAAGTGCTTGCTCCTGAAAGGTCAGAAGATTGGAGACAGTTGAACGACTTGATTTAGATAATAAGTTAAATAAAGGTTAATGAGGGAAATGAGTTATTTCACGATGGTTTTTCGAGGATTTTTTCGGGAACTAGACAGGTAGGAGTATCCTTATCCGCTAAATTTTTGACGTTGAGTGGATTCAGATGAGTTCCGGACCGATTTACGCAGGCTGTTCTAATTCACGGGTCAAAATGGGCAGTGGCTTTTTCTATTGGTTAGTTATTCTTGAACAATCAACCTATGTTTTCATGGAAAATGTCAATCTCTTCGATTCGGCCGTGTTTCAAGGTGTCTAGATCAAAACGCTGCAAATTCTTTCACAGGGGTTGGTTATTCCTCGGATAAGGCGCAGGGAGACTCATTTAAACCTCGGACCAGGCGCATGGAGATTCATTTATTCAACATGAGGAAAATAGTGGGTGTGGCGGGTCCCGGACCCATCGATTCAGGGTCCAAAATTTAGTGGAAAATGATACCCCACACGCCTAGGTTCGTCCTAGAAATCTCGAAAACACACATTCGAAATGGGTAGATAGGTACCCATCTCAAAAACACACATTCGAAATGGGTTGGTAGGTACCCATTTGACCCATTACCTCATCCAGAGGGCATCAATCGTTCCGGGACCCGTTTCAGTGGATTCAGCGTCCAAACATTAGAGGAAAATCTATCCCACCCGCCTAGGTGCCAGAAATCTCGAAAACACATATTCAAAATGGGTAATAGATAGCCATTTTGACTCACAACCTCTTCCAGTGGGTGCCAATCGTTCTGGGACCCTTTTCATTGGATTCAGCGTCCAGAATTTAGAGGAGAAAATGATACCTCACACCGGTTTAGGTAGTAGAAAATTTTATAAAAATCTGAAATTTCGGTCAGGGACCGGTTTCCCGCTCTAGTTGGTCCTCGAAACGTTTCAGCCCGATCGGACCAAATTTGGGCGGGGTAGGGGTCAAAATATGTTTTTCGAAAAATGGATTTTTGCGATCTAGGTGTGTGAGGTATCATATTCCACTAATCTTTGGATGCTGAATCTAATGAAATGGGTCCCGGAATGATAGGTGCCCTCTGGAAGAGGTTATGGGTCAAAATGAGTATCTATCTGCACATTTCGAATGTGTGTTTTCGAGATTTCTAGGACCTAGGCGTGTGAGGTATTAATCTCGAATGAATTTTGGACGCTGACTCGATTGAAATGAGTCCCCATGCGCCCGGTCCGAGGAATAACCAATCCCTGTGAATGAATTTGCAATGCTTTCTTTAAAATTAGTGACTCTTCAATAAACATCCCTCAGTACGTCAAACGCCATGAGCGCCACACGATCTCTCCCCTCGTCAACGATTATGACGATATTAGTGCGGCAATTCCGGGAATTTTCAAAAAAAAAAAAAAAAAAAAAAAAAAAAAAATTCAACGGGTTATCCCTTTGTTGACTGTTTGGATCGATGGTTGGAATGAAGCTGTCCTACATGGATCAATTCAACGTGAAGAGCTCACATTACTGGTGGATATTCGGTGATTTTTCGGTCGTTCAAGTGGGGACGATTTGTCTCGCCATTTTTGGTTTTCTGGAAATGGATGGCTTCTCCCTTCCGCTGTTCACAGGTGCGCTGACGGCAGTTTTATACACACATGTGGAACCAAAATCGTGTTCAAAATCACAAAATGAAGGTCTAGCTGTTAAGCTGCTGTGGCTCATTTCCTCAACCAGCGACCCGAACAAACTCAATCGACCGACTTTATCGTGGCACTGACAAAATCTGTATCAATCTGTATTGCAGTTGAACGCGGTACAGCGATGGGTAGAAGAATCGCTTCATCCTACGCCAACTTATTCGTTGCTTTTCCAGAGCAAGATTTCCTTTAGTCTCGTGACCTACTCCACTGCTTGTAAAAGATTCCTTGATGACATTCTCTTCATCTGGCTACACAGGAAAGAACCACTCACGGAAATTCTGGCGGCTCTAAATTCGAAATTCTCGGTACGATTCATCAGGTCCAACTAATGCAACGTTTCTGGAATTAGACGTACGCAGTAGGGCAGTAATTATCGAACGTCGGTACACGTTGAACCAACAAACAAGCAGCTGTACCTACATTACCGGAGCTGCCACCACCCACACGATCAAGAGATTGATACCTTGAGCACTATCCATACGGGGCGACAGGATACATTTTGAACCAGAAGGAAAACGACGATATCTTCATAATATGCAGGAACAGTTGACTCAACGAAGTCACCCTATATAATTAATTGAGAAAATAATAATCTCGGCTCATGTAAGCCAGGCACCAATTTAAAAACGCTGCAAAATCATTCACAGGGGTTGGTTATTCCTTGGACAACAGCATGGAGACTCATTTGAATCGATTCAGGGTACAAAATTTAGTGGGAAATGATTCCCCACACACCTAGGTACCAGAAATCACGAAAACACACATTAGAAATGGGAAGATAGATACATACCCTTTTGACTCAATCTCTTCGGTGTGCATCTACCGTGAATTTCGTATTCAAGGAACAACCAGCCAGAAGGAAAGAGGAACTTTTAGTCATAAAACCTCTTACCTCACACGTCTAGGTACCAAAAATCTCGAAAAAAACACATTCGAAATAGGTAGACAGATACCCATTTTGACCCATAACCTCTTCCGGTGGACGCCAACCGTCCCGGGACCTATTCCATTAGATTTAGCGTCCAAAATTTAGTGGAAAATGATACCCCACACGCCTAGGTACCAGAAATCTCGAAAACACACATCATACGAAATAGGTACATAGATACTCATTTTGACCCATAACCTCATCGGTGGGCGCCAATCGTTGGATTTTGTATTCAAGGAATAACCTACCAGAAGGAAACGAAAAATCTTAGTCACAAAATTATTTTTCAGCGTTCAAAAGAAGGACGTCCATTCGCTATTGGTCCCAAATAATCTCACAAAAGAAATATTCCCGCAGGTACAAGCGGTTGCCTGTTGCGGGCAGCATTCTCTCTCACAAACGTACTAAGTTGAAAAGGGGCGAATTACCTGGAGGCCAGGACTCATGCAAGAAACTCCGTTGCAAAATGAGGGAGATGAACCACAAATTACTCCCCCAAATACACCACAGATGTACCTAGCTTGAGGAAATGCGTGTGTATGAGTTCCTGTGCATCAAATGCCGAAGTTTTTACGTTGGCAAGGCCCCCACACCACTCAACAAGAGCGTCAACCACCACCATTCAGCGGCGAGAACTTGAAATGATCAGCCTGTTGATCGGCACGTCCAGTCTTACATTACGTGAGAAATCCAAACTGGATCCTTCAGTCAGGCGATTCTCAAAATAGAATCTCTCTCACGATAAAATCCAAACGTCGACTTCCACGTTGACTTCTTAGCGAGAATCGGAACTCCGAATGCAGTGAACGACAAACAACACCAACAAAATTAACTAGAAACATCTTTATCGCAGTACGAAAGCAGAGAGGAAAACGAAATAGAATATCTGGTAAGTCTGGATAATCGAAAAACCTCTCCCCAAACAGACCTCTTGTTAATATGTTTCATTGGAATTTGTCACATTCAGGGGGAAGTCAATGTAGAACTCGCGGATGCAACAATTCTTAAATTTTATTTAAAAGAACATGAGAATAAGCAAACAGACAGAGCGCAATGACTAGCGGAGAACGAACAACAAACTGATTAGAAAACGAGAAGAGATCTTCCATTAAATCGATTGTTGTCAGTAGGCTCGATCGATTGCTGCGGGAGATTCAAATGTGTACCGCCACAGGAACATGAGATTAGATGAGCTTGTGTCCCACTCAGTCGATAGTTTGCTCATTTAGTTCAAATTTTAGTTCAATTTAATTCGACTCTGGCTGAAATCCTTCAGTCGTACTATTCGGACGCGAAAGATGTGCTCGTAGAGCTTCGAGGTCTTATGAGGTTTTGCACCCTAATCGGCCTCGTATCGACCACAAGTTTCATCCTCCTGTCACCCTGAAGTATCGGGTTTTGTGGAGGCTTCCAAGCTCTAGAGGTGGAAGACACATTAAACATTGTCCTAAAACATCGGTCTAATTTATGCGTTACAGGAATGATAATTCCAGAATGTAAAACTGTTCGTGGCGATATTTCCCGCAGTACGGAGACCATTCCTCTTTTAAGAGTAAGACGGATTTCATCCTTGAACATATCAAATTGATTGCGGCCCGAAGGACCAGAATGTATTGTTTGGAGGTTGATATGTGTTGATGAGAGAGGCTCTGAAGGAGCCGAGAAAAGGGTGGGTGATTTATGATTTGCGGGTTTTCCGAAGGACCAGATTTATTTGATTAATTATATCTAAGATGAGAAAGGAATGGGATTAGGACAGGAAGATGGGTAGTTACCTTCTTTGCGACGTAGTCGACACGAGGACGAGGCGAAGTACGAGTACCGGCAGGATCTTCAGAAGTTGAAGTAGGTATGTTTAGCGCAAACTCGCGAAACGATAGGAAACGAGATTTGCGCGCACGAGAGTACCGATGTTTAAAGATGATATTCGGTTTTGGTTTTGGTTTTCACAATAGATCGTTGAGAAGGTAAAAATGGTGATGGATGATATGATGGGTATGAGATTACTGCAAGGGGGATTTGGGAGGTTACAGCGAACAGGTGGTTGTTGATGAGGGGGAATTCATCAGGTGATTTGATTTTAGGTAGATTGGTGTGAGAATAATAAAATAATGTAAGGTTAATTTCAAATTTAGGTTGAACAGTTATAGATTAATATTTGTATACCTGTAAGTCGTAAATGATTGATTAAATTGCCAAGTATTGGCGGTTATGTTGGCACCATTGATGCCTCTAGTGTTCTCCTATCAAATGTTGTGGTATGAGCAGTGTGCAGTGATAAGGGTATAAGGAAATGACCAAATATAAGCAGTTCCACAGATGGAAATTTAGGTGAGTCCTGAACAATCGGGTTTCATGAACGTGATTTATAAATGATATTAGAGTAGAAAAACTCCGCAAATTCATTCACACGGGTTGGTTATTCCTCGGACCAGGCGCATGGAGACTCATATCTTCAACATGGGGAAAAAGGGGACATAGTAGGTGAGGCGTGTGCCGGACCCATTCCAATCGATTCAGGGTCCAACATTTAGTGTGAAATGATACCCCACACGCAAAGGTACGTCCCAGAAATCTCGAGAACACACATTCTAAATGGGTAGATAGGCACCTATTTGACCCATTACCTCATCCAATGGGCGCCAATCGTTCCCGGACTCATTATAATCGATTCAGGGTCCGATATTTAGTGGAAAATGATACCCCACACGCCTAGGCACCGGAAATCTCGAAAACACACATTCAAAATGGGTAGCATTTTGACCCATAACCTCTTCCAGTGGGCGCCAATCTTCCTGGGATTCACTTTATTGGATTTAGTGTCCAAAATTTAGTGGAAAATGATACTCCACACTCCTAGATTGCCAAAAATCTCGAAAATCCATTTTTCGAAGTACATATTTTGACCCCTACCCCGCCCAACCGCCTATGCGTCGAATTATGTTCAGCCCCTTATCCGTTTTCTAAATTACTCAGGCCAGTAACCCAAAACTTACGTAATAGAGGCATAATGTTGGTAAATAGTACAATTTTCCCATTGCCATACAATACATTTTATGGAGAAATTGAGTTTTACAATAAACCATTAAAAATGGGTTACAACTCCTAGCAAACATTGCAGGTTTCTAGGATCTCATTCTGATTCGGAAAACATATTGCTCGAGCTACCGGATGGTAAAAAACAAAGAATTAGAAATCTCTTGCATATTTCGAATTGAAAACTCATTGTAAGGTTCAAACTTTCGTTCAGTTAATAGCTACTGACCTCAGCTTGTGCGGCTGAAAAATACGTTTGGTTAACACTAAACCTTTAGAATGGGCTAAATACTTGGCTCTATCTAGCTGTAAAGGGCGTTATTCTATCAAAATGAAAATTCCCGATTACGTTCGAAATTACGTTCAGTTATCGTGGGAAAAAAACCTGACCACTTAGTGAGAACGTCCTCACTAGTGACACTCATTCACTCGAGATTTGCTCAGATTCTAATTTAACTGGGTGGGGGGCCGTGTGCAATGGCGTTAGTACCCCTGGCTGGCCTTCAATATTTTGCTTCGTCTGTGTATGACTGCAATATCGTAATGAGAACTGACCATACCACAGCCTGTGTGAATGAAATGGGTAGTGTGCAACACCCTAACCTCAACAGACTCTCCAGAAAAATCTGGGGGTGGTGCGAGGCCAGAAATTTGTGTCTTCGCCTCATATCTATCTTCTAAAGATAATTTTGAGGCAGACGAGGCCTCACGAATCCTGCATCCAGAGACTGAATGGCCTCTAAATGAAAATGTTTCAGTTCGATAGTTGCTAAGTATGGCAACCCGGATGTTGAATTGTTTGCTTCAAGCATCAATGCGAAATTTGAGACATACGTCTCTTGAGTCAAAGATACAGCAACCTGGAAAGTGGATGCTTTTACTGTTAGCTGGACGGATCTCAAATTCCACCCCCCCCCCCCCCCCTTTTATTTCTGATAACTAGGGTCCTTCACAGGAATGCTAGAGGTTCCCCTCTGTCAGCGATAAGTTCATGCACCTTTGCGTCTCACAATGCTTAATGGTAAAGTTGGTCCCCAGGATAATCTTCTGACGTCCACTTTCATGAATCAGCTGAACCACCCACTATTAAAGGACCTCATACCTGGTGGTTGCTACATTATTTGGCAAGCTCACCTGAGGAAGGTGTTGACCGACCGCGCTGTTGATTCCATCATTCAGTCCCGGTCACCGGTTACTCCCCAACAATGACGATTATGACGATATTAGTGCGGCAATTCCGGGAATTATCAAAAAAAAAAAAAAAAAAAAAAAAAAAAAAATTCAACGGGTTATCCCTTTGTTGACTGTTTGGATCGATGGTTGGAATGAAGCTGTCCTACATGGATCAATTCAACGTGAAGAGCTCACATTACTGGTGGATATTCGGTGATTTTTCGGTCGTTCAAGTGGGGTTGATTTGTCTCGCCATTTTTGGTTTTCTGGAAATGGATGGCTTCTCCCTTCCGCTGTTCACAGGTGCGCTGACGGCAGTTTTATACACACATGTGGAACCAAAATCGTGTTCAAAATCACAAAATGAAGGTCTAGCTGTTAAGCTGCTGTGGCTCATTTCCTCAACCAGCGACCCGAACAAACTCAATCGACCGACTTTATCGTGGCACTGACAAAATCTGTATCAATCTGTATTGCAGTTGAACGCGGTACAGCGATGGGTAGAAGAATCGCTTCATCCTACGCCAACTTATTCGTTGCTTTTCCAGAGCAAGATTTCCTTTAGTCTCGTGACCTACTCCACTGCTTGTAAAAGATTCCTTGATGACATTCTCTTCATCTGGCTACACAGGAAAGAACCACTCACGGAAATTCTGGCGGCTCTAAATTCGAAATTCTCGGTACGATTCATCAGGTCCAACTAATGCAACGTTTCTGGAATTAGACGTACGCAGTAGGGCAGTAATTATCGAACGTCGGTACACGTTGAACCAACAAACAAGCAGCTGTACCTACATTACCGGAGCTGCCACCACCCACACGATCAAGAGATTGATACCTTGAGCACTATCCATACGGGGCGACAGGATACATTTTGAACCAGAAGGAAAACGACGATATCTTCATAATATGCAGGAACAATTGACTCAACGAAGTCACCCTATATAATTAATTGAGAAAATAATAATCTCGGCTCATGTAAGCCAGGCACCAATTTAAAAACGCTGCAAAATCATTCACAGGGGTTGGTTATTCCTTGGACAACAGCATGGAGACTCATTTGAATCGATTCAGGGTACAAAATTTAGTGGGAAATGATTCCCCACACACCTAGGTACCAGAAATCACGAAAACACACATTAGAAATGGGAAGATAGATACATACCCTTTTGACTCAATCTCTTCGGTGTGCATCTACCGTGAATTTCGTATTCAAGGAACAACCAGCCAGAAGGAAAGAGGAACTTTTAGTTATAAAACCTCTTACCTCACACGTCTAGGTACCAAAAATCTCGAAAAAACACATTCGAAATAGGTAGACAGATACCCATTTTGACCCATAACCTCTTCCGGTGGACGCCAACCGTCCCGGGACCTATTCCATTAGATTTAGCGTCCAAAATTTAGTGGAAAATGATACCCCACACGCCTAGGTACCAGAAATCTCGAAAACACACATCATACGAAATAGGTAGATAGATACTCATTTTGACCCATAACCTCATCGGTGGGCGCCAATCGTTGGATTTTGTATTCAAGGAATAACCTACCAGAAGGAAACGAAAAATCTTAGTCACAAAATTATTTTTCAGCGTTCAAAAGTTAAATAAAGTTTTGAAGGACGTCCATTCGCTATTGGTCCCAAATAATCTCACAAAAGAAATATTCCCGCAGGTACAAGCGGTTGCCTGTTGCGGGCAGCATTCTCTCTCACAAACGTACTAAGTTGAAAAGGGGCGAATTACCTGGACTCATGCAAGAAACTCCGTTGCAAAATGAGGGAGATGAACCACAAATTACTCCCCCAAATACACCACAGATGTACCTAGCTTGAGGAAATGCGTGTGTATGAGTTCCTGTGCATCAAATGCCGAAGTTTTTACGTTGGCAAGGCCCCCACACCACTCAACAAGAGCGTCAACCACCACCATTCAGCGGCGAGAACTTGAAATGATCAGCCTGTTGATCGGCACGTCCAGTCTTACATTACGTGAGAAATCCAAACTGGATCCTTCAGTCAGGCGATTCTCAAAATAGAATCTCTCTCACGATAAAATCCAAACGTCGACTTCCACGTTGACTTCTTAGCGAGAATCGGAACTCCGAATGCAGTGAACGACAAACAACACCAACAAAATTAACTAGAAACATCTTTATCGCAGTACGAAAGCAGAGAGGAAAACGAAATAGAATATCTGGTAAGTCTGGATAATCGAAAAACCTCTCCCCAAACAGACCTCTTGTTAATATGTTTCATTGGAATTTGTCACATTCAGGGGGAAGTCAATGTAGAACTCGCGGATGCAACAATTCTTAAATTTTATTTAAAAGAACATGAGAATAAGCAAACAGACAGAGCGCAATGACTAGCGGAGAACAACAAACTGATTAGAAAACGAGAAGAGATCTTCCATTAAATCGATTGTTGTCAGTAGGCTCGATCGATTGCTGCGGGAGATTCAAATGTGTACCGCCACAGGAACATGAGATTAGATGAGCTTGTGTCCCACTCAGTCGATAGTTTGCTCATTTAGTTCAAATTTTAGTTCAATTTAATTCGACTCTGGCTGAAATCCTTCAGTCGTACTATTCGGACGCGAAAGATGTGCTCGTAGAGCTTCGAGGTCTTATGAGGTTTTGCACCCTAATCGGCCTCGTATCGACCACAAGTTTCATCCTCCTGTCACCCTGAAGTATCGGGTTTTGTGGAGGCTTCCAAGCTCTAGAGGTGGAAGACACATTAAACATTGTCCTAAAACATCGGTCTAATTTATGCGTTACAGGAATGATAATTCCAGAATGTAAAACTGTTCGTGGCGATATTTCCCGCAGTACGGAGACCATTCCTCTTTTAAGAGTAAGACGGATTTCATCCTTGAACATATCAAATTGATTCATCGGGTTTCATGAACGTGATTCATAAATGATATTAGAGTAGAAAAACTCCGCAAATTCATTCACACGGGTTGGTTATTCCTCGGACCAGGCGCATGGAGACTCATATCTTCAACATGGGGAAAAAGGGGACATAGTAGGTGAGGCGTGTGCCGGACCCATTCCAATCGATTCAGGGTCCAAAATTTAGTGTGAAATGATACCCCACACGCGAAGGTACGTCCCAGAAATCTCGAGAACACACATTCTAAATGGGTAGATAGGCACCTATTTGACCCATTACCTCATCCAATGGGCGCCAATCGTTCCCGGACTCATTATAATCGATTCAGGGTCCGATATTTAGTGGAAAATGATACCCCACACGCCTAGGCACCGGAAATCTCGAAAACACACATTCAAAATGGGTAGCATTTTGACCCATGACCTCACAGTGGGCGCCAATCTTCCTGGGATTCACTTTATTGGATTTAGTGTCCAAAATGTAGTGGAAAATGATACTCCACACTCCTAGATTGCCAAAAATCTCGAAAATCCATTTTTCGAAGTACATATTTTGACCCCTACCCCGCCCAAATTTGGTCCGTTCGGGTTGAAAAGTTTCGAGGACCAACTAGAGCTGGAAACGGGTCCTGGACAAAAATTTCAGACTTTTAGAATAATAATAATTTTTAGTTGTCTACTACCAATATCGGCGTGGACGGAGTACGGCGGACGGACATTTGACTTTCTTGAACTAGACACCTTGAAATGTCCAGAAAAAATTGGGCCGAATCGGAAAGATTGACTTTTTGCATGAAAACTTAGGTTGATTATTCAAGGAATAACCAACCAAAACAATAAATCGTGAGCTAGGTTTTCATAACACGTTTTTGTCGTCATCGTCTCAATGCTGACAACAACCCCAACATCTACACATCCCTTGATTCCTGACAGGGAGGAAATGTTGAGCTTCTCAAAACCCAGGTTGACAATATAATTTATTGCTTCGTGAAATTTTCGCTCACCTAATTTAAAAGCGATTCAATTCTCATAAAATACACTCGGGTCTCTTTGTGAACTTGAAATGAAACGTTTCCCTTTGATTTAGTTGAAGTGGACGCGATAGTTTAATCCTCTTTCCCATTCGGGAAAAAAATAGAGATGACTGTAAATTAAAGCGAAGAGCTCTTGAAAGTGAACCACGACGACGCCAGACCCTTGAAAAATCATGTAATCACCGCCGTAACTTCCGAGTTCAATTCAATTCGTTCCCCGTTCGGCATTTGAAACTAACTTTGGGGTAGTTGAATGTATAACGGCAACATCGGAGACTCTTTTGTAACGTCCAAACGAACGTGAGTGCAAGGAGAGTGCCTTTTAGTTGGGGCCTGTTCGCTATTTATTGACGGGATACACATATAGGGGAGTTATGTTGTACTGGCGACTGACTAAAACTAACTTGAACTCATTTATCAGAAGTACCGACACGGACATGGGCTCATTTCAATGTGAAATCCACGTGAGCCGCAATATCAACTTTCTCGGGGGTCTGGGAGTAATAACCTATCGCTTCTAAAACTCTGTACGCTGTGGAATAACTGAACGAACAACAGAAGTTGTTTTATCGATTCATGGCGTAGACGACGCTGCCGTATTTATAACTGCACAAAACAATAAATTTTCAAGATATTCAATGAGACGACAACAGCGTATTACCTTTTAGATTCACTGTTCAGGAAAATAACTGCGGATGAACTTTTATTGGAAAACGATCCAATATCTAACAGCGATTCAACTAGTCAGTGGAGGATTTGTCTAACAACGGCTGATGACAACTGCTGAAGGACAGCTTGACTTATTGCTACCACAATAACAGGATTTTAGGTAGGTAAATCATTAAAAACAGTCTGACTCTATTTGTCACCTCTTTCTCTTCATGAAAACAGTGCTTCAGGAAGGTTGCCTTGTCACCCCGCTATTTACCCATTGGTAAATATATTCTTGTTAACAGATCTGAGTTAACTAAATCCAACCTGAATGGATCAAAATGTCTAGATCAAAATAAGCAAATGTTTGTCCACCGTACGGAGTTTTTGGTTGTAGAAAATTGTATAAAAATCTAAAATTTTGGTCAGGAACCCGTTTCTGGCTCTTTGTTTCAAAACATTTCAACCCGATCGGACCAAATTGGTGGTGGTAGGGGGGTAGGGGGTAGGGCGGACTCTGAATCAAATGAGTCTCCATGCATCTGATCCGAGGTTTTTGTTGTTTATATCAATTTTTATTTCCACCTTCATTCATATAATCGATGTCGTTTGTAATGGCGGGCTCTTGCTTCATCCTGTCTCCTTCGCGGCGCTATCAACTGACATACAGGCTGGAATGTCCCAAAATGTATTTGAACGACCTGTTAATCATTGGCAGGAAACATACCACCGACTCAATAAATCGCAATCTTCCATTTTACTTGCGTGTTCTTTGCTCCGATTTCGTTTCTGTAAATGTAAGGGGAAGGGAACTCCGTTGGACAGTTTAACCGTTTTTCTTTTTCGTCGGTTTCTACGTGTCTAGCGACCCAGAAACTGTCTCAACTTCATGATTGTTTCCGTGTTTTGAGTGCTCTTGAAGGACGTCATCCTATAATGGGTGGTAGGTGACAGGAGCACCGGGGCGCCCGCATTTATTTTTTCCAGTAGAAAAATGGTAATGCCGGGGAAAATGCCTCTGGGAAATGTATTCCTACGTGATATACAACGTGAACCCAAATGTTGCCGGAAAACTTTCATACATTAACAAGTTGGTCTACAATGTATAATATACAGATTCTTAATAAATAATCATTATCTTTCAAGACCGTCAGAAGGGGAGCAATAGATTTGCGATAGAGAAGCATTCGAGGTATGACGTGATTTACGCCACGTAAATCCATATAATATAAGGAGTTTACATTTTATGTGAACCAATTAAAATTTGGCAAGCCAGTCAGATATTGTGGGAAAAACGCAGTAAATTCATTCACAGGGGTAGGTTATTCCTCGGACCAGAAGCATGGGGAAAATAGAGAAAACAGTGAGTGTGGAGTGTCTCTGACTCATTGCAATCGATTCAGCGTCCAAAATTTATTGGAAAATGATACCCCACAGCAGCTTGCGCTGTTTTTGGTGGTATTTTGGACGCTGAATCCATTTAGATGGGTCCCCGACTAGACCACCCTCCTCCATGACCTTGGGCATAAATAGTTGGGTTGATTATTCAAGGATGAACCAACCAATTAAGAGAATGAAGATGTCACTGAAATTTGGGGGTTTACTATTTTAGGACGTTTTTGGTGGGAAATTATCGCCCAAAACACAATTTTGTAGGGATTGACAATCCACCTACTTGTAATAAACATGACCAGTTCACTTTTTGAATGAGGACGAACCACGTAATATTCAACTGTTTGTCTGCTGCTCGCCTTATCCACCCCCGTGACGTCACCCCTTTATCATTCCCCGTGGTCTCAGGCCAGATAGTATTACAAATTTCAGCCCCCTACACGAGTTAAATGTTAGTTTATAGGTATTAAAAATCAACACACGTTTGATCTTAGCCTTAACTTGTGGCGCATAATTTTCCTACTGACCTAGGAAGTTATATGAATCATTTTGGTTGGTTATTCCTTGAATAATCAATCTACGTATTTTTTCATGATAATGGTCAACCTCTCCGATTCGGCTCAAAATTTTTTTCTGGACGTTTCATGGTGTCTGGATCAAAAAAGGTCAATGTCCGTCCGCCGTACGCCGTCCAAGGATTCTCTTTCTGTTTCTGTTTGGTCTGCATCTGAGGCCCTTCTGGCCCTTTGCATCCATTCACTTGCATGTGTTGTGTCGCTGTTCGGTCTGTTAACTGATGTGTTGAATTTTACAGGGAGTTTTGAGGGCAAGGTTCATAATTGAAATTAATTACGGCAATGCTGCTGCCTCGCCTCTTAGGCGAACTTTGGCTCGTGCAAATGCATCGAACTTCTTCCATGCATTTCTGGACTTCACCAAAGAGCAGAGTGGGCCGTTGTACTCAATTGTGCCTGTCATAACTTAACGCTCATACCCAAACTGCTCTGCCGTACGCCGTCCATTGTCCGCGCCGTTTTTGGTAGTAGAAATTTTTCGAAAAATCTGAAATTTGGGTCAGGGGTCTGTTCCCGGCAGAGAACGGTCCTCGAAACTTTTCAGCCCCATCGGACCTAATTTGGGCGGGGTAGGGGTCAAAATGTGTTTTTTGAAAAATGGATTTTCGAGATTTTGGGCGATCTAGGCGAGTAGGGTATCATTTTCCACTAAATTTTGGACGCTGAATCCAATGAAATAGGTCCCAGAACGATTGGCACCCACTGGAAGAAGTAATGGGTCAAATTGGGTATTTATTACCCATTTTGAATATGTGTTTTCGGGATTTCTACTACCTAGGCGTGTGGGGTATAGTTTTCCACTAAATTTTGGACGCTGAATCCAATGAAATGGGTCCCAGAACGATTGGCACCCACTGGAAGAAGTAATGGGTCAAATTGGGTACCTATCTACCCATTTCAAATGTGTGTTTTCGGGATTTCTGGTACCTAGGCTTTTGGGGTATCATTTTCTACTAAATTTTGGACGCTGAATTCAATGAAGTGTGTCCCAGAACGATTGGCACCCACCGGAAGAAGTTATGGGTCAAAATGGGTATGTATCCACCCATTTTGTATGTGTCAGGATTTCTGGTGCCTAGGCGTGTGGGGTATCATATTGATTTTGGGTGATTTAGGCGAGTGGGGGTCATTTTCCACTAAATTTTGGACGCTGAATCCAATAAAATGGGCCCCAGAACAATTGGCACCCACTGGAAGAAGTTATGGGTCAAATTGGGTATTTATTACCCAATTTGATTATGTGTTTTCGGGATTTCTGCTACCTAGGCGTGTAGGGTATCATTTTCCACTAAATTTTGGACGCTGAATTCAATGATGTGTGTCCCAGAACGATTGGCACCCACCGGAAGAAGTTATGGGTCAAAATGGGTATGTATCCACCCATTTTGTATGTGTCAGGATTTCTGGTGCCTAGGCGTGTGGGGTATCATATTCCACTAAATTTTGGACCCTGAATCGATTGGAATGGGTCTGGGATCCGCCACATCCACTGTTTCTCCCATTCGAGGAATAACCAATCCGTGTGTAATAATTTGCAGGGTTTTTTGAAAACGATACCATGATGAAAATGTCAAAATACCTTATTACTCGAGGCTGACCTGCACCCAAAATTCAATAGAGAACGGTACCCCTACGCCCGCCGAAAGTTTTCAATACCATTTTCACCAACATCTTGCCTCCGTTTGAGGGTTTCGGGGCTGAAAATTTCAAAATCCAACTGTAGCACAAAATAGCGGATTTTCATAAAAACGTCTACTGCCTTCTACATTTGTTTATGGAAGGCCGCATTTTCGAAGAAATCGAGACAACATGAAGGTATTATTCAGAGAATAACTAACCAAACTCTCTACCGGTTAGATTGGCCCAAATTAAACCGAGGAGCCCTTTAGTTTACTGCTCATGTTTGCTTATCGTTGAAGAAACCGTCTTCGAAACTGTTTAGTTGAACGCGGTTTTCAGAGCTAAATACATTGATGAACAAACTTCGGCTGTTAGACTGAAGTTCCGAAGAAGTTTCGACGGAAGTTTCAAGAACCTGATAATTAGAAGGTAAAATCGAATGGAAATCTCTTTCGTTCTTTGTTCGTTTGTGGAAGCCCGCGAACCTAATAACGTCATTATGCACAGTGTTCGGCATAACGTGGCAGTCTCATGTTGCAATACTCGATCTGTTTTGTTGAGAATGTTAACCATTTTATAGGTGGGGCTTTGGTTGGTTATACTGTAACGGGGCGGCAGATTCCAAGGGCCCCGTCAAGAAGCTTCGGCGGCGGGGTACGCAACGCGAAAGTCGAATCTCTAAATCTGGCCCAAGCCCTTGACGTTTAGTCACCAGAAAGCTGATCATAGAGTTGTAGATTGTAGCCGTATTATTTAGTATTTTGTCTGTCGTAGGAAAAGTAAAAGGAATTAGGGGAGGACGCTAACAAATCACTTTCATTTTACCGTTCTGTTAAATCAAACATTCCTGAGCCTTCAGCTATCCCGTAAATTCATTTGGCCCTCAGCCCTTCACTTTTGCCTACTCAATAATTAGGTTACGTAATAGTCAATATCCTTCTCGGCCGAGACATCCCGTATTTTATATTTCTGTCAATTGCGTTTATTATAAGTCAATATTGAACCCTTGTCTTTTCAATCACGAAACCCCATTCCTCAGAGCTTGGTAACTTCAGGTGTACTTGGCGCCCATGACCGACCATTGCAGACATTCCGGACGGTAAGTGAAAGTCTTTAATCTCCCACTAATTATTCGCCTAGGTCTATTTTTGGATCCCTAGCCCGTTACGTGAAAACGACGGGTTACATCTTTTGGTGGCAAGCGGTGGGATTTTTCAGAAATCTCGATTTCTGTCGTATCCACAACAAGTGATCTTGACCAGGTGAATATTGGTGAGAAAAAGCTCTGAAGGAATTGGGTCGCGTTCCATAATCTTGAAATTCAAACTGTGCTAGTTGTAGATTCCGAAATTTAAAATTGTAAGAAACAAACAAATCGGCCCGAGTGTGAGGAAGCGAGTGAGGAGCCAATTGACTTCAAATCCGTGTCTAGGATTTTTTCTTTCCAAAAATCGAAATTTAGATACTGGCTCATTTATTTAGTAGCATCACTCTCACTGGGGCCCTCTGTTCCGGGACTGTTCCGGGGCTTGTTCCGGGGCCTTCTGTTCCGGGACTGTTCCGGGACTGTTCCGAGACTTGTCCCGGGGCCTTCTGTTCCGAGACTGTTCCGGGGCCCTCTGTTCCGGGACTGTTCCGAAACTTGTCCCGAGGCCTTCTGTTCCGAGACTGTTCCGGGGCCCTCTGTTCCGGGACTGTTCCGAAACTTGTCCCGAGGCCTTCTGTTCCGAGACTGTTCCGGGGCCCTCTGTTCCGGGACTGTTCCGAAACTTGTCCCGAGGCCTTCTGTTCCGAGACTGTTCCGGGGCCCTCTGTTCCGGGACTGTTCCGAAACTTGTCCCGAGGCCTTCTGTTCCGAGACTGTTCCGGGGCCCTCTGTTCCGGGACTGTTCCGGGACTTGTTCCGGGGCCCTCTGTTCCGGAACTGTTCCGGAGCCTTCAGCTCCAATTGACATCCCGATTCCAGACCCGTCATAGCTCTTACCAACTGGGAAGTCCTTTCTCGATTCGTGGGGAAATTATCGGTCCTTGGTGCGCAAGAAAGTGATCTATCGGTTCTATAATTTTTTCTTTATTTATTATTTTTTTTATTTAACAAGTGAATTCGCGACCATGCACCAAAACAGCAGCCCATCAGACGAGGGCGAAGCCATGATGAACCCCAATCTGGAAATAAAATGCACAACACAAGTACTTACCTTGTTTTACTAATGACCGTACCTCATGAGTCGTGACAGGACTCCCTGGGTCCCCCCCCCCCCTTTTTTTTTCTTTAACCCTTTGTAATGGCAGCAAAATCTAGGGTTCGTTGTTCAGTTTCTGGCTTTGTGAAAGAGGTTGTCTGCATGACAAATGAGCCGTCGATTGATGCAAAATGTGTGAGTTTGAGTGTGAGAGGAGACTAAAGAAAGGGCCGGTTTGTATGTTTCACATCATAGTAGGGAAGTAGAAGATAAGACCAGCGGAAGACACATCTCGCCCATCGCACCACCTGGGAACACCAGCGCCATCATGCTCTCGACGGGTGGGGACGTCCTGTGCCCGTCTGCACCAAGCAACGACACCCGCCGACAACGTACCGCTGCGAGAGAAAATGCCGGAACCTGCGGCCCAGGGACCCTGCCTACCCGAAGCCCTGCTCCCGCGCCGAACACGAGAAGGACCACCACCAACCTGTACCGCTTGTAAGCGATGGCGGTACGAACAAGCATGGATAGCGGCCAAACAACCAGACGCAATGCCCATCGCACCAGTCACCCCCACCGGAAGGAAAATTGCCGAGGTAGACCTCGGCCTCCAAAGATCGGAGGAGTGTAACGGGGCGGCAGATTCCAAGGGCCCCGTCAAGAAGCTTCGGCGGCGGGGTACGGATCGGGCCCTCTCCCCTCCAAGCGCCTGACCCAGCTGGGCGAAAGGCGTGACCTCATCGGATTGGTTGGGCGATGGGCGGCGCGAGACACCCAGGGAGGAGTAGGAGGGGAAGGCGACTTGACGAGCGGACTGGGGAAAGGAACGGCAGTCAGTCGTGTACGAACTCAAGTGAAGGAAAGTTGGGATCTCCGAAACGAGGTTGGCCCCCCCTGCTCGCCATAATCTCGAGAGGACGAGGCGAGGCAGGGGCGGGGCGGAACAACCTGTTTCGGGGCGGAACAACCGGAGCGGAACAACCCCAGCGAAACAACCTGTTTCGGGGCGGAACATCGAAGCGGAACAACCGACGCGAAGCAAATCAACCCCTTGTGAAGCCGGTGTTGTGAAAGTGACCTGAGGGAACAAGTGCATCGTGGTTCCTTCAGGGTGAGAACTCGGGAATTGGGAGATCAGCCAATTCCTCTCCCGTAACAGTGGGCCCTTATACGAACTGAAAATCCCCCGTCGGACCCGAGTGTTGATCCGTTCGCGCCCGATTCGACGGCCAATAGTCCAGGTTTCCCACGCACCGCCAGTCGTCGGACCTCCGTCGGAAAGAGTCTTGCCTCCTCCGGCCTGGACGGCGTTCCCCTGACCGAAGCCGAGCAGCGAAGAGAACATCACCCTGTTGTCTCCATCCGAAGAAGTTGGTACACGTAAGTGGCGAAATAACTCTGTCTCGTACCCTCGCAACGCGAAAGTCGAATCTCTAAATCTGGCCCAAGCCCTTGACGTTTAGTCACCAGAAAGCTGATCATAGAGTTGTAGATTGTGACCGCATTATTTAGCATGTCGTCTGTCGTGCGTTAGGAAAAGAGAAAGGAATTAGGGGAGGACGCTAACAAATCACTTTCATTTTACCGTTCTGTTAAATCAAACATTCCTGAGCCTTCAGCTATCCCGTAAATTCATTTGGCCCTCAGCCCTTCACTTTTGCCTACTCAATAATTAGGTTACGTAATAGTCAATATCCTTCTCGGCCGAGACATCCCGTATTTTATATTTCTGTCAATTGCGTTTATTATAAGTCAATATTGAACCCTTGTCTTTTCAATCACGAAACCCCATTCCTCAGAGCTTGGTAACTTCAGGTGTACTTGGCGCCCATGACCGACCATTGCAGACATTCCGGACGGTAAGTGAAAGTCTTTAATCTCCCACTAATTATTCGCCTAGGTCTATTTTTGGATCCCTAGCCCGTTACGTGAAAACGACGGGTTACAATACCTTGAATAGTCAACCAATGTTGTCAATCTCTCCTAAAAAATGTGTTTTTCGAAAAATTAATGTTCGAGATTTTTGGTGATTAAGGCGCGTGTAGGGTATCATTTTCCACTAAATTTTGGACGCTCAATCCAATGAGATGGGTCCCGGAACAATTGGTGCCCACCGGAAGGGGTTATGGGTCAAAATGGGTATCCATCTGCCTATCTTGAATGTAGATTTTTGCGGTTTCAATATACGATTTTTGGCGATTAAGGGCATCATTTTGCTATAAACTTTGGACCCTGAATCGATTGAAATGAGTCTCCATGCTCGGAGGAATAACCAACCCCTGTGAAAGATTTGTTGCGTTTTATTAATTATTATAACCAACAAAATAATTCACGTTAAGTGTCTAACTGATGAACAAATGAAGTAATATTATAGTAAACAATTCGACGATTAAAGGAACTTACTGAAGTTCAATCGTGATTATGTGAAGCCACCGGTCCGAAGATATAGTGAATACAAGTAGTACGTGTTATTAGGTAGTACTCCGCCACAAGCTTCAAAGCAGAAAAATTCTCGTTGATTCTCGTGACCTCCACAGCTGATGGAGTCACCTAGCAGCGTCATGTTGTGAGCAGCCTTCAGTTATTTAAAGATACAATCAGAATGCTCACGAGTAGATTATCGTGGGTCCTAGGGAGGGTCAGGATACTTTATCTTCGGACAGGAGGCTTCACATAATCACGATTGAACTTCAGTAAGTTCCTTTAATCGTAGAATTATGTTTCAGCCATCCTGTCCTCGATATAGTGAATACAAGTAGATGTTTAAAGAAGTTCATGAGCTTCCAAATCAAGTCTGAAAGTACACAAAGAACAGCTAGAGTCCATACCAAAGAAGCAATCATTTCAAGGTAATAGTATTCGAACACACATAGTAATGTTCGAACTTCAGGAGCTAGAAGCATTCCCGAGAAATACTCTGCCATGCTGGCAGGTTTGCACAACTGGCGATTATAAAATTCGGCCAATGTGGCTGTCATTAGAGATCATCCAGCTGATTATAGAATTGTGCAATGAAAGCACGGTTTCTGACTGCAGGTGAAGTAAGCGCATGCCACGCACGAAGAGCCGAAGAAGCTGATTCTTGCTGCAAGCAAGACATCTTTTATTCAGCGACTGGGAAGAGCCAGTCCAAAGGACTGTTTGGAAACCGAACTGAAAGCGCGGTTGTGCATACGAAGGTTTTTCCGCAATCGAAAGGGCGCATGTTTTTTCTCCAACCTTGGTAGTGGTCAACTAAGGTTGGCACTCACGGATCTGATGTATGGGTTAAATATAATATTCAGGCATGGTCGTCCTTGTGCAGGATACGTTTTTTGTCTACGTAGTTGACACTACAATTTTTATCCTATATCATCCCGGAGGGTGTCTGGGTATTTTAGAGGGAGAATAGTTTGTTTTCTCTGTCGTGAAACTAGAGCGAGAAGTACCACTAGTGTCTTCTAAAAACAAATTTGAGAGCATCCTGTTCTCGAGCAAAACCTGTAAGGGAAAAACTGACTAAAGGTCCCAAGTAAAGTCGTACTTGGGTTTGGGTGGACGAGTTTTTTAGATCCCTCTCGTCAACTGTTGTGAATTTGGCCACGTATATCAATGATAAGGCGGTCCTATGAGTGTTGAACGAATCAATGAACTGAATAAATTTGCAGCTAAGTGTTGGAGGAATGTTAGGACCTTCGATGTGTCTACTTTTAAAACTGAGATTTTTGAGGACAAGCATCACCACTTCCGTAGCGATGCGTCATATTGTTATGCGTCATATATGCGTCATTGTTGGGGAGTAACCGGTGACCGGGACTGAATGATGGAATCAACAGCGCGGTCGGTCAACACCTTCCTCAGGTGAGCTTGCCAAATAATGTAGCAACCACCAGGTATGAGGTCCTTTAATAGTGGGTGGTTCAGCTGATTCATGAAAGTGGATGTCAGAAGATTATCCTGGGGACCAACTTTACCATTAAGCATTGTGAGACGCAAAGGTGCATGAACTTATCGCTGACAGAGGGGAACCTCTAGCATTCCTGTGAAGGACCCTAGTTATCAGAAATAAAGGGGGGGGGGGGGTGGAATTTGAGATCCGTCCAGCTGACAGTGAAAGCATCCACTTTCCAGGTTCCTGTATCTTTGACTCAAGAGACGTATGTCTCAAATTTCGCATTGATGCTTGAAGCAAACAATTCAACATCCGGGTTGCCATACTTAGCAACTATCGAACTGAAACATTTTCATTTAGAGGCCATTCAGTCTCTGGATGCAGGATTCGTGAGGCCTCGTCTGCCTCAAAATTATCTTTAGAAGATAGATATGAGGCGAAGACACAAATTTCTGGCCTCGCACCACCCCCAGATTTTTCTGGAGAGTCTGTTGAGGTTAGGGTGTTGCACACTACCCATTTCATTCACACAGGCTGTGGTATGGTCAGTTCTCATTACGATATTGCAGTCATACACAGACGAAGCAAAATATTGAAGGCCAGCCAGGGGTACTAACGCCATTGCACACGGCCCCCCACCCAGTTAAATTAGAATCTGAGCAAATCTCGAGTGAATGAGTGTCACTAGTGAGGACGTTCTCACTAAGTGGTCAGGTTTTTTCCCACGATAACTGAACGTAATTTCGAACGTAATCGGGAATTTTCATTTTGATAGAATAACGCCCTTCACAGCTAGATAGAGCCAAGTATTTAGCCCATTCTAAAGGTTTAGTGTTAGCCAAACGTATTTTTCAGCCGCACAAGCTGAGGTCAGTAGCTATTAACTGAACGAAAGTTTGAACCTTACAATGAGTTTTCAATTCGAAATATGCAAGAGATTTCTAATTCTTTGTTTTTTACCATCCGGTAGCTCGAGCAATATGTTTTCCGAATCAGAATGAGATCCTAGAAACCTGCAATGTTTGCTAGGAGTTGTAACCCATTTTTAATGGTTTATTGTAAAACTCAATTTCTCCATAAAATGTATTGTATGGCAATGGGAAAATTGTACTATTTACCAACATTATGCCTCTATTACGTAAGTTTTGGGTTACTGGCCTGAGTAATTTAGAAAACGGATAAGGGGCTGAACATAATTCGACGCATAGGCGGTTGAACTGGTAGAAGCAATTATCAAATTCAGATCTTATGAACTTTCTGTGAGCTTTATTGATGAATCCTAGTACGCGTCCTTCAGGCCTATTGATGCTATATATGATTGGCTGTGGGATTGAATTAATCGAGTTGCTGTCTTCATATCTTCCATTTCAAAATGGATAAAAACATTTAAACGATTCAAATTCAGGTTTTTTTTCAACCGTTTTACGGTTTATTAGTCAGTAGGGCTAGACAACTTTGATTAGATTTTCAATTGCGGGGTTGCTACTTTACTAGGTTAACTAATGAAGTGAAGCATATACCCCTTAATCCATATGAGAAGTAAGATATTCGTGGTGAATTCAGACCACCCATTTATAAAACAGTCGCTCTTCAACCTCCGTCGAGGAAAGGTGTTCCGAACCGTTTTATTTTAAAAAACATTCCGCGGAAGATCCGCGGTTACGTAATGGTGCTGTGTTGGCCGAGACCTCGCCGCTGACGAACTCGCTGACGTACGAAGATTCAACGATGGAAGATTCAAGCGAAATCGCCGAGAAAGGACTTCGGATGGCAATGACCCCCTTGTCGCAGCCAGTTCCAGGTCAGTACGCAGAGGCTTACAGCCAATACCTCCGGCAGGAATTAAATCAATGCAAACATTATATAGGCATTCTTAGCCAAACCGTACTTGACGCAATCTCCCAAATGAAGGAGGATAAAAAAAGAATAGATGAGCTGGTATTAAAAAGTGAAGAGCCACAATCGAAAGATTGTGCCAACGCCCATTTCATCCGAAGAAATAGCATATTACACTGATGAGGAAGACTTGGCTATGGAAACAGGGGAATGGCAAATGGTCCAAGACCGAAAAAGAAAAAAATCTGCAAATTCTTACACACGGGTTGGTTATTCCTCGAATAGGGGAAACAGTGGGTGTGGCGGGTCCCAGACCCATTCCGATCGATTCAGGGTCCAAAATTTAGTGGAATATGATACCCCACACGCCTAGGCACCAGAAATCCTGACGCATACAAAATGGGTGGATACATACCCATATTCACCAATAACTTCTTCCGGTGGTTGCCAATCGTTCTGGGACACACATCATTGAATTCAGCGTCCAAAATTTAGTGGAAAATGATACCCCACACGCCTAGGCACCAGAAATCCTGACACATACAAAATGGGTGGATACATACCCATTTTGACCCATAACTTCTTCCGGTGGTTGCCAATCGTTCTGGGACCCTTTTCATTGGATTCAGCGTCCAAACTTTAGTGGAAAACTATACCCCACACGCCTAGGTAGCAGAAATCCCGAAAACACATATTCAAAATGGGTAATAAATACCCAATTTGACCCATTACTTCTTCCAGTGGGTGCCAATCGCTCTAGGATCCGTTTCATTGGATTCAGCGTCCAAAATTTAGTGGAAAAGGCACCCTACTTGCCTACATCGCCCAAAATCTCGAAAATCCATTTTTCAAAAAACACATTTTGACCCCCCCCCCCCCCCCCTCCAAATTTGGTCAGATCGGACTGAAAAGTTTCGAGGACCCATCTCAGCCGGGAACAGACAAAAAGCCAAACAAAAATGTAAAACGCTGCAAATTCTTACACAGGGGTTGGTTATTCCTCGGACCAGGCGCATGGAGACTCATTTCTTCAACATGGGGGTAATAGGGAAACAGTGGGTGCGGCGGGTCGCAGACCCATTCCAATCGATTCAGGATCCAAAATTTAGTGGAAAATGATACCCCACACGCCCAGGTACCGGAAATCTCGAAAACACATATTCAAGATGGGCAATTGATACCCATTTTCACCCATAACCTCTTCCAGTGGGTGCCAATAGTTCTGGGACCCACTTCATTGGATTGAGCGTCCAAGATTTAGTAGTAGATGATACCCCACACGCCCAGGTACCGGAAATCTCGAAGACGCATATTCAAAATGGGTAGTATATACCCAATTTGACCCATGACTTCTTCCAGTGGGTGCTGATCGTTCTGGGACCCATTTCATTGGATTCAGCGTCCAAAATTTAGTGGAAAATGATACCCCACTCGCCAAGATCGCCCAAAATCTCGAAAATCCATTTTTCAAAAAACACATTTTGACCCCTACCCCGCCCAAATTTGGTCCGATCGGGCTGAAAAGCTTGGAGGACCGTCCTAGACCGGGAACAGACCCCTGACCCAAATTTCAGATTTTTAGAAAATTTTCTACTACCAAAAACGGCGTGGACGGCGTACGGCGGACGGACATTGACCTTTTTTGATTATTCAAGGAATAACCAACCAAAAACAAGAATAAGTCAGAAGATAACAAAGAACAGAAACCACCGCCAATTTATGTGGAAGGAATTGAGTCAATCACTCAATTAATTAATTTATCCAAACGGGCAGCCGGAGATCCAACAATTGAAATGCTGGGGAATAATACAGCAAAAATAAATACTGACAATTCAGATAATTTCCGAAGCCTCACTAAAGCTCTTGGTGAAGGAAACTACTCCCATCACACCTATCAAAATAAGCAAGATAGGCCAATAAAAGTGATGATCAAAGGGCTCCACAAGTCACTATCAGAACAAGAAATTCATAATGAGTTACTTAGTCAAAAGCTCAAGGTACTCAAGGTGACCAGGAAGCTAACATGGAAATCCAAAGTACCTCTTGAAATGTGTTTAGTGGATTTCCAGCCGGACGAAAATATCACCCAAATCTACAACATCAAAAATATTATGCACTGTAAGGTCTCAGTGGAACCAATCAAGGGTAACAAGCTAGTTCCCCAGTGTACAAATTGCCAGGAGTTCTCACATACCAAAAATTATTGCTCCAAGCCTCCTAAATGTGTGAAATGTGGGAAACCTCACCTCAGCAAGGACTGTAAGAGGCATATGAAGTTGAGCCTAGATGTGCCAACTGCAAGTCTCATGGGCATATAGCTAACTACAGAGGATGCCCAGTGGCAATCAGCGCGCAAGAAACTCGCAATAATGTAACCAAACAACAAAAAACTCAATTTATTCCCAAAAAACCGATCATGTGCCATAGCTCAAGCAGGAAGTCGTCAGTTGTAGAAAACCTCTCAATTAACCTACTAAAAAATCTGAAAGCTCTTCACAAACCAGAACCGACAGCAAGGGAGGCTGACCCATTGCAAAGGCTCATGGATATAATTGATGAAAAGTTTGATAAATTAGAAAAAAGTCAAACAAAAATGTTCAAAGAACTCAACCAAAGGATAGGAGCCTTAGAAAAGGGGCAGTCCTCGCAAAAATCAAAAATTCGTTAATGACGAGCCTCAAAATTATGGCGTCGAATGCTAATGGGCTCCTCCCCGCAAACTTGAGCTCCAGTTAGCCTTACAATATAATAACTTAGATGTGTGCCTCATCTCCGAAACACACTTCACAAAAGAATCCCATTTCTCAGTAAGGGGGTTTAAATGCTATCATGCACTGCACCCGAGTAATAAAGCGCGAGGGGGTAGTGCAGTGCTAATTAGAGATGGATTATACCACCATTTACACCAAAAAATTGAAACTGAACAGTTTCAAATATGTGCAATTGAGATCAAAACCTAATCTTACTCAACCACAGTGGCAAGTATTTATTGCCCACCAAGACACAATATCAAGTGTACAGAGTTTGTTCAAACCTTCAAACAACTTGGTGGGCAGTTCATTGTTGGAGGGGACTACAATGCAATGCTATTGGGGGTCTCGAATCACAACAGGAAGGGGACGAGAGCTCTTTCAGGCAGTAAGAGATAATAACTGGGAACCACATTCCTCAGGAAGACCTACATACTGGCCAACACACAAAAACAAGAAGCTGGACCTGATAGATTTCTTCGTTACAAAAAACATATCAACAAACTATCTATTGGTAAGCGAAAGTTACGACTTAACCTTAGATCATTCGTCTATTGTACTTACTCTCAGTGAGAATATCATCAAGAAACCGTACCGTCCGGTACTGATTAACAAAAAAACAGACTGGGACAAGTTCAAATTGGAAATCAATCGAAAAATCAGTCTCAGAGATGAAATAAACACAACTGGAGGGCTGGACCACTCATTAGAACATCTTGTTTGCAGTATACAGACAGCTGCCTGGCAGAATACACCCGAGCTCAAGAAAACTTTGAAGGGTATCAACTACCCCCGGGAAATAGTTTTTGCCATAAAACTGAAGCGAAAAGCCCGCAAAAAATGGCAAGCTACAAGAGGTGACCTGCTCACAAAGCTGAGTGGTACGAAGCAGCCAATGAAGTTAAGAAAATATTGAAAGAGATCAGGGATGAAACTAACGAGCAGTTTATTACCAATCTGACTAACGACCAAAGTACCGATTACTCGCTGTGGAAGGCCACAAAGCATTTGAAAAGACCAACTTTTCAAACCCCACCCATACTGCAGCCTGACGGTAATTGGGCAAAGAACAATCAGAGTAAGGCAGACACTTTGGCAAACCATCTTGAAATCCTTTTCACATCTAATCCAGGAACCCCAGGTGAGCCACCTCTCGAGGGACCCCTACCTCTTGAATCAGAGATAATAATCCCTCCAGTCACAATCAATGAAGTTCAGAAGGCGATTCAGGCTGAGGTCAATCCCAAGAAAGCACCAGGATACGACCTCATCACAGGCCAAGTTCTGAAAAATCTGTAACGGGGCGGCAGAGTCCAAGCGCCCCGTCAAGAAACTTCGGCGGCGGGGTACGGATCGGGCCCTCTCCCCTCCAAGCGCCTGAACCAGCGGGGCGAAAGGCGTGTCCTCATTGGACACATCGGAGTAGGAGGAGGGGAAGGCGACTTGACGAGTGGGCTGGGGAAAGGCTGGGCAGTCAGTCGTGTACGAACTCAAGTGAAACGAGGTTGGCCCCCCCCTGCTCGCCATAATCTCGAGAGGACGAGGCGAGGCAGGGGCGGGGCGGAACAACCTGTTTCGGGGCGGAACAACCGGAGCGGAACAACCCCAGCGAAACAACCTGTTTCGGGGCGGAACAACCGAAGCGGAACATCGAAGCGAAACAACCGACGCGGAGCAAATCAACCCCTTGTGAAGCTGGTGTTGTGAACGTGACCTGAGGGAACAAGTGTATCGTGGTTCCTTCAGGGTGAGAACTCGGGAATTGGGAGATCAGCCAATTCCTCTCCCGTAACAGTGGGCCCTTATACGAACTGAAAATCCCCCATCGGACCCGAGTGTTGATTCGTTCGCGCCCGATTCGACGGCCAATAGTCCAGGTTCCCCACGCACCGCCAGTCGTCGGACCTCCGTCGGAAAGAGCTTGGTAACTTCAGGTGTACTTGGCGCCCATGACCGACCATTGCAGACATTCCGGACGGTAAGTGAAAGTCTTTAATCTCCCACTAATTATTCGCCTAGGTCTATTTTTGGATCCCTAGCCCGTTACGTGAAAACGACGGGTTACATCTTTTGGTGGCAAGCGGTGGGATTTTTCAGAAATCTCGATTTCTGTCGTATCCACAACAAGTGATCTTGACCAGGTGAATATTGGTGAGAAAAAGCTCTGAAGGAATTGGGTCGCGTTCCATAATCTTGAAATTCAAACTGTGCTAGTTGTAGATTCCGAAATTTAAAATTGTAAGAAACAAACAAATCGGCCCGAGTGTGAGGAAGCGAGTGAGGAGCCAATTGACTTCAAATCCGTGTCTAGGATTTTTTCTTTCCAAAAATCGAAATTTAGATACTGGCTCATTTGTTTAGTAGCATCACTCTCACTGTAGCCTTCTGTTCCAAAACTTGTCCCGGGGCTCTCTGTTCCGGGACTGTTCCGGGGCCCTCTGTTCCGGGACTGTTCCGAGACTTGTCCCGGGGCTTTCTGTTCCGAGACTGTTCCGGGGCCCTCTGTTCCGGGACTGTTCCGGGACTTGTCCCGGGGCCTTCTGTTCCGGAACTGTTCCGGGGCCCTCTGTTCCGGGACTGTTCCGAGACTTGTCCCGGGGCCCTCTGTTCCGGGACTGTTCCGGGACTTGTCCCGGGGCTTTCTGTTCCGGAGCTGTTCCGGGGCCTTCTGTTCCGAGACTGTTCCGGGGCCCTCTGTTCCGGGACTGTTCCGAGACTTGTCCCGGGGCCTTCTGTTCCGAAACTGTCCCGGGACTGTTCCGGGGCCTTCTGTTCCGAAACTTGTCCCGGGGCTTTCTGTTCCGGGACTGTTCCGGGACTTGTTCCGGGGCCCTCTGTTCCAAAACTGTTCCGGAGCCTTCAGCTCCAATTGACATCCCGATTCCAGACCCGTCATAGCTCTTACCAACTGGGAAGTCCTTTCTCGATTCGTGGGGAAATTATCGGTCCTTGGTGCGCAAGAATGTGATCTATCGGTTCTATAATTTTTTTTTTATATTCATTTATTTATTTATTTATTTATTTTTATTTAACAAGTGAATTCGCGACCATGCACCAAAACAGCAGCCCATCAGACGAGGGCGAAGCCATGATGAACCCCGATCTGGAAATAAAATGCACAACACAAGTACTTACCTTGTTTTACTAATGACCGTACCTCATGAGTCGTGACAGGACTCCCTGGGTTCCCCCCCCCCCCCCTTTTTCTTTTTCCCTTTGTAATGGCAGCAAAATCTAGGGTTCGTTGTTCAGTTTCTGGCTTTGTGAAAGAGGTTGTCTGCATGACGAATGAGCCGTCGATTGATGGAAACTGTGTGAGTTTGAGTGTGAGAGGAGACTAAAGAAAGGGCCGGTTTGGATGTTTCACAGCATAGTAGGGAAGTAGAAGGTAAGACCAGCGTAAGACACATCTCGCCCATCGCACCACCTGGGAACACCAGCGCCATCATGCTCTCGACGGGTGGGGACGTCCTGTGCCCGTCTGCACCAAGCAACGACAACCGCCGACAACGTACCGCTGCGAGAGAAAATGCCGGAACCTGCGGCCCACGGACCCTGCCTACCCGAAGCCCTGCTCCCGCGCCGAACACGAGAAGGACCACCACCAACCTGTACCGCTTGTAAGCGATGGCGGTACGAACAAGCATGGATAGCGGCCAAACAACCAGACGCAATGCCCATCGAACCAGTCACCCCCCCCCCCCCCCCCCCGGAAGAAAGATTGCCGAGGTAGACCTCGGCCTCCAAAGATCGGAGGAGTGTAACGGGGCGGCAGAGTCCAAGCGCCCCGTCAAGAAACTTCGGCGGCGGGGTACGGATCGGGCCCTCTCCCCTCCAAGCGCCTGAACCAGCGGGGCGAAAGGCGTGTCCTCATTGGACACATCGGAGTAGGAGGAGGGGAAGGCGACTTGACGAGTGGGCTGGGGAAAGGCTGGGCAGTCAGTCGTGTACGAACTCAAGTGAAACGAGGTTGGCCCCCCCCTGCTCGCCATAATCTCGAGAGGACGAGGCGAGGCAGGGGCGGGGCGGAACAACCTGTTTCGGGGCGGAACAACCGGAGCGGAACAACCCCAGCGAAACAACCTGTTTCGGGGCGGAACAACCGAAGCGGAACATCGAAGCGAAACAACCGACGCGGAGCAAATCAACCCCTTGTGAAGCTGGTGTTGTGAACGTGACCTGAGGGAACAAGTGTATCGTGGTTCCTTCAGGGTGAGAACTCGGGAATTGGGAGATCAGCCAATTCCTCTCCCGTAACAGTGGGCCCTTATACGAACTGAAAATCCCCCGTCGGACCCGAGTGTTGATTCGTTCGCGCCCGATTCGACGGCCAATAGTCCAGGTTCCCCACGCACCGCCAGTCGTCGGACCTCCGTTGGAAAGAGCCTCGCCTCCTCCGGCCTGGACGGCGTTCCCCTGACCGAAGCCGAGCAGCGAAGAGAACATCACCCTGTTGTCTCCATCCTAAGAAGTTGGTACACGTAAGTGGCGAAATAACTCTGTCTCGTACCCTCGCAACGCGAAAGTCGAACTCTCTAAATCTGGCCCAAGCCCTGACGTTTAGTCACCAGAAAGCTGATCATAGAGTTGTAGATTGTGACCGTATTATTTAGCATTTCGTCTGTCGTGCGTTAGGAAAAGAGAAAGGAATTAGGGGAGGACGCTAACAAATCACTTTCATTTTACCGTTCTGTTAAATCAAACATTCCTGAGCCTTCAGCTATCCCGTAAATTCATTTGGCCCTCAGCCCTTCACTTTTGCCTACTCAATAATTAGGTTACGTAATAGTCAATATCCTTCTCGGCCGAGACATTCCGTATTTTATATTTCTGTCAATTGCGTTTATTATAAGTCAATATTGAACCCTTGTCTTTTCAATCACGAAACCCCATTCCTCAGAGCTTGGTAAATTCAGGTGTACTTGGCGTCCATGACCGACCATTGCAGACATTCCGGACGGTAAGTGAAAGTCTTTAATCTCCCACTAATTATTCGCCTAGGTCTATTTTTGGATCCCTAGCCCGTTAAGTGAAAACGACGGGTTACAAATCTGCCGAGGAAGGTCATTGCCAGGCTTACAAAAATTATAAATGTATCCATCAGGCTCTCTTACATGCTGGGGTGCCACAGGGGAGTGTACTTGGCCCACTCTTGTATCTCCTCTACACCAGTGATCTACCTGAAAATGAAGAAAATACAACAGCGACCTTCGCCGATGACACGGCAATTTTGGCTGTGGGAAACAACAATGAATAGTCAATGACAAAACTTAACCTCTCAATCTCCCAAATTGAAGAATGGACAGCAAGGTGGAGAATTAAAATAAATGAGGCCAAGTCGGTGCACGTAGACTTTACCAACAAAAAGGTTAGCCACATTCCAACTCATCTCAACAACAAAGTGGTTCCATACGCCAATGAAGCTAAGTACCTCGGTATGACGCTCGACGCGAGGCTTAGTTGGAGAGCCCGCGTGATAAAGAAAAGGATGAACTGACACTCAAATTCAGAAAAATGTACTGGATAATGGGGCGACAATCAAAATTGTCCGTCCACAACAAGATGATCCTTTACAAGCAAGTCCTAAAGCCAGTCTGGACTTATGGAGCGCAGTTGTGGGGCTGCACCGCTCAAACCAATCGAGACATGATACAGAGATTCCAAAATACGGTACTTAGGTGCATTACGAACGCTCCGTGGTACTTCAGAAACGACCTGTTACACCATGACCTACAAGTCGAGACGGTAAACGAAACCATCAGGCTTCAAGCAGCTGCCCATCTCCAAAGGCCTCGGGATCATGTCAACGAAGAGGCTGTTCGACTTCTTGACGTCAATGATCTCGTCAGAAGGCTTAAACGCACGAAACCACATGAATTAGTTCGTTGTTATAAGTAAAGTAAGTATAAAGTAAAGTATAGTGTAAATCAGTTGTTAGAATAATTAAAAGCTAAGCAATGTACCTTGGCTGAAGATGTAACCTAGTTCACTTAAGTCACAAAAATATTGCTAATAAGTTTATAACTTAGTGCAATTCTAATAAACAGAGGAAAAAAAAAATTATAAAACAGGTTGATCATTCAAGGAATAACCAACCAATCAACGACACAACGACAGCATAATTTGCGCTTACCACTCTAAACGCTGTTGTCTGGTGGAATAAAACGGAGCAGGTGACTGCAACCAAGGCCCTGGAAACCATCCAAAGGATGGCCTGTCTGGCAATCACTGGGGCCATTGGGACAGCACCTACAGCTGGGATGGAGACACTCCTCGATCTCCCCCCGCTGGACATCTGGGTGACCTCGGTGGCAATTGGGACCGCATACCGCCTCCAATGTTACCGGGACTGGCGCCCCTCCAATGGGAAGGGGCACGCAACGGTTTTGGACAGGGTAAGGGAGTGCCCTTTAGTGCACATGCCCTCTGACTCTGTCAAGAGGAAACCTCTAACTGGAAGGAGATTCAACGTGGTCATCCCAGGGAGAGGAGTCTGGACCCAGGGACCCCCCGGGGTGCTGCCAGGGGATCTGGTATGGTACACGGACGGGTCCAAGATGGGAAACGGATCCGGCCTGGGGGTGTACGGCCCGGCGCCAGAATGGGAGCTCTCGCTCCCCCTTGGTAGCTGGGTCACAGTATACCAGGCTGAGCTGCTCGCAATAAAGGAATGTGCTGAGGAGAACATGAGGAGGGCCTATCGAGGTAGGCGGATCCACATCTTCTCTGACAGCCAAGCAGCACTCAAGGCCTTAATGGGATCGAGCTCTGACTCGAGACTGGTGCTTGAGTGCTGGGAAGCCCTCCAACTGCTGAGTGGAACGAATAAGGTTGTCCTCGCATGGGTCCCGGGCCACTCAGGGGTTGAGGGTAACGACCGAGCTGACGCTCTGGCTAGGCGTGGTTCGGGGACTGCCTTTACGGGACCTGAACCATGCCTAGGAATCTCCCGCACCCTGCTATCGGGATGGGTGGCAAACTGGGTTCGCTCCCAGCACCAGAAGCGCTGGGAGCGAACGCCGCGGCAAGAGCACGGTCATATTATGATGACTGGTCCTAACAAAGGTAGGGCTACGAGATGCCTAAACCTTAATAGAACTTCCCTGAGACTCACCGTTGGCTTATTCACAGGACACGGGGACTTCAGGAGGCATCTCTGCAGAATTGGG
Source organism: Cyrtorhinus lividipennis (assembly GCA_019603395.1). Taxonomy (NCBI): domain Eukaryota; kingdom Metazoa; phylum Arthropoda; class Insecta; order Hemiptera; family Miridae; genus Cyrtorhinus; species Cyrtorhinus lividipennis. The sequence continues at coordinate 10,423,280 of CM034001.1, forward strand.
GTGCGCAATGGTACCCCTGACTGCAGACTCTGTGGCGAGGACGAGGAGACAGCGTCTCACATCGTCTTCAATTGTCCTGCCCTGGAACACAGGCATCTCAGAACCTTCGGGACTTTGGACCGAGGGGACTTCCTCAACCAGGAGAACCTGGTCGGAGCTCTGCTGGACCTAGTCGGGAACACGGAGCTTCGGCCTAGATGAGCTCCGGGGGTTAGCACAATGGGCCACTAGGTCTAGGTGCGGGGGGCGGGCACGATGATGGACGCCCCTGTGTAATTAATCTAATCTAATCTACCACTCTAAACGTCTCCAGTTGCGAATATCGCCCCGGTGGCTCTAGTCCCAAATCCCTCTGATAGTTGAATGTCTTTGACTGACGAACACGGGGTGCACCCCCTGTACTCTTACCTCTGTATGAGTAGGAAGCCCATAACCAGGCTATGGATCCCTTCACAGGCTTCAGCTGTTCACTGACTTGTTCCAGTGATTTTACAGTTATAATTTTTTCAATAAGGTCTGGCCTGATATGGTTTGACACTATTGAAATTTTGTAATATTTTTATCAAAAGCCGGAGTTAACTTTTGACAAATAACAGTGATACGGTAAAAAAGGTGCGCGTAAATTCTGCCCGAATTCGAAAAAAAACGTCAAGATTGTCTCACTAGACTAGAGGTGAGTGTTCCCTCTTCCAGAAGGAAACTGACACCAGCGCCTTGTGTACCAAGGCCGATACCCAATTGACAGTGCATGAACCTTCGCGGAGAAGGTCCTGTTTAGTCAAAACGGATTGAAACTCTGGGTAATAAAGATGGAGGCAAAAGAGCAGGGATGTTAGTGAGAAATCAATTCAAACTGAAGTAATGACGAAATTTCGTATTTCTAAAGGCCCCGTTCTGGTAGATGATTCCATCGTGAAACAATCGTTTATAAAATATTTACGATTTCCTCTGGTAAAATGTTTGTTTTCAACCTCTTCCGATAGGCCCGCGACCTACCCTAGGCTGCATGCACTAGGCTGGTCAATAGGAGTAGAGCCTGCGTTGCACACTTGGACCATAGGATCAGACATTTCCTGCTCAAAATGTCATTCATTCCAAAATCATTAGATGTGGGAGTCAAAGAATGGAAAGAGCAAGATCTGGCATGAATTTGATTCACTTGGGGAACAAGAAAAAATATGCACAAGGCCGGTCAATAGCTATAGGGTCCGCACACTTGGACCTTAGTATCAGACACTTCCTGCTGAGAAATGTCGATCTTTACAAAATCATTAGGGAATAACAGAGTCGGAGAACAGGAAGAGCAAAAATCCGGCATGGATTTGATTCACTGAAAATCCGATGATTTAGAGCATATTGATTTGTAACCTGAACCATTGATGAAGCCTCCCAACCTCGTTTTTCCTTCACGATTTTTTTTGCAAGCTTCCTCGACCTTTTGAGGAGAACTTTACTGAACACATTGTCCAAACTCTCGTCACTTGATGACGAGGATTGGTACCATTTCCTCAATTCGCCTGTAAGTAAATCTATACTGTAAGGAAAAGAAGGAATTATAGAAGAAATCCAAATAATTATAAATTATAGGATGGTATGGACAGTCTAGCGAGGTTAGTAAATACAGCATATGTTTTTCGGGAGACCTGACGGTTGTTGCACTCACTTTTCCCAAACAGTGTAGCTTTTTCCTCAAGGATAAGGCTTACACCGAAAGTTGAGCAAATGCTGCGAGAAACAGCGGGTGGAAAAAACGCAAACGTAAATTTACCATAGTATTTACATACTACTTGTATTCACTATATCGAAGACAGGATGGCTGAAATTATATGAAATAATTACTAATTATTAACTGGTCTAAAAACTCATTTCCGTACAACATCTGTTCAAGGTGATGAATTCTTATTGATTTAATTTGACCGGTAGTGAATCTAATAATCGCTTGAGATAACCTGACGGGGTAAAAGTTCTCGAGCGATCGTTTTAAGTATCCATCGGCCTATTGAGATAAAATCCCCTTCACCTCTTCTTCCTCAAACTTTGTTTCTTAACTCGTTCCGCGAACTTTAAATATCCGTCAGTATCCATGAGGAAAAACAAGTTCGTCCAGAATAATGAGTTTAATCTGATTCAATGATTGTTGGATGAATTTATTAGTTCGCTCCTCTCATTTTATTATAGCAGATGTTGTAAAGTTAGATGCTTGATCCAGTTTAATCTCTTGCGTTTAACATTGCTAATTTGGAGAGAGAAATTCATAATGTCCTGTTGGTTGGTTATTCCTTGAATAATCAACCTATGTTTTTATGCAAAAAGCCAACCTCTCCGATTAGGCCCAACATTTTTTTCTTTGCGTTTCAAGGTATCTAATTCAAAAAAGTCAAATGTCCGTCCGCCGTCCACGCCAACTTTGATAGCTGACAATTTTCTAGAAATCAGAAATTTGGTTCAGAGATCCGTTCCCGGCTCTAGTTGGTCCTTGAAACTTTTTAGCCAAATTCGGACCAAATTTGGTTGGGGTAAGGGTCAAAATGTGTATTTCGAAAAAAGGATTCTCAAGATTTTTGGCGATCTAGGCACGTGGGGTATCATTTCCCGCTTACTTTTGGACGTTGAATTCAATGAAATAGAACCCGATCAGCGCCCTCTGGAAGAGGTTATCGGTCAAAAAGGGTACCTATCTACCCATTTCGAATGAATGTTTTCGAGATTTCTGGGACCTAGGCGTGTGAGGTATCATTTTCTAATAAATTTTGGACGCTGAATCGCGCCTGGTCCGAGGAATAACCAACCCGTGTGAAGGAATTTGCAGCGTTTTTGAAATGAAGTGGAGAGCTCAGTCCGATTTATCTACTTATACGATGTAACTTCGCCGTTGATATGATGTCATATATATGTCGTCTTCTTGATCTACGTATCCACGCTAGACGTCACAAAGTTTAATTCCGCCTCAGGTTTCCAACGGAAATGTGGTTCTTCGAGTACGTCTCCCAATCTCTCGTGATTTCTCCTTCATTATCCTTTCATGCCCTCCCCAACTCATAACCTTTGCTGCTCTCAGAGCCATCGTTGAGCCCAAGGGTCCTATAAAGGTCGTAGCTTCCTTCCAAGACGTGACTCCGCATTTCTAGGTCAGTAACGAGGAAGTGAATGAGAACAGGATACGTGGGGAAATTTTAGCATCCTTGTATCTCAACTTCGTTCGAATAACCTGCAGTGTCACATTCAAAACCGCCAGCCCCAAAAGCGATTCTCAGTCAGTAGAGAAATTTGAATTACGAATCAAGTTTTCATACTACGTCACGTGTTTCGTCGCTTTCAAGCTCTCATCTCCTATTTTCCCCATTGAAATTTCAAGCGACGCTCGATGAATAAAGTGACATCTTTATTACGACTGTGTTAAAATCCGATTGATACGTGACTCTTGTTATGAGCAACATTTTTCGTGTATCGAGGAAAATGCCACATTTTAGGCGACCGGATCAATCTAACTCATTCCGTTGAATTCAGTTGTTGGAAAACAAGACAGCGTTTTTCTTCAACCTGCCTAGTCTGATCGGTGAGCTTGGTCGGTGACTTCTAGTATAGACTAACCGTCTAGTATGATCGCACGTTTGGCTCGCTTTTTGAAGATTTGGGAGTGAGGGTTGGTTGCTCAGAAACATGGTTCTTTGGTTAGTCAGAAGTAAGGAACTCGCCATGCGAATGATGGATCGCCGCCATGATTATCTTGCATTTGCGCCGTTTTGGTTGGTTATTCCTCGAATAATCAACCTATGTTTTCATGATAATATCAACCTCTCCGATTCGACTAAAAAAATTTTTTCTGGACGTTTTATGGTGTCTGGATCAAAAACGCTGCAAATTCTTACACAGGGGTTGGTTATTCGTCAGACCAGGCGCATGGAAACTAATTTAAAAACACCTTGTGTGCGGCGGGTCCCAGACCCATTCCAATCGATTCAGTGTCCATGATTTAATGGAAAACGATACCCCACACGCCCAGGTACCGGATATCTCATAAACACATATTCAAAATTAGTAATATGAAAATGAAAATAGAAAATGAAAATAGATTTATTTCCGTACATCACAAACAATTAACAAACAATACACTATGTTGGAAATTTTCCCCCAACCTATAGATAAATCCGTGCTGGATGGGGGGAGCATACAAATATTCATTCATGTGGGAACATCGAGAGGGAGGTTATTATATTTCTATTTGATTATTATTCTATGTTATATACAACACTTATATGTACACATCGTATCATATCCTGTATACACTAGTCAACCATGATTCGCAGGCCCTTGGGCCAGCCTTAATTAACCATGTAAATATTCTTTTCTTATATTGACTTCTTGTGAAAGAGGTGGGAGATTTAATGTATTTGTTTGCATATCGTAGAATAATTGGTAATTTATAGAAGATATGGCGGTCAGTTGTGAACAGTCTGGAGGGCGGGGCAGGGATATATACCCAATTTGACCCATAACTTCTTCCAGTGAGTGCCAATTGTCCTGGGACCCATTTCATTGGATTCAGCGTTCAAAATTTAGTGGAAAATGATACCCCACTCGCCTGGATCGCCCAAAATCTCGAAAATCCATTTTTCAAAAAACACATTTTGACCCCTACCCCGCCCAAATTAGGTCCGATGGGGCTAAAAAGTTTCGAGGACTGTTCTCTGCCGGGAACACACCCCTGACCCAAATTTCAGATTTTTAGAAAATTTTCTACTACCAAAAACGGCGTAGACGGCGTACGACGGACGGACATTGACCTTTTTGGTTGGTTATTCCTTGAATAATCTCATTTCGAATATCGAGTCTACTCATTTTGAATATGTGTTTATGAGATTTCTGGTACCTGGGCGTGTGGGGTATCATTTTCCACTAATCATGGACACTGAATCGATTGGAATGGGTCTGGGACCCGCCGCACCCACCGTTTTCCCCATTTCCCCCATGTTTTTAAATCAGTTTCCATGCGCCTGGTCCGAGGAATAACCAACCCCTGTGAAAGAATTTGCAGCGTTTTTTGATCTAGACAGCTTGAAGTAGTAGAAAACATTCTAAAATCTGAAATTTGGGTCAATGTCTGTTCCCGGCTTACAACGGTCCTCGAAACTTTTCAGCCCGATCGGACCAAATTTGGGCGGGGTAGGGGTCAAAATGTGTTTTTTGAAAATGGATTTTTCGATATTTTGGGCGATCCAGGCGAGTAGGGTATCATTTTCCACTAAATTTTGGACGCCGAACCCAATGAAGTGGGTCCCAGAACGATTGGCACCCACCGGAAGAAGGTATGGTTCAAAATGGGTATGTATCCACCCATACGTACGACGGACGGACATTGACCTTTTTGGTTGGTTATTCCTTGAATAATCAACCTATGTTTTCATGCAAATGGTCAACCTCTCCGATTCGGCTCAAATTTTTTTTCTGGACGTTTCATGGTGTCTAGATCAAAAAAGGTCAATGTCCGTCCGCCGTACGCCGTACGCCGTCCTGATATACCTGCGCTAGACTGTTCCTGAGGCCATGTGGCCCATTACAGTCTATCCCAGTCGTGTTTTCCCTTTTTCTTTTCTTTGCGCTAGATCATCTGGGAGCCCCGCTCTATGGCTCCATGGCTTCCCCGTATATCAGGCACCCCACCCTCTTCCGGCGTCCGCCTGCCTGTGGCAGCCCAGGGTGGATCTCGTGGAGGTGCCGGGTTTTCCAAGGGGTCTTTTAGTTCAATCTTTTGCTCTGCTAGGCCTCCGTACTAACGCGCCTCTTCTTGTGCTTGCGGTCTTCCATCATTGGCATGTAATGAGCTTTAGGTTGGGGTCGGCTGTGGAGCTGTTGGGACTTAGTGCTTAATGTGGTGGTGGCGGCACTTACTCGCCACATTACTGGGCTTCACTGAACGTACAGGCATTTTGTAGGGGTACCTAGCCGTACGCCGTCCGCCGTCCACGCCGTTTTTGGTAGTAGAAAATTTTCTAAAAATCTGAAATTTGGGTCAGGGGTCTGTTCCCGGCCTGGGACGGTCCTCCAAGCTTTTCAGCCCAATCGGACCAAATTTGGGCGGGGTAGGGGTCAAAATGTGTTTTTTGAAAAATGGATTTTCGAGATTTTGGGCGATTTAGGCGAGTGGGGTATCATTTTCCACTAAATTTTGGACGCTGAATCAAATGAAATGGGTCCCAGAACGATCGGCGCCCACTGGAAGAAGTTATGGGTCAAATTGGGTATATATTACCCATTTTGAATATGTGTTTTTGAGATTTCTGGAACCTAGGCGTGTGGGGTATCATTTTCCGCTAAATCTTGGACGCTGAATCCAATGAAGTGGGTCCCAGGACGATTGGAACCAACTGGAAGAAGTTATGGGTCAAATAGGGTATATATTACTCATTTTGAATATGTGTTTATGAGATTTCTGGTACCTGGGCGTGTGGGGTATCATTTTCCACTAATCATGGACACTGAATCGATTGGAATGGGTCTGGGACCCGCCACACCCACTGTTTTCCCCATTTGAGGAATAACCAACCCGTGTGCAGGAATTGGCAGGGGTTTTTATTGTATTTCCTCGAGTTTTTAGCCTGGAATGTGGTGTGGGGTATTCCTCATCTCACTCTAAGCTATACCAGTCAATGTTTACTGTTTAACCTTGCTCTAAAAGCCGCAATGAGAGCTACAGGTATACAGGTTGGAGGGACCATCTTTAATCGCTCAGCGCAGCTTTTGTGCTATGCTGATGACATTGATATAGTAGGTTGGACGTTTGACTCAATGAGCGACGCTTTTCACTGCACTTCAGGTGGCTGCATTACACTTCAGCGTTAAAGTGAATGAGTCATAGACCGAAGTATATGCAAGCCCCTCCACACCTATCCCAGGTTTTTAGCGTTTTTTATTTATAGTATTTCTTCGGGTTTTTAGCCTGGAATGTGATGTGGGGTATTCCTCATCTCACTGATAACCCACTAAGCAATAGGAGTCATTGTTTGCTGTTCAACTTAGCTCTAGAAGCCGCAATGAGATCTACAGGCATACAGGTTGGAGGGACCATCTTCAACCGCTCAGCGCAGCTTTTGGGATATGCTGATGACATTGATATAGTAGGCCGGACGATGTTATTTTGGACTTCTACAGCAGCTGAAAAGCAGGGTTATTTCACGGGCCACACAACTTTGCCTCTATAAGACCCTCATTAAACCAGTTTTGACCTACGGATCTGAAACCTGGACGGTAACTGAAACAACTAAAGAAGAATTGCGCTGGTTCTCCGTAGGATTCTGGGGGCAGTATTTGACCCGGTGGAGCTCGCCTAGAGACGTAGGACCAATGCCGAAGTCATGAGCCTGTACGGGGATTGTGATGTCGTCAGAATCATGAAGGTTGGGAGACTCTGTTGGGACGGGCACGTAGCCAGAATGAGCCCTGAAGAGATCCTTCGAAAGCTTGTGAACGAAACTATCCACGAAAGAAAATGATTTGGTCAACCAAAACTGCGGTGGTTGGATGGTGTGGCAGGAGACGTACGTTCCATTCTGGGAATTTGGAACTGGAAAGCGCCAGCAAGGAACGGAGATGACTGGCGGACACCACTCCAGGTGGTCCTGATCCCTCGCGGATCATACCGTCACAAAAGAAGGAAGAAGAAGAAGAATAGGAGTCAACAAGGTAAATTGTAGATTTGAGCCTGCTTAAAATGTTGAATACAATTCCGGTGATTTAACTATTTTGGCGTTGTTCTGTTCTTTAGCATTAGTGCCGCGTGTGTTTTGAGAGCTCAGACGGCGTATTATTCTCCGAATAAATCGATTGTAATATTGCCGGGGCCACTCATGAAAAATGACCACACCGATTTGAAACCGTGAAAATAATAACCTAATGTTCTTCAGCCTGAATTCAATCATTCCGTTTTGTCCAAACGTACATTTCAAGATGTCTGGATTTCAAAACAGAAATATTTTTGGAGTATTTCCTTCTGAGGGCTTTTTTTGTGGATTAAACCACCGAGAAAAAACTGCGTATAAAATTCATATTAATGGCTAAACATGGCCTGAACGCCTGAGTCCAACATATAACTTATGAAAAGCTTGATTAATATGATGTAATCGTTCTCAAAACAATTTTTCCTGCAGCTCATTTGCATCTCATTTTGACGAAGACGCGTCAGACGGTGACGAGTTAGTAATGAGAGAGTATTAAATTAAAGTGCGGCCTGGAGCAGTATGGGGTATCCTCGAGTGTCCATTACACGGCTCATCACTTGTCAAGTCCTTCAACAAGCACAGACGCCGACACAAAGCAAGGGCAGTATGGTCGACTTGACGCCTTTTCAACGTGGATTAATGACGGCCAGGGATGGAATACCTTTAGAAGAGTTTTCAACGCAGTTAGGTAATTTATTGTCTCTGAGTTGCCCTGAGGAAGGAAACGCTGTACATTCTTCCACAATGATTTATTATTTAACAGAGCAAGAGTATGGTGAAAACATTGTCTGGGGAGTGTCCTGGACTCATTCCAATAGGTAGGTAGGTTCCCATTTTGACCAAATGAGGAAATCACACCCCTCACACCTAGTTCCCAAAAATCGAGTTTCGAAAAACACATTTTCACCCTTAACCTCCCTCAACTAGTTCCGATTGTGCTGAATGGTTTTGAGAGCCAACTACAGCCAGAAAGAGGTCTCTGAACAACATTTAAAAGTTTTAGAAACTTTTCTTCTACCAACAACGGCATAGACGGTGTGTGGCGTGCAGCAAACGGTGACTGGTCTTTTTTGGTCAAGTTTGGGGGCAAATCAACGAGATTTACCTCTGGCATGAAAACCTATTTTTAATATTCCTGGAATAATAAACCAAAATGAGTTACTGGTGGGGACAAAACTATTATGGATGAGACTTCAGGGATTATTGTCAATCTTTATTACGTCCTCAATGGCCTGAAGCGTCTGACGACAACTCATAAGGATGTGGATATGGATACCCTCCCTCCCGCCACATCTAGGCACACACAAAGCTTGGAAAACCATTTCCATAGTACCTTCATTTACCCAGGCCTTCTCTGTGGGGTATTGTCAATGCGTTCCCCATCCCGAAAGAGAGTGGGGGTTGGTTAGAGATGGTTAGGGGGTTCTCTAATTCAGCATGGTTAACAAGGAGGGGTACCTTTGTGCCCCTCGGTATCCCCCCCCCCCCCTTGTTACGTACCAGGAACGGGGGGTCATACAGCGGGTAGGAGGACCTTCAACCCGGCATTCCCAGCTTTCGTCGTAATCGATTGTAACGTCGAATTATCGAAGCACTTGCCTGTAAGTTGCATTTATAAAAGAATATGTCCCTTTGCCCCTCACAATTGTGGCTGCATTCTCCCTACAACCACTCAAACAGGTACGAGGCATTTACCATCCTCATCACGATGGACGGGAACAGGTAAGCTGCCTGCTTCAAGAACCATCATCCAATAATTCTAGTTGTCACTACTGCATTGAGCCGAGCAGTTCCCGAGTATTTCATTTCTATTTCTTTCTACTTTTACAGAGAGTATTGGCACTCGTTACATGGGATATGCAGCACTGGTCTACCCTTTCTTGGCACAGTGGGGTGATGCTCATGTCAGGGTGTACCACAAAGCCCGATGAAATTGATGACCAACTAGATCTTAAAAGGAATCACTGATTAACAATTTTAGAATTTTTGGAACCTTCCCACACCCAAAAACGGTGTGGATGGCAAACGGCCCCGGCGTGCATTGAGAGGAAAGAAAGCCTATTCTCCTGTAAAATCCTGGGTGTTTCATGACCCAACGTCTTCTTAGGGAGACCAAAAAAAAAATATTCTTCTTTCTCTTGTTCACCAAATGGAAAGTTCGATTTTGGGATCCAGACACCTTGAAACATAGAATGACACATTTTTGGGCAAATTGCAGTGGTTGAGCTCGACTGGAACCAACATTTGGTTATTGTTCAGAAAATAATAAATGGTAAGGGAAATGTGAAAATACGTACTTTATCTATATAGAATGATAATGTGAGAGTGAGATTCATGAAGCCACTATCACGGTTTCACATTGGCGTGGTATTCGAAATCCTCAGAGAAGCTTGGTAACCACCTTTTACCCTAACCTTTTTCCCATAGGGGGCCTGGCACTGTCCGTTTGGAATTTTCTATCGACCAAGCCCAGCTGAAGCTCTAGTAGAAATTGGAGGAAATGGAATACATAACCAAGAACAAATGGCGCATTTAGTTATATGGAGAAAGGGGAAAACTGTACGTTGCCACCGTTTGGCCCCTCAAAGCTGAGGTTTCTCCCCCCAACCAAAACTCCAGGCTTAAGCGGGGTAATATCGTTATGGAGGTCGATTTAAGCTCCAGCACGGTAATTTCACTCAGGCGTAGTTTTTTTCTCTTTTCTATTTTCCAGAAAACAAACGCACTGCAGTTGGAAGCCCGGAAAATGAGGCTTCTGACCAATAAAGGAGTGGATCCTCTTTTTTTAATCCAGAAGCGCTACCTTTCCCTTGAATTATTGGGGGAATAAATCAACTAATCCCTAGTCCTGAGGCCACTTGTTTCCTCACGTTTCATTATCCTGGTAAGCTCATTTATTTAGTAGGAAATGCAGGAGAAGTGGACTCGAGGGGATTTGGTAATTCCCCTCCTCCAAAGTGGTTTTTTCACATTACATGTATCTCGGGCTGGGCCAGGGGCCTCAGTTGTCTGCCTGAATGGCCTGTTGCCGGGCTCTCTAATTCTCGATTTTCCTTCTGATGAGTGACTCGACATAATCTGTAGTTCTCTTCCATATTCTTTTACTTTACATCATTCGTTGCACGAGCTCTTCCAAAGGCGGAAAGTTCAGACCTAGTTCTGCCCTCAGCTGTTCCCGTGGTAAACGCCATCGCTCACAGTCAAAGTCCGAGCAGTATAAACACCTCAACGATTTCCAAATAATTTAGGTAGTGGTAGAAAAAGACGTGTCTAGTGAGGTAGTAGTTAACCTCTCCGTGTGGTATCTCCAGCCAGCCTCTCACCTCTGGCACTGGACTCGCTGTCCATCAACTTCTCGATTCATTGTACCAGATGGTTCACCAGCCGTTAAACGTACTTTCCCGTTCTTCCTTGATTACTGTGACTTTCCTCAGATCTGCTCTTTTGTTATAAATTCGTATTCCCTCTACAGCCAGTAGGTGTATTGGGATGACCCTAGCCAGTACAAGAACGGCCAGCACCGATCTATAAACACGAGCGATCCTAAGGTGTATGGGAGTAAGTGCCTTTCGGTAATATGCTACAGATGCAGACTGCACACTGGAGACAACAGAGGTGGTACTCACAGGAGACGGCCTTTTCTATCATTACCTACACCGGATGGGGCTCGCTCAGAGCAATGGCGTTTACAACGAGAGCAGCTGTGGTCAGAACTCACCATCCCCAGAAGAGCTAGTGCAACGAATGTTATCAAGCGAAAAGGCATGGAAAAGAACGGAGAGACTAATTTGAACCTCGGATTCCAATCGATTCAGGGTACAAAATTTAGTGGAAAATGATACTCCACACGCCTAGGTACCAGAAATCTTGAAAACACATATACAAAATGGGTAGATGCCATCTGGTGGATGCCAATCGTTCTGGGACCCACTTCATTGGGTTCGGCGTCCAAAATTTAGTGGAAAATTATACCCCACTCGCCTAGATCGCCCAAACTGTCGAAAATCCATTTATCGAAATACACATCCCCATACCCCGCCCAAATTTAGTCCGATCGGAATGAAAAGCTTCGAGGACCATCCTAGGCCGGGAACAGACCCCTGACCTAAATTTCAGATTTTTCGAAAATTTTCTACTACCAAAAACGGCGCGGACGGCGGACGGCGGACGGACATTGACCTTTTGGTTAGTTATTCCTTGAATAATCAACCTATGTTTTCATGCAAATGGTCAACCTCTCCGATTCGGCTCAAAATTTTTTTCTGGACGTTTCATGATGTCTAGATCAAAAAACGCTGCAAATTCTTACACAGGGGTTGGTTATTCCTTGGACCAGGCGCATGGAGACTCATTTCTTCAACATGGGAAAATGGGGAAAAAAGTGGGTGCGGCGGGTCCCAGACCCATTCCAATCGATTCAGGATCCAAAATTTAGTGGAAATGATACCCCACACGCCCAGGTTCCAGAAATCTCGAAAACATATTTAAAATGAGTAATATATACACAATTTGACCCATTACTTCTTCCAGTGGATGCCAATCGTCCTGAGACCCACTCCATTGGATTCAGCTACCAAGATTTAGCGGAAAATGATACCCCACACGCCTAGGTTCCAGAAATCTCAAAAACACATATTTAAAATGAGTAATATATACACAATTTGACCCATTACTTCTTCCAGTGGATGCCAATCGTCCTGAGACCCACTCCATTGGATTCAGCTACCAAGATTTAGCGGAAAATGATACCCCACACGCCTAGGTTCCAGAAATCTCAAAAACACATATTCAAGATGGGTGTATCTATGGGGCACTACGACACTAATTTAATAATATAATATTGAGAAAACGTAGGTAATTTAGAAGGCTATAATAATTGTATTAAATTGAATTGAATGGTACGAATAAAAAGCTCGGACAGTAAAAAGAATTGTAGGCAACTGCTCAAAATTGGTTGCTAAGTTTAACAGCTGGTTATAAACAACGAGATATGACGATGTGTTTTGTTTGTCTATTCGGCTGAAGTCACCCACATGGGTAATAAATACCCAATTTGACCCATTACTTCTTCCAGTGGGTGCCAATTTTCTGGGACCCATTTTATTGGATTCAGCGTCCAAAATTTAGTGGAAAATGACACCCCACTCGCCTAAATCACCCAAAATCTCGAAAATCCATTTTTCAAAAACACATTTTGACCCCTACCCCCTCCAAATTTGGTCCGATCGGGCTGAAAAGTTTCGAGGACCCATCTCGGCTGGGAACAGACCCCTGACCCAAATTTCAGATTTTTAGAACATTTTCTACTACCAAAAACGGCGTGGACAATGGACGGCGTACGGCGGACGGCGGACGGCGGACGGCGTACGGCGGACGGCGGACGGCGGACGGACATTGACCTTTTTTGATCAGGACATCATGAAACGTCCAGAAAAAAATTTTGAGCCGAATCGGAGAGGTTGACCATTATCATGAAAACATAGGTTGATTATTCAAGGAATAACCAACCAAAAGGTCAATGTCCGTCCGCCGTCCACGCCGTTTTTGGTAGTAGAAAATTTTCTAAAAATCTGAAATTTGGATCAGGGGTCTGATACCGGCCTGGCTAGGACGATCCTCCAAACTTTTCAGCCCGATCGGACCAAATTTGGGCGGGGTAGGGGTCAAAATGTGTTTTTTTGAAAAATGGATTTTCGAGATTTTGGGCGATCTAGGCGAAAGGGGTATCATTTTCCACTAAATTTTGGACGCTGAATCCAATGAAATGGGTCCTAGAACGATCGGCACCCACTGGAAAAAGTAATGGGTCAAATTGGGTATATATTACCCATTTTGAATATGTGTTTTTGAGATTTCTGGAACCTAGGCGAGTGGGGTATCATTTTCCACTATATTTTGGACGCTGAATCCAATGAAACGGGTCCCAGAACGATTGGCACCCTCTGGAAGAAGTTATGGGTCAAATTGGGTATGTATTACCCATTTTGAATATGCGTTTTCAAGATTTCTGGTACCTGGGCGTGTGGGGTATCATTTTCCACTAAATCATGGACACTGAATCGATTGGAATGGGTCTGGGACCCCCCGCACCCACCGTTATCCCCATTTCCCCCATGTTGAAGAAATGAGTCTCCATGCGCCTGGTCTGACGAATAACCAACCCTTGTGTAAGAATTTGCAGCGTTTTGATCTAGACACCATGAAACGTCTAGAACAAATGTTTGAGCCGAATCGGAGAGGTTGACTTTTTGCATGAAAACATAGGTTGATTTTTCAAGGAGTAACCAAGCAAAACGAGGAAGAAAGAACCTGGCAACAAGCCACTAGGGCAGACAACTGAGACTGGCCCCAGGTCGAGCCTGAAGACATGTGATAGTACCAGGTTGGGCCGTTGGGAGTGTGAGGGTTTACCTGGCCTCATAGGATTTCCTCATAAAAAATATAAAAAAATTATGCTACAGCATGCCCATGTCTATGCCCCACACAGCATGACTGAGTTGGTCAGTGACATGAGCAGCATTCTCTTTCAAGGTGAAACCCCATACCTCTCTTTTCTATACAGAAAGGGTCAGCCTGTGGCCTTCCATCCAGTTTGTTACCGTTGTCATTATATCCTTTAGCTTTTCGTGGGCTTCTTCAGTAGTGTTGACTAGAACCACTATCGCCACATCATGCGCATACCCCACCAAAAGGTGTCTATTGGCAAGCTGAAGATCCGCTCAACTATATATCCCTTTGTCACGCCTGCTGCGGCCATGCTGTCGTCCTCCTTGTTTTGTCTCCTATGTTAATGTTCGGTTTGCACTTTCTACGTCCAGGTCTGCCAGGAGACCAATTGGTCTTTCATCTTGCGTCGCCCTTTGTGGCTACTTCCCTTATGGCTCCTATAATGGATGAACCCTTCCTGAAGCCATGCTTTCCTGAAGTCTTGGCCTGCTATATTGCTCTGTCAGTCTGTTCTGTAGTAGTTCCTCATAGTCCTCACCAACTGTGTTCAACATGCACTCAGGTCTCAATGACCAGGGGAAATAGGGATCTCCTTTCTTTTATATAAAAGAGGTGTGATAATGTTACGTGCCAAACCGTTAACATTGCTTTATTCGTGCGCTTCATCAAACGTGTAATTATTTCAAAGTGTACGAATTCCACCTACTTTCACTTTCATATTATTTTCATACGTACCTTTGCAGAATTAAGGCGTCTACCCCAGTAAAGTGGATTATCCAAATTCATAAAGACTGGCTTGTACCAACGTTACAACGAAATTTTCCATCGGTGTTCTCATTAAAATATAATGTTTTCAGTGAACTAAAGCGTCGGGGGCTACAACTTGTACTAAGAAGAACCTTCGAACGAATATTCATTTGCATAATTAACGCGCTCACACTCGCTACGGAAGTGCTGTTCTTTTGACTGTTTAGTAAGTGCACATACTTCAAGACCCACCCTCGCACTTACTAACAACTCTTGAATTGCTGACCAAACTGCAGACTTTATTCACTGGAACGTTTCTTGGGAAGCGAAAATGAATGCTGAGTGATTTATGAATTTATACACATCTTTGGTTGGTTATTCCCTCAATAAATCAACCTATGTTTTCATAAAAAAAAGTCAATCTCTCCGATTCGGCCCAAAATGTTTTTGTCTGGACGTTTCAAGGTGTCTAGATCAAAATTAGCAAATGCATTAGCAAAATGGACGCTGCATCTAATGAGAAGGGTCCCAGAAGGATGGGCATTCTTTGGAAGAGGTTACGGGTCAAAATGCGTACCTATTACTCACTTTGATTATGTGTTTTCGAGATTTCTGGAACCTAGGCGTGTGGGGTATCATTTTCCACTAACTTTTGGACGTTGAATCCAATGAAACGGGTCCCAGTACGATCGTCACCCACCGGAAGAAGTTATGGGTCAAAATGGGTATATATCCACTCATCTTGAATGTGTTTTCGAGAGTGAATGAGTTTTTGTACCTAGGCGTGCAGGGTATCATTTAGTTCTAAATTTTGGACCCTGAAATGATTGGAATGGGTCTGGAACCGCCTCACCCACTGTTTCCCTCATTTTCCCCATGTTCGGTATTTTCGACGGCTTAAGCGTGTGATGTATCGTTTTCCACTCATTTATTTTTGAGGTAAACGGCTTTCACTTTAGGAGCTTATTAGTCGAGGACGGCAACCGATTTTCGTTCCATCGGTCATCGCTGTCTTCACTTTGAGCTCAAGGGTCCAGCGGCAAACCAGAAAATACCGAAACGAAAATACCCGCTCTAGGTAAGCCCATTTCGCTTGTTCCGAATAAATAGAACAGGACGAAGGAAAATGGAGAATGAGAAGAGAAAACCTATACGACTGGACGAAAGGTGAACAAAATAAGATGAGTGCGACTACGCACACTGACGAGAAGAAAAATACGTTCACTTACCAAGTGACCCGAGCATTTTAGGGCCTTCGTCATCCGTGACATCACAATGTAATGCGGTTTTGGGTTTTGCCTTCCCACTTTTTATCACGTTCTATTCCGGCGACGAGGTTTTTGCCCTTCATTTCGTCTCCTGGTCTCCATCAGAAAAGAAAACCTCTTATGACAAAAGCCCTGACAGATCACACTTCTTCAATTGGATAACAAGACGTGGAAACTATGCCTCCTACATCACCCCTCCCTTCCACAATATGAAAACTAATTTACCCTAGGAAACGGATATCTCAAATAGGTAGGGGTGGGTCACATAACTAGAAACTGTTATGAATACTCGGTTAGTTAATTTATAAAAAAACGATTATAACAATTTCCTTAAAAAACACCTATTTTTTTTTTCATTTCTTGCTTCTAAACAAACATTGCGGTTATTATAGCCTCACAATAAATGTTGCCATTCCCATAAACATGGTAAACAAAAAATGGGGGAAACAGTGGGTGTGGCGGGTCTCAGACCCATTCCAATCGATTCAGGGTCCAAAATTTAGTGGAATATGATACCCCACACGCCTAGGCACAAGAAATCCTGACACATACAAAATGGGTGGATACATACCCATTTTGACCCATAACTTCATTCCGGTGGGTGCCTATCGTTCTGGGACACACATCATTGAATTCAGCGTCCAAAATTTAGTGGAAAATGATACCCTACACGCCTAGGTAAGCAGAAATCCCGAAAACACATAATCAAATTGGGTAATAAATACCCAATTTGACCCATAACTTCTTCCAGTGGGTGCCAATTGTTCTGGGGCCCATTTTATTGGATTCAGCGTCCAAAATTTAGTGGAAAATGACACCCTACTCGCCTAGGTAGCAGAAATCCCGAAAACACATATTCAAAATGGGTAATAAATACACAATTTGACCCATTACTTCTTCCAGTGGGTGCCAATCGTTCTGGGACCCATTTCATTGGATTCAGCGTCCAAAATTTAGTGGAAAATGACCCCCACTCGCCTAAATCACCCAAAATCTCGAAAATCCATTTTTCAAAAAACACATTTTGACCCCTACCCCCTCCAAATTTGGTCCGATCGGGCTGAAAAGTTTCGAGGACCCGTCTCGGCCGGGAACAGACCCCTGACCCAAATTTCAGATTTTTAGAAAATTTTCTACTACCAAAAACGGCGTGGACAATGGACGGCGGACGGCGTACGGCCTACGGCGTACGGCGGACGGACATTGACCTTTTTTGATCAAGGACATCATGAAACGTCCAGAAAAAAATTTTGAGCCGAATCGGAGAGGTTGACCATTATCATGAAAACATAGGTTGATTATTCAAGGAATAACCAACCAAAAACAGTGGGTTTTAATCGGACCCATTTTAATCGATTCAGGGTCCTACATTGAGTGGAAATGATACTCCACACGCCTAGGTAGCAGAGATCTCAAAAACAGACATTCGAAATGGGTGGATAGGTACCCATTTTGACCCATAAACTCATCCAGACGGTGCCACTAGTTCCGGGACCCGTTCCTATTGGATTCAGCGTCCAAAATTTAGCGGGAAATGATACACCACACGCCTAGGTACCTGAAATATCGAAAATCCATCTTCAAAATGAGTAGATACGTACCCATTTTGACTCATAACTTGTCAGAGACACCGACTTTTACGACCAGTTGATCGCGATTGACCATTTGAGGACACCTGGCGTAGTGTCAATAACATCCAGCTGGTTATTGATAACCCGCCTACTGTTATCATGGCCTCCATAATCCCAGTTGACACTACTGGCGCCTATTATCAGGTAGCTGCCATGGATTTGGGTTTGTGGGTGGTTATTGCTACAAACATAATGTATCACCAAACAATCCAAAACAGTGAAAAGTGCGCTTGAAGAACCTGAATTGGTGGCTAATGGTGGATAAGGATAGTAAAGTCCGCTGACGCATCTCTCAGCACTCGCCCCACCGAAGTGACGAACAGTAAAGCCCTCAATTAGTTCGCTAATCGCAGTTTGCACCAGATTCAACATGATTCGGTCTCTTCATTAGGCTTTGAAAACAGAACGAACTGGAGGCTATCTCACAGCACAACAACGAACTTTGAAAGTGTTAACCCTTTTGATGGCTCTGAGGAATTGCACTAATGAGATTATCGTCAAGATGACCCCAAGGCTCGTTTTCCATTTGAGCTCTCCATTTATGCAGATGAAACGTAGTCGTGATAAGATGAAATCCATTGTTTTATGCATAGACACAAATTTGGGGTCAAACCATTTTTATTCAGATCGCCGAAAACGGAAGAATAGTGTGAACATGTGTACTCAGTTTACGTATGTACTCAGAAAATGTAGGTTCGACAATTTTGGGTTCATTGGCGTGTAGGGTGTAATTTGACAATAAATTGTGAACCCTAAACCGATCAAATTACGTTTTGGACCAGCGTATGCGTGGAAATAGTTATTTTTATATCAGGGTTTCGATATTTTGGGAGATATGACAAGTACAAAATGATATTCATTCGAATTCGTATTGGAATAGTAAACCAACGCATTTGTACCAACAGAAAAACGCTGCAAATTCTTTCACAGAGGTTGGTTATTAGTCGGACCAGCAGCATGGAGACTCATTCCAATCGATTCAGCGTCCAACATTTAGTGGAAAATGATACCCAATCCGCGCGCATTCATTACTGTTAAAAGAATGAAGTGGACACTAAAGAAGTGTCGAGTGTTGAGCTGACCACCTAACCAACCATCTATAAACTCATGATCGGATCATTTTTGGAACATTTGTAACATCTATTATTAAACTAGAACCAGCCTATCATCCCGCAGACATCAAAGAACGCAAAAAAATGCACAGATTGATTATAACATGCATGTAATGGTGGGTGTAATGGTAGGAAGGCCCTACGCATCTGATTGAGGTAAAAAAGTGGGTGATTTTGAACTAAAATTGGAAGACGTCACGTCGCGAGTGGATATAGTGTCCGTAAAAGCAGGGAACTCTTCATAGTAAGTACCTTGTTCTATAGTTCAGTCCCGGCCGAAGAAGCCATTAAGTATTATCAGAAAATAACGAAAGGATAAATGTATTACCTTTAATGGCAGTACAGCGACGAAATTCTACAGTAGAAGGGGGCTACGGTGACTTGTGAAGATTTATCTACCCTGCGTTTCACCAGAAGAATTCGGAAAAAAAATGATACCCACACGCCTAGGTACCGGAAATCTCGAAACCACACATCCGAAATTGGTAGATAGGCACCCATTTTGACCAATTACCTCATCCAGAGGGCACAAATCGTTTCCGGACCCATTTCATCGGATTCAGTGTCCAAAATTTAGTAGAAAATGATACCCCACACGCCTAGGTAGCAGAAATCTCGAAACCACATATTTCAAAAACGCTGCAAATTCTTACACACCGGTTGGTTATTCCTCGAATCAGGCACATGGAGATTCACTTCTTCAACATGGGGGAAATGGATGAGACAGTGGGTTTGGCGGGTCCCGGACACATTCCAATCGATTCAGGGTCCAAAATTTAGTGGAAAATGATACCCCACACGCCTAGGTACCAGAGATCTCGAAAACAGACATTCGAAATGGGTAGATATGTAAGCCTCTCTCGAATTAAAATGTGTTTGAATTATTTATTTAGTCCAAGACTTACGACTGAGCAACTAGGGATACCAAGGATGAGCATAAAATACATTGATACAAAATGAATTATGATTGAAAACAAGGACTCGTTGCAAAGGAGAATAAATGCCTCAACCTGGGCTAGAATTGATACAAGACAAAGTAATTCGACAAAGTAAATTAGACAACATGTGGAGCATAAAATACAATTAATACAAGATACATGAAATTATGATATACATGAAATACAATTTAATGAGCAAGTGCAACAATACCGGCTGACGAAAACGGCGTCGACGTTGAAGGAAAAACAGGAGGGGGCATGCTGTCCCGCAGGTACACAGCGAGGCTTATTAACTTGAGTCCTTTATCTCATGGGGAACACAATATTACAGCTTCGGTCGACTTCAGCAGAGTTCACTTCAGAGCGAGCACAGGACAAAGCCAGGATGGACTGAGTGAGTTGCACTTGCACGACAGGATTACAAAAATATATGACTCCAACATTTTGGGCCCCCCAGTCGGAGGGGCACGACAGCCCGGTTGGGCACCTAGCAATGAGTGAGTGCTGGGCCTCTCTCCAAAATGCGACGTCTGGGCAGGAGTTGCGCGCACATCCTGGCGCATGCTCCCTCCCTTCTGGCCTTCTGGAGGCAGCAAGCCTGGGGGCTTACAGATAGGTACCCATTTTGACTCGTAACCTCATCCAGAGGGCGCCAATTGTTTCAGGATTCATTTAATTGGATTCAGCGTCCAAAATTTAGTGAAAACTGATACCCCACACGCCTAGGAACCTGAAATCTGGATAGTCGATTGGAATGCGTCCAGGACCCGCCACACCCACTGTTTCCCCCATTTTCCCCATGTGTAAGAAATGAATCTCCATGCGCCTGGTCCGAGGAATAATCAACCGGTGTATAGGAATTAGCAGTGTTTTGGTCTAGGCTCATTGAAACGTCCAGAATGAAATGTTGGGCTGAATTGGAGAGATTGACTTTTTGCATGAAAACTGCGATCCCGAGGAATAACCAACCCCGGTGATTTAGTGAAGTGTTGGCGAGGAACGCCGCCTTTGACTGCGATTGAGTGCTTATTCTGCCAACCTAGCGGATGAACACGTTCGATTCCAGCAATCGAAGCTATTATGGTATTGAACCGTAATGAGCGATATTAGTTAACGAATGTTCCCCGCTAAAGGTTAGTAGAGGGATCGAAGAGAGGGCAGTTACAATAGGCGTGACAGCGTGACGGTGTTCAGATAGTGGAAAACGTTTGTCGAGCGGTGTCGCACACTGATTCTGAACACTGTACCGCCTCAAATGATACTTCACCACGGGGACGGGAAGGTGGAAGCCATTCGCCACGTGGGACGAATGGGTCGTCGGCGGGTATCCCTAGCGAAGAGGATAGATGGCGGTGGGACGGCGGGAGAGGTGGGTACATACTAATTAGGGAAACAATGCTATGAACATGGGTCAAAACTGGTCCACTCCGCTAGACTTGGGAGCACCAACCGTTTGCGGTCCGCTAAAATACACAGTGTGATGGTGAGGCGGGGGTAATCCGCTGCGGTTTCAGCCCATTTTACTGGTTTATAATTGACCGCTTCCTCCAACAGACAATGTCGGCCCCCACCTCACAGTTAGTGACCTCCCCTCAAACTCTCAGGAACATTCATATCTTCACTGTGTGGCAGAAGGTACGAAGGACCTGTCTCTTCAATAGGCGGGTTTTGTACGCATCCAAACCGTAACCAATTATTCAATGTTTTCCTAACAAAATCTAAGATCAGATTTTCACTAAAATAAAATTGACCAAAAATGTCTTGAATGATACCATCGGAAAACAGAATAATTCAATTTATTGATTCTAATCACTGTACTGATTTCCGTGTATTTTCGTCATTTTTGTTATGTTATTCCTTAAATAATCAACCTATGTTTTCATGCAAAAAGTCGAATCTCTCCGATTCGGCCCAAAATGTTTTTCTGGACGTTTCAAAGGTGTCTAGATCAAAATAGTCAAATGTCCGGCCGCCGTCTACGCCAACTTTGATGCTGACAATTTTCTAAAAATCAGACATTTGGTTCAGAGGTCCATTCCCGGCTCTAGTTGGTCCTTGAAACTTTTCAGCCCGATCGGACCAAATTTGGGTGGGGTAAGGGTCACAATGTGGATTTTGAAAAATGGATATTCTATCTAGGCGTGTGGGGTATCATAATCCACTAAATGTTGGATGCTAAATCCAATTAAATGGGTCCCAGAACGATTGGCACCCACCGGAAGAAGTTTTGGTATCTATCTACCCATTTTGAATATATGTTTTCGAGATTTCTGGTACCTAGGCGTGTGGGGTAACATTTTCCAATAAACTTGGGACGCTGAATCGATTGGAATGAGTCTCCCGTTCTCCTGGTCCGAGGAATAACTAACCCATGTTGAAGAATTTGCAGCGTTTTTTTAGCTACTGCTACTATGAGTTTGTGTAGTAATTTGGTGACTTTATTTCCTGGCTTACACTCATTTCAAGATAATACTGGGAATGAGTAGAAGGCAATTACTTATTGATATCAACCATACTTCCTCCCACGTTTGATCGAAAAACAGCTAATTTCCCTCCAAATTTTTTGCCAATAATTATTTTCTGTCTCGAATGTTTATTTTTCAAGCTTCAAGTAAAATATAGTTTTGAAAGATCTCTCGGCATTCTTCACGTATTAACTTGATAAATATTAAAACGTCAACGTAGAAATACGCTTCAAATTCTTTCACAAGGTTTGGTTATTCCTCGGGATCATGGGGAAAATGTTGGATACAGTGGTTGTGGTGGGTCCCGGACCCATTCTAATCGATTCAGGGTGCATGATTTAATGGAAAATGATACCCCACCCGCCTAGGTACCAGAAATCTCAAAAACTCATTCGAAATTGGTAGATAAGTACCCATTTTGACCCATAACCTCATCCAGAGGGCGCCCATTTCATTGGATTCAGCGTCCAAATTTTATTAGAAAATGATTCCCTACACGCCTAGATACCAGAAATCTTGAAAACCCACGTTCAAATTAGGTAGATAAATACCCATTTTGACCCATAACTTCCTCCGGTGGGTGCCAATCGTTCTGGCACCCATTTTATTGGATTCAGCGTCGAAAATTTAGTAGATAATGATACCCCACACGCCTAGATTACCACAAATCTCGAAAATCCATTTTTTGAAATACACATTTTTACCCCTAAAATCCCCGTCCGATCGGGCTGAAATTTTTTGAGGACCAACTAAACCCGGATACAGATCTCTGACCAAAATTTTAGTTTTTTTGGAAAATGTTTCCCTTCCAAAATCGGCGGTAAACAGGAAATATAAGTTTATCCAACGTTAGTTGAATTGTGGACGGTGATAATAGTGTAACGATTTATGTTCTTAGTAAATAATTTATTAACAATCGTTCACTTGAGTCCTACATACACTGTTCACATTCGCGCACTTACACAATGACAGAATCACAATACACGGTTGTAATGCGGTTGTCGCACGATTTATAACGCGGCACGGCACAATTTATAACCCGAAGCGTCTATATCCGGACTCCAAATTGAACTGAACTCCGCGGCGTTTCTGGGCCCGTTTTATACCTGCTGGCTAGCCGAGAACGTTCTGGAACGAAGGGGGAGGTTCCCGAATGTTCGAGACCCTTAATCCTCCACAGGTCGTTGACCTTGCGACGCCAGCAGCCCATTTGACCGGCGCCGGTGCGAGCTCGCAACAATAGGAATCTGATAGCCAATGCTGACGATGACTTTTACTTTTCAAATCATATCGTTCCCGACGTTACAACCCCCCAATCGAGGAATCCTCATAATGTAGTCGTGTTAAACGCTGATTAAAACATGGTCGAGTTTGAGGTATATTCCGCGTACACTTTGCACACACTTTTGTTTCGCGCAAAATTCACAATCACTAGGTTTATTTAAATTAACCAAATCAAGTTAATCGCTCAATCTCCATTTCCAATAGAGATTCCACTTAATGCATCAAGATGAACATCTTGAGGGAACTGACTCACTAATGAGTTGCTAATGCGATGCGCTCGGGTAAGTTGCAAATGGGGTGTGCTGCGCCTCAACCCCTGCTAAGGTATATTACAGATATTTGAGAATGTCTTGTAACACGGTAATAAACCACGAAATTATAATGCGATTTGGGGATGGCATAGTTGTGTTGATTGTTTTGGAAAGTACAAATGATTACTAGACCCAAAAGTTCAATTAAGATTTGACCACTTTCACCAGAAAATTATTTACCGGAGTTCAGTAAAACGCGATTTGACTCATGTAGGGTTTGTTTCTAAATAAAAGCGTAAATAATCTGGGAAAAAATGTATTTTGGATCTCAATCAATCAACATGAAAGAATATTTAAAAAAATTCAGTACAAGTACTCCAACTAAATATTTACTTATCTACTACATTTTGCTATTTCAGCCAAGTCTCTTTCTGGACTTGTGGTCGCTAGACTATTTGCGACTAGACTAGGCTGTCTTTCATTACAATAGTCAAGTGGTATTCAAAATAGTGTCACCACCATTGCAGGTCATAACTCTTTTCCAAGAAAATATACTACATAATTCTACATAGGTATCATCAAATGATCATATTCCCTTACACTTCTCAATGAGCATGTCCCAGATTTCCATAACTGGAGCGAACTTGGAGTTCCTCTCAGCTCGTAATTCTCTGTCATCAAACCGAAGTCGGCCAATTAGGAATAAAATTCGAAAATTGCTGCTCTGTTTTTCGAGATTTTTGGCGATCTAGGTGAGTGGGGTATCATTTTCCACTAAATCTTGGACGCTGAATCCAGCGAAATGGGCCCAACGGAAGTTATGGGTCAAAATGAGTGCCTATCTACCCATTTTTAATGTGTGTTTTCGAGAGTTCTGGTACCTAGATGCGTGGGGTATCATTTTTGGGGGCCCACCACACCCATTGTTTCCCCCATTTTCCCCATGTTGAAGAAATGACTCTCCATGCGCCTGGTCCGAGGAATAACCAACCCGTGTGAAAGAATTTGCAGCGTTTTTCAGGCGGTTAGAAACTGGAGAGGCTCGTTTAACTTCAGTCTCCTCCGCCCCAAACAATTAGCCTGTTTTGAACGTTTTTCACGTTTTCGAAGTTTTCCAAATCTTATTTCCGAAATGCGTCAGCAAGTTGTACCCGTTTTGCTCTTGGGACGAAAACAGAGCCGACACATTTTCGGTGTTAGTGATTGGAACGAGAAGAGAAGTTGGTCACATCGTGCTTGAACCTCTCCAAACTTGAAGGGGAAGCAGCTCACGAGTTTCACGAAAAGAGCGATCACCGTCAGACAACCTCAAACTTGGCTTTCCCGCGTAATAGGAGCAGAAGAGTCGGTGATCGTGAGAATTGAGGGGAAGTTGGGGAGCGAAGGGGGTCTTATTGAGGAAAGACGGTGCCGTGGTTGAGGGTCCTACGCCCACATCGAAGGGGAAACCCGATAGACGACGGCGAAATTGAGTAGCAAATGGAGGGCGGGTGTGGGACGGCGGGGCGGGGGAATCTGAATAAACAACCGTTTACGAATCACCGGCTCTCCCAACCCCCGTTTGAACTCTCACGGCACGGAACGGTTTCGATTCACCACTTGGCCGTTTCAATGCGATAAAAATCGTAAGAAGGTTTTTCCCACTTGAATTATGAGCCTCTTGTTGGATCCTCGTGAACGCCTAAATAGATTGTGGGCCGCAGTACGTCATGATTGAAATCTCGCCTAGTTTCCTACTGTAATCGGATTTCCAGAAAAATCCCTTCTCAAACAGGTTTTACTCAAAGAGTTAGATCGAAATACTTATTTATTTTCACTTATAGCCAAATCCCTAGGTGGCTGACTTGAATGCCAATTCCCCATTACGCTTGAACCGTCTCGAAACCAGGATTTGGCTTCCACCAAACATCTGAAACGAGTTTGAATCCAAAGAGGTTCCAAAGTAACTCCGTAATCTCTTAACGGGTTAATCCAACTTTTGAGGTAGTTTGACGCGGGTTTTACGTCCCAAGCTACAAATAACCCGGGAACACTAATGTGCGTCATCTTGACTCATAGAAAAAATTGTAATTCACTATTTCTCTGCGAGAGTTCGCCTTGGAAGGCCTTCCACAGGTGCCAACTCTCTTTGGTCAGTTGCCAGGAAGACTTTGTGGAGAGAAGTCCCCCTGCTGACCTTTAAGCTGGGTTCACATGGACGCGGTTTCTCCGTTAGCGGCAACTGCGGTTGAATGGTGGGGGAAATACGTTTTGAGTTTGGGTGTTCACATGGATGCCGTGCGGCAAGCGCGTTCGTGGAGCTGATTGGTGGCAAATTGGAGATAACAAAAATGATATAACATGTGACAACAAAAACAGCTGGGAGAGCTACGCCGAGACCCACTGCGCATGCGTGACTGCGGCAAAGATCAAAATAATTCGATGTATACAGACCGCTTCAGAAGTTCACCTGCGGCAGCTGTGATAGACCCGTGGAGCCAATCAGATGGCCAAACGCATTTGCCCCCCAACGGACCAACGGAAAAACCGCGTCCATGTGAACCCAGCTTTAGGTAATGACCTACCTTGTTCATAACATAGTGAGTCAGTTCAATTAACATTAGTTTTTGACGTAAATTTTAGTAGGTCTTGCTGGCTCATATTAGTGATACTGGGATGATTTATATATGTCAAACTGACTCATATTAGTGATATGGACATAACTGGATGCGTTAAATTGACGCGCATTCAGTAATATAACATTTGGGCATCGTGTGGAAAAATGATAACTCCTTGTTGGGTAATCTTTTAAGATTTTTCCTTGAAGATTTAAATTTACCCACTACACTGCATTTCACTCATTTTTAACAGGAAATTGATAGAAACGGCCGAAAAAGGAAACATTTCTGAATGGGATGACGAGGAAATCGACACACACCACATTTTGACCCCTACCATGCCCAAATTTGGTCCGATCGGGCTGAAAAGTTTTGAGATTAATTAGAACGGGAACGGACCCCTGACCTCAGATTTTTAGAAATTTTTCTACTACCAAAATCGGCGTAGACGGCGGACGTACATTCGCTAATTTTGATCTAGACACTTTGAAACGTCCTTATTCATGGAATAACCGAACAAAAGGCGTTATCAATCAATCAATCTCTTTGACTCTCCAAGGAATGGAAACCTTCAGGAAGAGGATGGTTGTTTAAAATTTAAACACCCATTTCATCGATCTTATCGACGATTTTTACACCCGCGGCCGCGATCTGGGATCCTACGGCTCCATTCAAACTCGTTCCGTCAAATCCTTTCCATACACGCAATATCGCGAGTTCATTCAATCAACTAGATTGAAAGCGGTCTATAAACAGAAGGGTGGAAGTTTTGAGAGTTTCCGGTCTGCGAATCCGAAGGACAATAGGCGCCTATCGCCTCTGCACTGTACCTACTCCCTTCTATTCTGAGAGATTCAGTTCAATTTCCCCTGTTTACCTCGGATTGGACTCCAGGGAGTTTTGTGCTCGCTCGGCAACCGGCGACATGAGTGAGTATTTCGCCACTTTCTACCGTAGTTTGATACCGTATCACCAATGTAAAAAATCTGCAAATTCTTACACACGGGTTGGTTATTCCTCGAATGGGGGAAACAATGGGTGTGGCGGGTCCCAGACCCATTCCAATCAATTCAGGGTACAAAATTTAGTGGAATATGATACCCCACACGCCTAGGCACCAGAAATCCTGACACATACAAAATGGGTGGATACATACCCATTTTGACCCATAACTTCTTCCAGTGGGTGCCAATCGTTCTAGGAGACACATCATTGAATTCAGCGTCCAAAATTTAGTGGAAAACTATACCCCACACGCCTAGGTAGCAGAAATCCCGAAAAAACATATTCAAAATGGGTAACAAATACCCAATTTGACCCATTACTTCTCTTCAACTTTCTTGGTGAGAAAATGGGAATTATAACTCGCGGATCACAATTTGAACAATATATTTCTGTACTCACTTTCTTACAACTCTAGAAGAAGGAGTGACTTGAGACTTGAATGAACAGAGCTGCAAACCCTCATGACCACTAACAGTCTAAGGAGAGCAATATGTAGTTCGTATGTTACATGGAATGTATAAGATATTCCATCAACTTTCTCCAGTGGGTGCCAATCGTTCTGGGACCCGTTTCATTGAATTCAGCGTCCAAAATTTAGTGGAAAATGACACCCTACTCGCCTAGATCGCCCAAAACCTCGAAAATCCATTTTTCAAAAAACACATTTTGACCCCTACCCCCCCCCCAAATTTGGTCCGATCGGGCTGAAAAGTTTCGAGGACCCATCTCGACTGGGAACAGACCCCTGACCCAAATTTCAGATTTTTAGAAAATTTTCTACTACCAAAAACGGCGCGGAACATGGACGGCGTACGGCGTACAACGTACGGCGTACGGCGGACGGACATTGACCTTTTTTGATCAGGACATCATGAAACGTCCAGAAAAAAATTTTGAGCCAAATCGGAGAGATTGACCATTATCATGAAAACATAGGTTGGTTATTCGAGGAATAACCAACCAAAAGCCGTAGGATTCAAAACAATGTGCGATTTTGCACAAAATTGCAATTTTT
This sequence comes from Cyrtorhinus lividipennis, assembly GCA_019603395.1. Taxonomy (NCBI): domain Eukaryota; kingdom Metazoa; phylum Arthropoda; class Insecta; order Hemiptera; family Miridae; genus Cyrtorhinus; species Cyrtorhinus lividipennis. The sequence continues at coordinate 10,451,755 of CM034001.1, forward strand.
ATTATCGCCCAACGTAACCAAAATTATCAAGTTTTTAGGAACAGTATAGTGCTTGGTAGAAACCCAAGATCGGAGGCAGGCAACGGAATCAGTTCGCTGATGGGCAAACAAGTAGCTCGGTTGTGTTTTAAGTTAATTTATGGGGCCAGGCTGGGACACTGGTGGATCTAGATGGTGTAAAATACATGTCCGGTGGCCCTCCCCAAGAGAATTTTGACATTCTGGCTCCATAATGAGTAGTTTTGGTTGGTTATTCCTAGAATAATCAACATACGTTTTCATGCAAAAGCCTAGGCACCAGAAATCTTGACACATACAAAATGAGTGGATACATACCCATTTTGAACCATAACTTCTTCCGGTGGGTGTCAATCGTTCTGAGACCCACTTCATTGAATTCAGCTTCCAAGATTTAGTGGAAAGGCTTACCCCACACGCCTAGGTACCAGAAATCCCCAAAACATATTCAAAATGGGTAATAAATACCCAATTTCTGGCAATCTAGACATGTGGGGTATCATTTTCCATTGAATTTCGGAAGCTGAATCCAATGAAGTGGGTCGCGGAACGATTGGCACCCACCGGATTGGCACTCAAATGGGTTGGTTATTCCTCGAATGCGGGAAACAGTGGGTGTGGTGGGTCCCGGACCCATTCCAATCGATTCAGGGTCCAAAATTTAGTGGAAAATGATACCCCACACGCCTGGGTACCAGAAATCCCGAAAACACCTATTCAAAATGGGTAATAAATACCCAATTTAACCCATTACTTCTTCCAGTGGGTGCCAATCGTTCTGGGACCCACATCATTGGATTCAGCTTCCGAAATTCAATGGAAAATGATACCCTACAAGTCTAGATTGCCAAAAATCTCTAAAATCCATTTTTCGAAATACCTACACATTTTGACCTCTACCCCTTAAATTTGATCCAGCCGGGCTGAAACGTTTCGAGATGAAAACTTAATCTGGAAACAAACCCCTGAACGAAATTTCAGATTTTTATAAATTTTTCTACTACCAAGGTAGGCGTGGACATTTGACTTTTGGTTGGTTATTCCTTGATCGTTCTGGGACCCATTTCATTGGATTCAGCGTCCAAAATTTAGTGGATAATGATACCCTACTCGCCTAGATCGCCCAAAATCTCGAAAATCCATTTTTAAAAAAACACATTTTGACCCCTATGTTTTCATAATAATGGTCAACCTCTCCGATCCGGCTCAAAATTTTTTTCTGGGTTTCATGATGTCCTGATCAAAAAAGATCGATGTCCGTACGCCGTACGCCGTACCCCGTCATTCGTCCGCACCGTTTTTGGTAGTAGAAAATTTTCTGAAAATCTGAAATTTGGGTCAGGGGTCAGCTCCCGGCCGAGACGGGTCCTCGAAACCTTTCAGCCCGATCGGACCAAATTTGGGGGGTGTAGGGGTCAAAATGTGTTTTTTGAAAAATGGATTTTCGAGATTTCGGGGCGATCTAGGCGAGTAGGGTGTCATTTTCCACTAAATTTTGGACGCTGAATCCAATGAAACGGGTCCCAGAACGATTGGCACCCACTGGAAGAAGTAATGGGTCAAATTGGGTATTTATTACCCATTTTGAATATGTGTTTTCGGGGTTTCTGGTACCTAGGCGTGTGGGGTATCATTTTCCACTAAATTTTGGACGCTGAATTCAATGATGTGTGTCCTAGAACGATTGGCACCCACCGGAAGAAGTTATGGGTCAAAATGGGTATGTATCCACCCATTTTGTATGTGTCAGGATTTCTGGTGCCAAGGCGTGTGGGGTATCATATTCCTCTAAATTTTGGACCCTGAATCGATTGGAATTGGTCTGGGACCCGCCACACCTACTGTTACCCCCATTCGAGGAATAACCAACCCGTGTGTAAGAATTTGCAGATTTTTTTTTATCTAGACACCATGAAACGTCCAGAATAAAAATTTGAGCCGAATCGGAAAAGTTGACCATTTGCATGAAAACTTAGGTTATTCAAGGAATAACCAACCAAAAGTCAAATGTCCACGCCAACCTTGGTAGTAGAAAAATTTATAAAAATCTGAAATTTCGGTCAGGGGTTCGTTTCCAGATTAAGTTTTCATCTCGAAACGTTTCAGTCCGATTGGATCAAATTTAAGGGGTAGAGGTCAAAATGTGTATTTCGAAAAATGGATTTTTGAGATTTTTGGCAATCTAGACTTGTGGGGTATCATTTTCCATTGAATTTCGGAAGCTGAATCCAATGAAGTGGGTCGCGGAACGATTGGCACCCACTGGAAGAAATTATGGGACAATATGGGTATCTATGTACCCATTGTGAATATGTGTTTTCGAGATTTCTGGTACCTGGGCGTGTGGGGTATCATTTTCCACTAAATTTCGGATCCTGAATCGATCGGAATAGGTTCGGGACCAGTCACACCCACATTTTTCCCATTTTCCCCATGTTGAAGAAATGAGTCTCTTGATCCGAGGAATAACCAACCCGTGTGAATGAATTTGCAGCATTCTTAGAAAAAAATTACCTGATTAGCAACTCTGAGACACAAGCAATAACGTAAACACGTACTTTCAACTGCATGTTCATTTGGGTAGGTTTGCCATCATGGACGAGGCAATGAACCCTTTCATGAGGAATAAATATGATCGTAAAGATAAATTATCGCAACTGTGTTCGTTTAAAATGTGATGATTTGACTATTCTTATTACTTATTCACGGGTAATCATTAGGTTAATTTACGAGGCTCTCTTAGCACAGCAAGGCGTGGTATTAATCTAATGAAGAGTTAATTAATTAATTTATTTTATTTTTGAGTTTTTTAAATGGATTTGTCGTCGTATTGTTGAATGAGTTAAATTGTGACAACGCTCTAAATTGACTGACATGATTATTCATAATTTATTCAATTGTTCTTATTTATTATTCTACAGGGTGTACGTTGTCTGATAAACAATCATTTTTCTCTGTGGAGCGTTAGTCCATACCAACTGGGCTTCAAAACCATCCAATTTTTTAAATGTTTGCGAATGAATTTATTTATTTCTATTTTCTATACGACTGCAAAGTTATATTATTTCAATAAAAATGATAAAACAGAATGATATATCTGCATAAGAATAAGATATTCTTAGTTGAAACGTTATGATTTGACTAATTTTTAATTTCAAGCTGGTCAGTTTTTTTGTGAGGATTTTAATAGGTTATTTCTTGAATAATCAACCTGTTTTCATGCAAAAAGTCAATCTCTCCGATTCGCCCCAAATTGTTTTTTCTGGACGTTTCAAGGTGTCTAGATCAGAATTAGCAAATGTCCGTCCGCCGTCCACGCCGACTTTGGTATTAGAAATTATTCTACAAATCTGAAATTTTGGTCAGGGATCCATTCTTGGCTTTAGTTGGTCCTCGAAACTTATCAGTCCGGTCGGACCAAATTTGGGTGGGGTAGGGGCCAAAATGTGTATTTCGAATAATGGATTTTCGAGATTTTCGGCGATTTAGGCGTGTGGGGTATCATTGGGGATCATCGTCCACTAAATTTTGGGCGCTTAATCGGTCGCAGAACGATTGGCACCCACCGGAAAAAGTTGTGGGTCAAAATGGGTATCTATTCGCCTATTTCGAATAGTGTTTTCGAGATTTCTGGTACCTAGGCGTGTGGGGTATCATTTTCCACTAACTTTTGGACCCTGAATCGATTGGAAGGAATCACCATGCTTCTTGCCCGAGGAATCCCTTGTGACCAACCTCTGTGAAAAAATTTGCAACGTTTTAAGAATCAGTCATCGAGGATGTGCTTTCACACTGAGCTAGATACGAGGGTGGATCAATAAGTTTCCGGCCGGACCAAGAAAAACAACATTTTTAAGAAATTTTTTTTTTTTTTTATTTCTCAACATAATCTCCTTTAAGGCTGATACATTATTTCTCATAGCGGTGTTCTAGTCTAGTAATGCCATCTCTATAGACTGATTCGTCAAGCTCCTCAAAATACCCATTTACAGCTTCGATTTCTTCTTCATTGTCCGCAAATCTCTTACCGTCAAGCCATGTTTTGACGTAAGGAAACAGAAAATAGTCACTCGGGGAGAGTAGGCAGGATGCGGCATCAATTCAAACTTCAAATCGTTGATTTTAACCATCAGAACGATTGACGTGTGCGATGATGCGTTATCGCGATGGAACAAGATTTTTTTCTTCGCCAGATAAGGAGCTTGACGAATCAGTCTATAGAGATGGCATTACTAGATTAGAACACCGCTATGAGAAATGTATCAGCCTTGAAAGAGATTATGTTGAGAAATAAAAAAAAATCTTTAAAACGTTGTTTTTCTTGGTCAGGCCGGAAACTTATCAATCCACCCTTGTATACCTAGAGAAATGAACCATTGTCAAATTGAAGCTCGTTGTGGTTTTATTCAGAATTATAAATAAAGGTTCCATGCAGCGTAATTAATTAAATAATAATATATTTTACGAGAACGCAATTAGTTACGGGCGAACCATTTTTTCAACAATCTCACCCGCGAAGTAACGAGTAAAAATTCGTTCTCCTCGTGTTAACTCATCCTTTGATGTCTTCGTGCTTTACTTGTTCTTCCTGTATACTCTTTTCCAACCCCCTCACGAGTTCCCCTTTCATTCTTTTCGAATTTCTTGTCTGTTGGGAAGCCAACAAAGGAAGAGTTGTCAAAAGAGCTAAACCGAACCGCCTCGAGGGGTGACGAAAAGAGAAATTGCTCTGAAATATAATGTAGCGAACAAAAATCTTATTTCGATCTCGGTTTACGAATGTCTAGAGATCTCGTCATGACTGCCATATCTCATTCCTCTGGAAACGACTAGGAGAATTCGAGAAAGGGAAACATGTACTGGGTGGACAGCTATACGAAGCGTGTTCGGATCAGTTGAGAGATTATGATACAACATCCAGCCAATCTATATGTACGTAACAACGGCACAGGAGGAACAGGTTTACGTCGTGTTCAAACATGCGCGGAACTTACAATATCGTTGGATCCCAAAGCCGATATCATTTATACGGATCCAACATCTCTTAGAACACAAAACGTTTTGTGATTTGACGGTACGCAAGAAATCATGAAACTCAAAAACCATATTTCCAAGACAGATACGTTCAAAATATTTTTTGCTAATTATCTCTCATTACCGGAATTGACATTCGAATTGAATCGATTCAATTTTTCTGGCAAAACTTATTCAACGGCGATCGTCTCACTCGTGTAAATCAAGTTATTTGATCCGATAACTAAAGTTCTTCAACAATCATTAAGATCCCTAGACACTTATTCTCTTCGTCCAAGACGATCCAATCCATGGACCAACATTCATGGAATGGATGGAATCAGAAAGGGTCCACTAAAAAATCCGAGGTTCAGGAGCAAACGGGAAATAGGGGAAATCGATTAAGCGTTCACCATTTCATGGAAAATAAGCCTACCTATTTTGACCCATAGAAACCTCCAATAAGCACCAATTGGATTCATTGGATTCAGTGTCAACAAATTAGTGGGCAATAATATCTCAGCTAGGTACTCTCGCGTAAAATCTTTAAATTGAATATTTTTTATAAGCTATCTATCTATATAAGATATAAGCTTCTAGAGCTGGAAACGGGTCCCTGACCCAAATTTCAGGTTTTTAGAAAATTTTCTACGACCAAAAACGGCGCGGACGGCGGACGGACATTTGACTTTTTTGATCTAGACACCTTGAAACGTCTAGAAAAAATTTTAAGAAACGTCTAGAAAAAAAACCAATAACATATTCTCGTGGCTCATCTTTCTGGTGCTAGACAGAAGCAGTAATATCATGTACAGTATCTACACATAGAAGTTCACCTTCATTATTTACTTTTACTATATTCTGTAATTGTATTTATTCCCCATTGGATTGTAACCGTTTGTTTCATCCACATTAACTACTAACTGCGCTGAGTCCCTTAGTGCTGGGGTATTTCCACACTACCATTTATCTTTATTACATTATTCTCATAAAAAATTTACTCATACCTTGTATTTAATGGTGTTAATTTTCACTTATGTTGGAATTATTTCATTATTTTAAAAATGTTCATTGTGTTCATTCTTCATGGACAAGTTATTATTATTATTATTTTTTTAATATTATTTATTTATTTTTGTTTTGTTATTTGGGTAATTATTTTCTGTACCTTTTACTATGAGGACGCCGAAGACGAGGTTGGGGTCGACGAGGTCCGGACTGTTCTTGTAGTAAGAGAGGAAGGATGAGATGGAGTCGAGGAGCGAGAGCCGGTCCGGCGACGACGACGCGAGCGCCAAAAGGGAGAACAGCAACGCGAGAACAGCCCGTCGATTCATCGCAGCGAGAGGACGCGGCACAGACTGAAGTCACCCACCGCCGCCGCCCCCTCTGAGGGCCCACCGCCTCTCTGTCACCACTCCGCCTCTCTGTTACCCCTCCACCACCCTCTCGTGTATTCTTGTTCCCTTTGACTTGAAGGCTCGTTCGGTGTTTTGAAAATCTTTCGCGACGCTTGGAAACTCGAGATTTACGAGGTAGATGCCCTCTTGACTCCCTTCTTATCTCACCTCGCCTCATAAGTTCATGTCACTCGCCAGTCCACTTGAGTTGATCATGTTCCGGCCAAATGGAGGAACACAGGCCCCTCAACATCCATTATTTTAAATTTTATTATTTTATTTATATATTTATTTTCTTACATTTTTCCACAAAAAAAAGCAACATAACCAGCTGAGCGCCACTCCACAACTGCCAAAACCCCTCCCCCCTCCTACCAGCCCAATGGACCACAAACGTGTTTTGTAAAATTCTCTTAACTAAGCCCTTTCTGAGTAAATTTACTACTAGAGGGTTTTCCATTTTTGGAGGTTCAAATGCCCGTGTTCCAAATTGAGTCCTATGACCCTATGTTTTCATGCAAAAAGTAAATCTCTCCGATTCGGCCCGTAATGTTTTCTGGGCTTTTCAAGGTGTCTAAATCAAAAATCTGCAAATTCTTACACACGGGTTGGTTATTCCTCGAATGGGGGAAACAGTGGGTGTGGCAGGTCCCAGACCCATTCCAATCGATTCAGGGTCCAAAAGTTAATGGAATATGATACCCCACACGCCTAGGCACCAGAAATCCTGACACATACAAAATGGGTGGATACATACCCATTTTGACCCATAACTTCTTCCGGTGGGTGCCAATCGTTCTGGGACACACATCATTGAATTCAGCGTCCAAAATTTAGTGGAAAATGATACCCCACACGCCTAGGTAGCAGAAATCCCGAAAACACATAATCAAATTGGGTAATAAATACCCAATTTGACCCATAACTTCTTCCAGTGGGTGCCAATTGTTCTGGGACCCATTTTATTGGATTCAGCGTCCAAAATTTAGTGGAAAATGACACCCCACTTGCCTAAATCACCCAAAATCTCGAAAATCAATTTTTCAAAAAACCCCTACCCTCTCCAAATTTGGTCCGATCGGGCTGAAAAGTTTCGATGACCCATCTCGGCTGGGAACAGACCCCTGACCCAAATATCAGATTTTTAGAAAATTTTCTACTACCAAAAACGGCGTGGAGAATGGACGGCGGACGGCGTACGGCGTACGGCGGACGGACATTGGCCTTTTTTGATCAGGACATCATGAAACGTCCAGAAAAAAATTTTGAGCCGAATCGGAGAGGTTGACCATTATCATGAAAACATAGGTTGATTATTCAAGGAATAACCAACCAAAAACGGTGCAAATCCTTACACAGGGGTCTGTTATTCCTCGGATCAGGAGCATGGAGACTCATCTCAATCGATTCAGTGTCCAAAAATTAGTGGAAAACGATATTATACACGCCTAGGTACCAGAAGTCTCGAAAATACATTTTTCAAAGTACACATTTCGACCCGTACCCCCTCCCCCCAAGTTCGGTTCGATCGGGCCGAAATGTTTTGAGGACAAACTAGAGTCGGAAACGACCTGTTGATTAAATTTTCAGATTTTTCTACTATCAAAACCGGCGTAGACGGCAGAGGGACATTTGCCTATTTTGATCTAGGCTTAGATTATATACATATATGTGATCTACCCCTTCAACCAGGGCCTACCTAGCTCAGGTCTCCATGCAGTTCACCCTTCCCCCACTCACTTTGACCTGGTGGTGGAAGAATCCGATGACGCAGTTAGTCTGATAAAAACGTTCGCCGGTGACAGGGAGTTCTGCGGCCCATGTTTTGTAATTACTTGATTATATTTGATTTTACAAAGTGCCACCTGACAAAAGTTATTGTGTAGTCCCTCTACGCTCACATATATATTAAAATAATATATAAATAATTTTACAGCTTTACATTTTGTGAATATAAATAATTTTACAAGTACTCTAAAGTTTCACAAAAAAAAAAAAAAAAATAAATAATTTATAAATAATTTTACAAGTACTCTAAAGTCAGTACTCGTCCGGCCGTTGCCAAGATAACACCTTGTCTGTGGCCGCTCTCTTATCTTACTTACATCCTTTTTCAAACTATTTACTTTCTCTCTCTCGCATTCAAAAGTTGTTTTGTTGTTCGCGTCTGAGATGCCTGGCTCATCCGATGGACGTGCACCCTCAAAGCGTCTCCGCACTGATACAATCTTATCTCCCAATCCATTTACACCATTACAATCGCTCGAAGATATGAACGTTGACCAGATACAGGTAAACAATTCTGCTGATAAACCGTCCACCGATCGCCCGCCTCCTATTTTCATCACAAATGCAAGCAATATCAACGTATTACTCGCAAGTTTAAATAAACTTAAATTAACCAACTATAAATATGTCACTGTTGGAACCAACAAGGTCAAATTCCTCTTCAGTACAGTCGACTGCTATAGGGCGGCTACTAAATATCTTGACGAAAATAAAGCGGAATATTACAGCTACCAAATGAAAACTGACCGTAACCTACGCGTAGTAATCAGAGGGCTACATCATACCTGTGATACTGCTCTAATGATGGAGGAATTGAAGGGACGTGGTTTTGAACCAGTCCAAATGTTGCCCGTTCATCATCCAGCGACCAAGACACCCTTACCATTATTTTTCTTGGACATAAAACAAAAACCCAACTATGAAAAAATTTACGAGCTTGACCGCTTGTACGGAGCAGTAATTAAGGTGGAACCACCTAAGCCACGCAGAACTATCCTCCAATGCACGAACTGCCAAGAATACAATCATACAAAGAATTATTGCCATAAGCCAGCGAGGTGTGTCAAGTGTGATGGGGTTCATCCCACAGCTAATTGCAATAAAGACGCTAAGTCGCAACCAGTCTGTGTAAATTGCGGGGGGCATCACACTGCCAATTACAAAGGCTGCCCAACCCATCTGCAACTCCAAAGAAACAAATTCCCATCTTCTATTCCCTCCTTGAAGGGTGTAGAATTTAGAACAAATGACAATGAGCATACCCTAAAAAGACAAAGTACTGTTAACGTCAGCCCTCCACACAATCGTACCAACTTATCATATGCAGCAGTCGCCCGTCAACAACAAACCTTGGAGATCGACCCAACCAGCATGATGCACCAATTGATTCAAAAATTTGATTCTCTATTAAACCTACTCACTCCTCTCATCCAGATGTTCACCCAACTCATGCCCACGTTGATTCAACACAAAAAATGAAGACCGCTCCATCACTCAAAATTGGCACTTGGAATGCGGGAGGTATAGGAAACAAGTTCAATGAGTTTTCACATTTCTTAATAATCAACAACGTAGATATCGCTCTAGTTACGGAGACAAAACTAACTGATCAAAGGAAGTTTTTTGCACCCAACTACGTCATATATAGAGCGGATCACCCTAGTAATACAAACCAAGGTGGATCAGCTATAATAATAAAAAAGGAAATAACCCATGATGAACTTCCCTCAATCATCGAGGACAATATGCAGGTGGCTCGGATCAAAGTGAAATTTCACAATCATATCTACCAAATTGGTTCCTTTTATTCAGCTCCAAAATATCGTCTTGTGCACGCTGATTTTCTTGGTCTGTTTCATGAAATGGGAACTCGCTTTATCCTGGGCGGAGACTTCAATAGTAAGCACCGACGATGGAATTCAAATGTGTCTAACCCCAGAGGGGTCATTTTGAACGAAATGGTAAGTAGACTGTCCTTAGATCCACTATTTCCAGCCGAACCAACATTCTTTCCTACAAATGGTCTCAGTCCCCCTGATGTGCTGGACTTCTTTATTACCAAGAGCGCTTCCCACATCTGCGCAAAACCCCTGGTGATGGCTGATCTCTCTTCAGATCACAGACCGGTGATGATGGATATCAGTGGTGGCCCTCCAGCTATCGAAAGTAACTCCCTCATTAGGCATCCGTTTGACCGGTGCCAGTATTCAAAAACACTCGACGAGCTAACCAACTTGAAAATCTCGTTGAAAACCCCCCAAGAAATCGACGCAGCAGTGGCCACGTTCACTAGAAATATTCAAACGGCAGCGGCTACAGCCTGTAAAACATCTCGCGAAAACAGAAAAACACATGGAATCCATTCTTTTTCTGGGAAAATTAAGCAACTCCACGACATCAAGAAAATGTGCAAGAAAAGGTGGGAGACCACCAGGGAACCCAATCTGAAGACGTCTTATAATCGGGCAACTCGTGACCTTAAGCAAGGCCTACGTGAGGAGCATAGCACTGCACGTATGGCCGAACTTACATCACTGAGCCCAAATGATGGAAGCCTGTGGAAGAAAACACGGCAGTTGACCAAGGAACGCTACGGAATACCTCCACTAAAGATTAACAACGTCTTCTATTGTACTGCTCAAGAGAAATCTGAATTGTTTTCAACCATCCTGGAGGAACAATTTCAGCCAAACCCAGTCGAAGATGACAATTTCAACTCTCTTATAGAGTCAAGGTTGGAGGAACCGCTGCAACTGTCCCCATTCTCCTGTTACTTCTCTCCAGGGCAAGTCAAGAATGCAATAGATCGCTCCCATACAAAGAAAGCCCCAGGATATGACTGTATTACCCAACCGCTGTTGAAAATGATGACTCGGAGGCCACTTGTGTTTTTAACACAAATTTACAACGCCATACTTCGACTTGGGCACGTCCCTTCAAGCTGGAAGTACGCAATAATTACAATGATACCGAAACCCGGGAAAACAAAGGGTGATCCAGCCAGTTACAGACCTATAAGCTTACTCTCCTTGCTGGGAAAAATCTTTGAACGCCTTCTACTACCGCATCTTCTTGAAACCCTAGAACCTGTTATCCCGGACACACAATTTGGCTTCAGAACTTCTCACTCGTGTGCCCAACAACTCCACCGAGTAGTTTCAGATATTCTGGGAGCCTATGAAAGCAAATCCGTTTGTCACGCACTATTTCTGGACACAGAAAAAGCTTTTGACAGGGTCTGGATCCCAGGGTTACTGGCCAAGCTGAAAGAGCTGCTCTCGGACAGTATGTACAGGCTGCTCAAGTCCTACTTGTGTGACAGAACCTACAGTGTGAGAGTTAGCCAGTCTGTATCCCCAATCCGACCAATCAGAGCAGGAGTACCTCAAGGAAGCGTTCTGGGGCCTGTTCTCTACCTCCTCTTTACTCACGACCTTCCTAGGTCTGATAGGGTATCAACAGCCCAGTTCGCGGATGACGTGGCACTATTGTCAACCGGGGACTTCCACAGCTCAATAAGTGAACTACAAAGTCTGGCCGAAGATATTGTCACATGGTGTCACCAGTGGAGAACAAAAATGAACCCAGCGAAATCCACTCTCATACAATTCACGTACAAAAGGAGTCTCCCTATCCCCGCGATCACCATGAACCAAGTTGATATCCCTCAAAAGCAAGTCTACCGATATCTCGGTCTACATCTGGACTCCAGGTTGACATGGAATAGCCATATAACCAACATCTTACAAAGGGCCAGACATAGACTGAGACAAGTTTATTTCCTCATTAACAAAAACTCACCATTACCTTTGAAGGAGAAAAGGCTAATATACCTAACCGTGATACGCCCCATTTGGTTATATGGATGTCAAATGTGGGGAGCAGCATCTGATTCTCAGGTCAAACGGGTACAAACTTTCCAGAACAGAGCACTCAGAGTCATAACGGGGGCCCCGTGGTACGTGAGAAACAGCAATCTCCATAAAGACTTAGCCATCCCAGAAGTCAAAGATATTGTGAAATCCAACTACCAACAACTACACGAATCTATGTCAACCCATCGCAACGTCCTCCTGCAGCAGCTATCCAGCAATCCTCCACCACCAAGGCATCTAAGACGACTGAAGCGAAAACGACCCCCAGACCTTCTGAATTCTTAAAATCTAGTCACAAAAAAAAAAAAAAAAAAAAAACTAAATTGCATGCATATTTCCTATTTACTCATTCAACTTATTATTATTATGTTTGTTTTTTCGTTCATACTTATTTATTAATATTTGTTCATTCACATCTATTAGTTTATCCCTTCAGTTCCTATTAACTATAATAATTATTTTTACATAAAACTCTCGTTCAACGTATTTGTCAACTCATTTTGTTCCTAGTAACTATAATTATTCCTATTAAAATTAAAACCCAAATCAATATGTTATTTTTTAATGTTTGTCGGACTCTTTTTCTAGTCACAATGTTATTTAAGCAATTATCATTATGTAAGAATCACGGGGACTATCAATGGATAGTACCCCCGTAACATGTGACACCAGGGGGTAACCCCTCTATTATAATATCCCCGCAGAACTGTAATGTAATATAAAATTACAATAAAGTTATCTTTAAATTAAAACAAAAAAAAAAAAAAAAACTCTAAAGTGTTTGTTCATCTTCTATCAAGGGTGAGTTGATAACAATAATAATGATGATTGATAATAATGTTGCAAAATTGCACCTGCACTGGTCTCCTGGGCAACTGGCTTTACAAGGTCAATGACCTGTAGAGGGCTAAGGGTCACTCTCAAACATTTGTGTGTCATATTGAATTGGCTGGAACCTTCCCGTTTGCTCGAGACAACACATTGAGTTCCCAGAACCAGGGAAGACTCGAGAAGGTTCTCAACCAAGAGAGCGAGCATAAAAGAAACCAAGGAACGCTGCATAGTTCAGTTCAGTTTGGAGTCTGAATATAGATGCTTCTAACTTATAAATTGTGCCATAAAATGATGGATGTTATAAAATAGTGTGACAACTGCCTTACAACTAGAATTGTGCCTTGTAATTGTGTAAGTGTGTGAACAAAGACAGTGTATTTGAGTGAACAATTGTAATAAATTATATTCAAACAACATAAATCGTTACAATAATAATAATGAATGGGTTCAAACCAAGTTTCTGAGTTTGTAGCTATCAATCCAAGAAGCGCCTGTAGGCTAACAACTTTTGAAATTGATTAGAACCCTTTGTATTTGATAGGTGTTTAGGGACGTTGCAAAATAACTGTGCAACTGTATTTTATAATATATTTATTCAATAGTTGCACAAGCGCCACGGTAAATTCAGTCGACGTAATGTTTAATCACTAACGTTGGGGAAGCGAATCAACGATGACGTCAACGGCCAAAGAGACAATCGGCGTGAAAAGGGTGTATGTAAGAGCCGGCGACGCAGGCCTCGAGGCCAGGCCGCACCGCTGTGCACTTTCCTGGGACGCGTTTTGTCTAAAATGCAAAACAAGAGATTATTTTCAAGTCTATAGTGGTTAGGGTTTTTATCAAAATGATCGCAGTTTAATCTCCATTCACATCCTTTAATCCGACGTTTCGCCAGATCCAGGCCTGGCATCATCAGGGCACATATTGGCGACCAGTCTTCAAATCCCTAGGATGATATACAAATCATCAGTAACATTGTGGTGTATTGTGGAACAATGGTGGTTCACCAAGTCCTGCTAGACCTCAGCGCAGTTATGATAAGGCCCCATATCTATTGTTAACTCTTATAATAGTTAGAAATTACCAAGTTTGAACTTCTTTGTTGATCACTTTTCATTATTAGAAATCAGTTATTCAAGTCGGCGTCACTGTGTTTTCAAGCCATTTACACTCATTTTGGTTGGTTATTTCCTGAATAATCGACCTATGTTTTCATGCAAAAATTCAATAACTTCAATTCGGCCACATTTTTTTTTTCTGGACGTTTCAAGGTGTCAAGATCAAAATATGCAAATGTAGGTTCGCCGTCCACACCGATTTTGTTAGGGATTTTTTTTCTAAAAATCTGAAATTCGGGTCAGGGACCCGTTTCCGGCTCTAGTTGTTCCTCGAAAATGTTCAACCCGATTGGAGTAAATTGGGGAAGTTAGGAATCAAAATCTATTTTTTGAAAAATTAATTTTCGAGATTTTCGGCGATCCAGGCGTGTGGGGTATTATTTTTGACTAAACTTTGGACCCTGAATCGATTAGAATAGGTCCGGGACACACCACACCCACTGTTTCCCATATTTACCCCTAATCGACATTATCGATGACTTAGGCGATATCGTTTTCCATTGATTTTGGACGCTGAATCGATTCGAATGAGTCTCCATGCTCCTGATCCGAGGAATAACCAGCCCCTGAGTACAAATTTGCAGCGTTTTCCGTTCAGAATTTCATTTTTCCAGCCTAAATTTCAGGGGATACTTTTTGCATACCTAGTATATATATATATTCGTTCTGTGCCCTGGCAGCAAAGACAACTGCAGCCCTGAGTCGACTAATGTCAAACATTCAAGGACCTAGACCGTGTAAGAGACAACTATTAATGTCAGTTGTACACTTCATCCTGCTATATGGGGCAGAAGTATGGGCGGATGCTCTGAATGTCAAATGCCATCAAAAACGGATGATCACAGTGCAAAGAAGAGGGGCGCTTCGCATTGTGAGCGCCTATAAGACAGTATCAGAACCAGCCGTGCTCCTCCTGCCATGAGTGATACCAATACATCTGCTTGCAAGGGAGAGGAAAAGGATGTACGAGCGACGGGAAGAGGAGCCCTGGCCTCAATTAGCCAAACAAGAGCGGGAACACACACTCGACTCCTGGCAGGAAATCTGGGAGACAGAAACAAGAGGAAGATGGACGGCTCGACTGGTGCCCAATATACGTCCCTGGCTAGAGAGGAAACACGGTGAAGTTAACTATCATATAACGCAGTTCCTCTCGGGTCACGGGATGTTCTATCAGTATCTCCATAGGATGCGTATCGTGGAATCTCCAGGATGCCTACATTGCACCAACGAAGAGGACAGCGCTCAACACACATTCTTCGAATGCGAGAGGTGGGAGAGAGAGCGATGGCAGACTGCAAGGGAGCTAGAAATGACCAGCCCTCCCACTCCCGAGGATATGATGACCAGGATGCTCGAGAGCAAGTCAAAGTGGAATGCCGTGGCAGGGTACATCCAAAACATCCTGGAAGGCAAGCTCGTCGAGGAAAGGGCAAACGGGACCAGCTAGCAGACAGAAATTGGAACCCAGCCTGAAGTAATGTGTCAAACAGTTCCGGGCTGGGCCCCAACGTGGGAAAAGGAAGTGAGGTTTTTAAGTGGGTAAAAATCTCCACATACCCGGGTCTTTGGTGAAGAGCTATTAATAATCGTGTTATTGTGAACTGTACCAACGTGTAGTGATATCTCACCCTAAAAAGTAAACATTTAAAGTGACCAACCCTATGGCTTTTCTTTCGCCCACCTTGAACGATCCTGACTTAGAAGAGGGTGAAATTAATGAAGCTTTACCAACCAGGGATCTTCGAAACACGACATATATATATACATATTCGTCCTGTGATTTTTTTCCCACTACAACGACGTAAATTTATAACATACATTTTTTTTGTAAAAACGTTTGAATAACTTCTCTGTATTTTTGTTTAGAAACTGCAGAAGTCAAGTGGTATTGTTCCTAATTTTTAGTTTTCAGTGCAATAAATTTATTCTATTTGGAAAATGACTACTATTCTATCATGGTGATAGCTGAAACCTCTATATTTTACTAGAGTATACTTGCTACTTGTTTTTTAGGCGTATTCAACGCAACAAAATGTTTGAAAACAATGTCCACCTTTACAATGAACAACTTAGAAGACAAATTTAGAAAAACAACTGGTGTTGAACCACAACAGAACAGACTGCTCTAAAAGTAGGTACCTACCTAATAGGGCTGCTGTGAGATACATTGCCATAACAGTGATAATGGGCCTTATCACGACTGCCCTGCAGCCTAGCAGGACTTGGTGAACTAATGGTGCAGTTGTCCAGACGTTTGTGAAGGAGAACAGCTAATGCAAACAATGCTGGGTTCTTCTTCAAGAAAGGGATTTAACGACAGACAAAAAACATTGTTCAAATTTTGTTGTGGTTGTTCAGTAGTTTGTATTGAACCATTGCAGCATTCTAACTGAAATAGATCATTCAAGTAAGAAACAATTAATGGCCAAACGTAGAATATTTTTTGATCAACTTGCTTTTATTTATTTTTGGTCTTGTTGCGTTGAAAATAATTTATTTTAATCTCTGAATCTCAGGGGTTCACTCGTTGGGTTCACTATACAAGTGACAAAAGGTTGCCTTCGAGAGAATGAACCGCATGAATTCTAGTCTCGTCTCGATTCACAACGGTCTATTCCATTTCAACGAGTTCCAAGTAGTACAAAGAGTTGGGAATAAAAGACGGCACAATAAAATCTAATTATACGGGCCCCAGGAATGTAATCAAACCGGAGTTCATTTTGGCAAGAAGACGCGGCAGCGTCGGAGACTCTTTAAAAGTCAGCTTTTAACCCGCTAGAAAAGGGACTTTCTCCGAGTTATCGGGTGCAGTCTTGGCACGAACCGCGGCCGTCATGCGGGTTAACCAGGGACAAGTTCAATGAAGTCTTCTCTGAGTAATGTGAGGTTTGGTCGGTTTCCGTGCTTCACTCAAAAGAATTGCGTTCTCTTTTGTATAATATTCACCTCGCTCATTCTCAGCCCCGGACGCAAAGAAAATGAAACTATGAAAACTCCAACGTATTGTACGACAGACAATATATACTTCCTATTCACATATTTACATAAAACGATGCCACAAAAATAAGCAAGTAACTCATTTTTGGACGACTCTCGCCTAATGATGGGTACAGGCCCCAAATCTTCGTCCGATTTAGTATATTTCTCTTGTCTACAGATTTGATGCACTTTGGAGTGCAAATGTTCTTTTTTATCAAGTTAATTTTTTCCCTCTTGAGATGTGACCCCAACTACAACATGCTGTTTTTGGAGACACGTATGAAGCCGCTATCTTTGCAAACACTTTGCGCGGGCATTTCAATATTACATTCATAAAGTTATGAAGCTACCGCCAGAGTGTCTGCCCGATTATCTAGCCAACAAATGTATAGAATTGAATGTATATTGGGCCAGAGAATGGGACATCTTGAGAATAATTTACGCAATCTCATTAGCAAAAGACAATGACTTGAGAGAGTGGAAGCGATTAATTGATGTTAGCATTGAAAATATCTAGGCAGTTATGAACGATGAGTTTTGGTTGGCTACTCCTTGAATAATCAACCTATGCTTTCATGTAAAATTTCAATCTCTCCGATTCGGCCTAAAATTTTTTCTGGACGTTCCATGGTGTCTAGATCAAAATAAGCAAATTCCGTCCGCCGTCCACGCCGACTTTGACAGTAGAAAATTTTCTAAAAATCTGAAATTCGGGTCAGGGGTCTGTTCCCTGCTCTAGTTGGTCCCAACTTTTTAGTCCTATCGGACCAAATTTAGGCGGACTAGGGGTCAAAATGTGTATTTCGGAAAATGGATTTTCGAGGTTACTGGTACCTAGGCGTGTGGAGTATCATTTTCCATTAGATTTTAAACGCTGAATCCAATGAAATAGGTCCGAGACCGATTGGCGCCCTCTGGATGAGGTTATGGGTCAAAATGGGTGCATATCTACCCATTTCGAATGTATGTTTTCGACATTTCAGGTACCTAGGCGTGAGGGGTATCATTTTCTACTAAATTTTGGACCCTGAACCGGAATGGGTCCGGGACCCACCGCGCCAAGTGTTTCCCATGTTGAAGAAATGAGTCTCCATGCGCCTGGTCTAAGGAATAAATAAACCCGTGTCAAAGAATTTGCAGCGTTTTTTTTTTTTTTTTTCTTTTAAACATTTTAGACTTTAAATATAATATATATTATATATATTAATATATCTTAAATTTATACCCACCTCTTAAATCTCCTTGACAAGTTTCATAATAACCATGCCGATTGAATGAGAGAGACACACACGGACAGATGCGGCCTTAAAGTGAATTCCGCGAAAGACAAATTTAATTTCAGTGTTAGGCTGGCCGTCCACTGGACGCGAATTCGCGCGAAGAGGCGAAGAGAATCAAACATGTTTGATTCCAAACGCGCGAACCTGGCGATGGAAATCGATAAATCGATCATGGCGCTTGCAGTGGACGGGGTCCTATACGAATAATAGTGTTTGTTGAGAGGCGAACTCTTCGTTTGAAATCGCGTACTTCGCCTCTTCGCGCGAATTCGCGTCCAGTGGACGGCCAGCCTTAACGGTTTTCACGACTCCTCTTCTTAAGAAAACATTTTTAATTTTTCTCTCCGCAAAATACCGATAAAGCAGAAGTAATACGGGCAATGGATTTCAATTAGCACTCTCGAAAACTCCCCCCTTTTTTAGATGGGCCGCTTACTTTCAGGTACTTTTTTCGATTAGAGGTAACAGAGAAACACTTTTTGTGTGCTGAGTGTAAATTTCGTAGAACGGAAGAGTTCGTGCTTTCCCTCCTTCAAGACCGTCGAGTCTTGCGGGTTTGCCGTAATATTCCCACCGCTTCGCAGATCGTGTCATTACAGTCCCTCTTGTCCCGAATCTAAAGCCAGGTTCATATCCACGCAGCACTTTAGCGTTGTGGAAGGAGTAAGCGACGGCGGAGTGACGGCCAATCACGAGCGAGATGAAAGTGTTACTCAAAGTGTTTGCAATTTGTTTTACTAGCGTCATTTTTTACATATTGACACAACCCCCCCCCCCCCCTTACCGTTAATTTTCCAATTTATCGCCGCCGCTAGTCTTTCGTGTAATAACCTCTCAAACCCAAAATATCTTACGTAAAAAAACAAAAATTAATCCTTTTGTTCTTCAATCACAAAATCGACTTACATATCGGATTTCCATCATGCAGGAGCCATCTCCCAGAGCGTTACTCAGCATGCTGGGAATCGCATTGGACTGTACCTGCAACGAGATTGCTCATCAGAGGTTCAACAATGACATGATTGGGGTTGACATTCAAATTGGATTGAAATTACACGATTGCAATTTATACCGAAGCGGTGTCTTCATGTTTGTGTAATCCCAAGGTTTAGCTCGACAAATTCATCAACCCCAATAAAGACAGTTACGTCAAAAGTTTTTGAGAAATTAACCCTAAAATAAATTAGATTAATACCACTGAACAACGCTGAAAATTCTTACACACGGGTTGGTTATTTCTCGGACGCATGGAGACTCATTTCTTCAATATGGGGAAAATGGAAACAGTGGGTGTGGCGGGTCCCGGACCCATTCCAATCGATTCAGAGTCCGAAATTTACGGAACATAATACCCCACACGCCTAGATAGCCAATAATCTCAAAAATCCATTTTTCGAAATACAAATTTTGACCGCTACCCCGCCCAAATTTGGTCCGATCGGACTTTTTTTCGTTTCGAGTTTTGAGAACCAACTAGAGCCATAAACGGACCCCTCACCCAAATTTCAGATTTTTAGAAAAATTTTTGCATGAAAACATAAGTTGATTATTCAAGGAATAACCAACCAAAACGAGTGCTGTATCAGTATCGACAAGGATACGGGTCCTGAGACGATCGGTGCCCACCCGAAGAGGTTATGAGTCAAAAAGGGTATCTATCTACCCATTTTGAAAGTGGGTTTTCAAAAATTTTATTTCATGTTTTTTTTTAAATTAAATTAGATTTGCTCTGCCGTCTACAATTCTGTGCTCGATATATTATAATGGCATTTTACGATGTGAATGGTAATAAATAATTTAAAATTATGTTATCTTGCAAGCGTGCTATGTGATGATAAACTATCCGTGTTTATCGGGTGGATACCTCATAATTATGTTAGAGGAGGCCTTCTTGTAGTCACAAAAACGATTGAGGATCGAATGAGCGTGCTGAGAAAAAAAAATATTGAAGCAGCAAAACAGTTACGGAAGCCTGCAATGCCGTGTTAAAGTTTCCATTACCTTCAACGTCAAAACTTGGGAAGCCTCGAAAGGCCCTCAAAACGTATTACTGCAAGCGTCGTAACAACAAAACTTGACCACCACGACGGGAATTTCTCAAGAGGCGAAAATGAAGGGCCGGTTTATAATCGACCGAAATACACAAAGGGGCTGGTGGTGGTTGGGGGGTTGAAGGGTTGGAAAAACAGAACAAGGGTTTGGTATGCCGCCACGCTCAGAAAGTGGCTGGGTTTCCTTTTGTTTCTTGTTTCTTGTTTCCTTCGGTCTTGGGTGTCAGAAGTAGTTGTAGTTAGAAGTTTGTTTTCAAGAAGTTCGGTTCCTTCCTTTTATTATTGTTTTCGACGGGTATCACCCTTCTTTTTCTTCCATTTCGGCCTCTCTAGAAAACTAAACATCCTTCTTATAAATACGCCGAGGGCCTTTAAGTTGGCACAAACTGTGCGTCAATTTCAAATAAGGGTCGTTTTACAAAGGGTAACATGAGTTTGAGTCGGAGAATGGCGAGTCGTGATTATATATATATGATCCTTTACCCCTCGGTACGTGGGAATTTGTCAAGAGACCCGAACGAGCTAATAGGAACATCGATGAAAGAGAGAAGAACTTTTTGTTAACTAAAAGGATCTCTCCTTAACCAAAGTTACAAACTGCGATGAGTTGCTTTAGCTTTCAAAGTGCGATTCCATCTGCAAAACGTTCGCCCACGTCCGATGCCGTAATCCGGCCAGAGAGAGGATCGGAAAAGTTCTTCCATACGATACACTCACTTCTGACTCAACACAACATATTCACTTCAATCTCTCAATTATCAATAAAATGAAACTGATAATATAGTTGCGAGCTCGCACCGGCGCCGGTCAAATGGGCTGCTGGCGTCGCAAGGTCAACGACCTGTGGAGGATTAAGGGTCTCGAACATTCGGGAACCTCCCCATTTGCTCCAGACAACATGTCGAGTTCCCAGAACCAGGGAACGTTCTGGAAGGTACTCGACCAAGAGGCAGCAGGTATAAAACAGACCCACGAGCACTGCCCAGTTCAGTTCAATTCGGAGTCCGGATATAGACGCTTTGGGTTATAAATTGTGCCGTGCCGCGTTATAAATAGTGCAACAACCGCGTTACAACTGTGTATTGTGATTCTGTCATTGTGTAAGTGCGCGAATGTGAACAGTGTATGTACTCAAGTGAACGATTGTTAATAAATTATTTACTAAGAACATAAATCGTTACAATATAAACGCTGGTAATTCATTCACAGGGATTGGTTTTTCCTCAGACCAGACGCATGGAGGCAAATTAGAATCAAACAGCGTCCATAACCTCTTCCAGTGGACGCCAATCAATCCGGGACCTGCTTTATTGGATTCAGCGTACGAAAGTTAGTGGAAAATTATACCCCACACGCCTAGGTCCTAGAAATCTCAAAACCACACATTCAAAATGGGTAGGTAGATAAGGTAACGGCACTAGTAGTTGACCATGCACTAGTAGTTGACCGTTTCAGGGGAAAAGATCTAAAATAAGGTATATTTTGTTCTGTTGTGCGTGCAAACCTGCTTAATAGAGGCTACTGTCCTTGGTCAACACTGGTTATCAAGTAAGAGATGATAAGCTTATCAGTTGAATAATGGTGGACAGTGAAAGTGGTGAGGTTGAACTTTTGCTCCTTTTACTCCAATTCGTTGTTGTTCTTCTTAAGAGCTGGCTTCAGTTTTTGGGTATGTACGCTATATTCCTTTTAACATTTCTGTTTGGCAATGAAATATTAGTTCATGTCATGTTTTATTAAGCAAAATCATGTGTGAATTTCGTTGTTTACTCGTTTCCTTGATCACTATTTTGGGGTGGTCAACTACTTGATGAAAGAGTGCTGATTTTCAGAAGTTGACCATCGTGGTCAACTACTGATGTTATAAAAAAAATCATTTATGGCGTAGAAATGAGCGCATGTTGAAGAAGAAAAGTATTTTGAATATCATCACGAATTGCCAAGTCCCCAAGGTTGCCCTTTCCAGAAGATGACCACCATGGTCAACTTCTGACACAACCCATGGTCAACTTCTGAATTTCCTTCTTACAAAGCATGTACTTATTTATTGGCTTGCTTTTCAGATATCATCATGCCTCCTACAAAAGGAAAATTTCGCGATTATACAGAGGAAGCTATCCAAAATGCCGTAAATGATGTACTGCTTCACAAAACTCCAATTAGAGAGGCTGCCAGGAAGTTTGGTGTGCCTCGCACAACTCTCAAGTATAAAGTGGAGGGGAAACTTCCAATGGAAAGGTAAAATTATTTACTTAGATGTGTACCTACTATTTTGTATTTCCAGCCTTTTCATACTCTGAACCATGTTATACATAAGTACCTAATATTACACTTATGTTATTGTTTTTCCAGGACGATGGGGCCACCTTCCATTTTAAACAAAGCTGAAGAGGAAGAAATCTGCAAGTGGATTATGAAAATGGCTGCAGCCGGTTTCCCAGTCACAGTTGGAGAACTGACGACGAGTGTGAGAAAATATATTACCGAATTGAAACGTCCAAATCCCTTCAAGGATGATACACCAGGCAAGACCTGGGTTAAATCTTTTTTAAAGAGGAATAAAAGTATATCAACACGCGTTTCCCAAAATCTAACTTCGTCAAGAGCGGGAGTCACCACCTCTGATCTACAAAACTGGTTTTCAGAAGTTCTTCAATATTTAAAACAAAACAAGCTCGACATGATCCTCAATGACCCTGCGCGGCTTTTCAATTCAGATGAGTCTGCTTTTTTTTCTCAACCCTAAAGGGACCAAAGTGCTGGTAAAAAAAGGAGAAAAAACTGTCTATCAGCAGGTTAATGCTGATGAAAAGGAGTGTGTAACAGTTCTAATAACAGCTAGTGCAAGTGGACTTGTTGCTCCTCCAACAGTTCTTTTCAAATATAAACGTATCCCCCAAGACATTGTTGACAATTTTCCAGGAGCATGGGGTTTTGGTAAGACTGACTCTGGCTGGATGACATGCGAGGCCTTTTATGAGTTCATTGCCAATATATTTTACCCTTGGTTGGTTGAAAAACATATTGTGTTACCAGTTATATTGTTTATAGATGGCCATGTATCACATTTAAGCTTTCAAACTAGCCAATTTTGTGATAGCCATGGCATCATTTTGGTGGCACTGTATCCCAATGCAACTCATCTGTTGCAACCCATGGATGTTGCTGTGTTTAAAACGCTCAAAGAGGGCTGGAGGAAGAAAGTCCACGAGTGGAGAACGAACAATCTTGACGCCCCAACATTAAAAAAGAGAAATTTCCCAAAGTTATCCTATTTTGACGCATAACCTCTTCGGGTGGGTGCCAATCGTTCCGGGACCCATCTCATTGGATTCAGCGTCCACAATTTAGTCGAAAACGATACCCCATACGCCTATGTATGGGTATGGGTAAATTGATGGTGGGGAGGGGGTCAAACTGTGTTTTTGGAAAAATTAATATTCGAGATTTTCGGCGATCAAGGCGGGTGGGGTATCATTTTCCTCTTAATTTTAGATGCTGAATCCAATGTGACGGGTCCCGGGTCGATTGGTGCTGCCCCGAATAGGTTATGGGTCAAGATGGGTATCCGTCTACCTATTTTGAATGCGGGTTTTGAGATTTTGTGTACCTAGGCGTGTGGGGTATCATTTTCCACCAAATTTTGGACGCTGAATCCGATGAGACGGGTCAAGGAACGATTGGCGCCCACTGGAAGAGGTTATCGGTGAAAATGGGTGTCTACTCACCCATTTTGAATAAGTGGTATTGAGATTTCTGGTACCTAGGCGTGTGGGGTGTCATTTTCCCCTAAACTGTGGACGCTGAATCGATTGAAATGAGTTTCCATACTCCTGGTCCGAGGAATAACTAACTCCTGTGAATGAATTTGCAGTGTTTTTTCCCAATTCTTTATTACATTCCTCTGATTATGGTTCTCGGCGTAAATAATTCAGCGGCTCTATCGGTAATGGAAACCAGTGGTCAAACATCTCGTAACGACTGTGTCCAATCATGGCTCCGACCAAATTTATCAATTCATCCGACATGTTCAGCCAACTACCACGTGAGAATAGACTGTATTTCCACCGTTTATTGTAATTGGATAACATTTAAAGAGGAAATAGGTTTAGACATAATCGAAAACTCGTTGTTAGATGAACGCTAAAAAGGGTTTGGTTTACCTCGTTCGTCGTGTCGTCTTTGTCAACCATCAAATCAGGCATCGACCTCATGGCGGTGACTCCAGCCAATACCACAAGCAAAAATGCGATAAGTTCTCTCAACATTCTGTGGAAAAAATTTCCATATTTCTATCATATCATTATCGAAAAACAATTACCTGGTTTTTGGAACATTCTGCATGGATAGTGTATAGAAACAGTCTAAAACAAAATATTTTCTCGAGGAACGTCAAAACCACTTTCTGAAGATTACAATTTCGTCGATGGCTTATGTAATGTACAATAAGGTGAAAGGCAGCGATATCCTCTTCAGAGGGTAATCGAAAAATGTCAACATGTAACAGGTCAATTCAATTCATTTATTGTTGTTTCAGGTAACTTAAACTTATAAAACGGGAGTTCAGCCACTTTACAAATGTTTAGCAAGTACAAACTACGTCTAAAAAAAACTAGGTCCCAAGAGTCACATAAACATTATTAATGCGTTTACATTAGAAATTATTTTGGTAATAACTTTGCTTTCTCTGAAGAATCTATAATATTAGTAACAATAGAACTAAAACTAAAATGGTCCTTATAAAATTTAAAAATATAATACAAATCGCACGTACTATGGTTTTCATCTTGAAATATTCTTTCACTTTATCACTTGTTCTTCCAGGTTTCAAATCGTTGATCTTAGGTCCTTGACGTAACGGGTCGTAATCGCCAAAATTCAATAGTATCGTGAACAACCACATATTGACCCGCAATATTTTTTTGCCCTGCTAGTGATCAATTCGGATTGTAATGTGTGAAAGTGCAGATCAGTCGGATGTAGAAGCATTACTTTGCCATAGTCCGATCGGCCCAAAACCAGCAAAGAAAACGCTGCAAATTCGTTCACAGGGGTTGGTTATCCCTCGGACCAGGCGCATGGAGACTCATTTAGATCAATTCAGCGTTCATAACCTCCTCTTCCAGTGGGCACCAATTGTTCCAGGACCTGCTTCATTGGATTCAGCGTCCAAAATTTAGTGGAAAATGATAGCCCCACACGCCTAGGTACCAAAAATCTCGAAAACACATTCGAAATAGGCAGATAAATACTCATTTTAATCCATAACCTCTTTTAGTGGGCGCCAACCGTTCCGGGACCCGTCTCATTGGATTCAGCGTCTAACATTTAGTGGAAAATGATACCCCACACTCCTAGGTACAAGAAGTCTTGAAAACCCTCTATCGAATTGGGTAAATAGATAACTATTTTGACCCGAAAACTATTCCGGTGGGCATCAATCGTTTCGGGACCCTCGTCTCGTCGTGTTTAGCGTCCAAAATTTAGTGGAAAATAATACCCTACAGGCCTGGGTCGCTAAAAATATAGAAAATTCACTTTTCAAAATAAACATTTTGGCCTCTTATGCTCCCAAATTTGGTCCGATTTGACTGAAAAGTTTCGAAGACCAAATAGTGGCAATGACGAGTCCCTGACCAAAATTTCAGATTTTTAGACAATTTTCTCAAATTTCTACTACCAAAAACGACGTGGATGGCGTGGAGGGCACCATGATATGCCCTAACAAAAATTTTGGGGCAAATCGGAGTGGTTGACATTCTGCATGAAAACATAGGTTGACTATTCAATGAGTAACCAACCAAATCCACCATTTTTAAAAACGAAACTAGTTCTGCATGAAGTTTGTATCGTTTCTTCAAGGTTTGTATTTATTCATTTATTTAGTTTTTCAACGAATTGCTTGTGTGAATTTCTTTTAGCTTATAATTTAATTCTTAATTTATTACTTTATAATTCCTCATTATAGAATAGAGAGTTTCATTTCACCGTTACAAGGTTGAAAAACAAATTTATTGGTATAAAAGAAAATGTCATGGTGAAAAACGTATGTCTCGTAAACGAAAAAAAGTAGCAAAACAAGAAACATAAATAGTTCTTTGAGGAATTTTAACATGGAATCATGTTTTAGCGATGGATCCTCCTGCAAAAAGTGAGATGAAAAAATCTGCAAATTCTTACACACGGGTTGGTTATTCCTCGAATGGGGGAAACAGTGGGTGTGGCGGGTCTCAGACCCATTCCAATCGATTCAGAGTCCAAAATTTAGTGGAATATGATAGCCCACACGCCTAGGTAGCAGAAATCCCGAAAACACATATTCAAAATGGGTGTATCTATGGGGCACTACGACACTAATTTACTAATATAATATTGAGAAAACGTAGGTAATTTAGAAGGCTATAATAATTGTATTAAATTGAATTGACAGGTATGAATGACAGACAGTAAAAACAATTGTAGGCAACTGCTCAAAATTGGTTGCTAAGTTTGACAGCTGGTTATAAACAACAGGATATAGAATAATATGACGATGTGTTTTGCTTGTCTATTCGGCTGAAGTCACCCACATGGGTAATAAATACCCAATTTGGCCCATTACTTCTTCCAGTGGGTGCCAATTGTTCTGGGACCCATTTTATTGGATTCAGCTTCCAAAATTTAGTGGAAAATGACACCCCACTCGCCTAAATCACCCAAAATCTCGAAAATCCATTTTTCAAAAAAACATTTTGACCCCTACCCCCTCCAAATTTGGTCCGATTGGGCTGAAAAGTTTCTAGGACCCATCTCGGCTGGGAACAGACCCCTGACCCAAATTTCAGATTTTTAGAACATTTTCTACTACCAAAAACGGCGTGGACAATGGACGGCGTACGGCGGACGGCGGACGGACATTGACCTTTTTTGATCAGGACATCATGAAACGTCCAGAAAAAAATTTTGAGCCGAATCGGAGAGGTTGACCATTATCATGAAAACATAGGTTGATTATTCAAGGAATAACCAACCAAAAGTGACATGAAAAAGTGAGATGAATTTCACTTACAACCGAGTCGTTGCTAGGGAACATTTAAGGAGTTCGTCGTGATCATTTCTATAATACAATG
The DNA here is from genome assembly GCA_019603395.1 of Cyrtorhinus lividipennis. Classification (NCBI taxonomy): domain Eukaryota; kingdom Metazoa; phylum Arthropoda; class Insecta; order Hemiptera; family Miridae; genus Cyrtorhinus; species Cyrtorhinus lividipennis. The sequence goes on from CM034001.1 coordinate 10,479,223, forward strand.
AGAGCGAGGAGCTAAAACATGATTCCATGTATTTTACATTTTAGCCGTCAGGTTCAAAGTAATAACATCCGGGGGGTGCAGGGGTGCGGAGCCCCCCGCCGAGGCGCGAAGCGCCGAGTTTTCTACTTTTTTTGAAACACAGAACCATTACTCACTAAGCACATTCGAAAGCCAAGGACACTGCGTAGGAAGCCTACAAGTCTTAAGTAGCCCCTACACGATCAGTTTTACTGACAGTCTGGTCCCTCAGTTTTACTGAAAGCAAGTGGTGGCGCTTCATTCAACGCTTCAGTCAATCTGTCTGTGTTCATACGTAGTCGAGTTTCTGTGCTGTCGTATTGAGCTTGCTCGCCGCGTTTTGCATCAAGGGCATTGCTTTTTTTTTCAGTATGCCTTCGAAAAGTGATCTGGGCTTCCTTGCTTTGACGATTATAGCGTTGAAAAAAAAGAAGAATGACCAGAAGAGGAAACGACGATGGTCGAAGGAATCGTACAAGCTGAGAAATGGATTCACTCACGATCGTCTCAACCAACCAACCAAAAATTGCTTGAACCAAACGATTATAAAAACTTTCTTCGAATGAACGAAAAAAGTTTCGATAAGTTATTGGAGTTGGTGCGGCGAAAAATTGAAAAGAGTGACACAGTTATGCGAGAATCTATTCCCGCGACACAGAGACTGTCAATAACCTTGAGGTACCTAGCTTGTGGAATGGACTTGGAGAAAGTTCATGTCTGCGATTGCTCCTCAAACACTGGAAGTGATCATAATGGAAACTACTAGAGGTATGTATCCGACATGTTTGGTGCCGCGCTCGTGACTGAGACGAACTGACTCAATCAGCCATTTACACGATCAGTCTGCCACTTCAGTCAGTCCGAAATTCAAGGTTTCTTTCAATCACCTCCCAGCACTGACTCAACCATCATTCACGCCCCTAGACGATCAGTTGCTCCTTCAATCACCTCGCGTCAATCTCGGAGGGACCAGACTGTCAGTAAAACTGATCGTGTAGGGGCTCCTTTAGTGGCGAAGCCATGGTGCACACTTCAGTAAAACCCCTCCATGCTGAGGGTGGTATGACCCAGAAACCTCAGCTCGAAAGATGGCGCATTTCGTGATGAGGTGCCGAACCGTGTCAGGTAAGCCAAGGTTACACACCTGACATGGTTGAGCCCCGGAAAAGGTGCATTTGAGCCGGTCCAGGGTGATGCGGCGACGTATCTTCCTCCAGCGCAGCGGACTTGAGTCAATGTCCTCGTGGTGAAGAGCGGGTAGTCAAGGTTGAGGTAGGAAGCACACTGTCCTTTGAGGGCGTTTGGGTTTCTTTGGGAGAAGTTGTAATTCCAGCAGTGAGCCAGCTGCACATCCACCTCCCTAAGTTTCTTTTAGAGGTTTTCAACAAAAGTGCTCTTCAACTCCTTCAGATTTTCTGCAACATCCGCCGTACAGAAACCGAAGTCTGCCTGCTCAAAAAAAAACTCTCCATCTGCAGTACCCAGTTGTGTCTGCGGTCAGTCAGGCTAGGAGGGAGTTCCACTAGGCAGTTGAAACATATCCAGGGGAGTCTGTCGTCACCCATCCTCATCAGCCTTATCCACCACATGTGGCTATTATGAGTTTCAGGTGTAGGAGACCATGTTCAGTTCGGACCGAGTAGTCCGGCGTTGACCATCAAAGGCCATCCACTCTCACCTGAATCCGCTCAAGCACGTCAGCCTGGCAAAATGACCATGTCTCGCAGGCATAAAGAGCCGTGGAATCAATCATTGAGTTGAAGAGAGCCCGCCATGTCTCTGGTGGGTTGGACCCAAATTTGAATACAATAGACCATATGCAGCAACCCCCTTCGAAGCAGCCAGCTTTGCGTGATCTGGAGAAGAGGACTCCCAGAAAGAACTCACGACCTCGAGGCAGAGGAGTTGTAGGTTGGGATTCCAAAAAATATATTCGATCATCAGCGCAGAATCGAGTGGCTGATCCAAATTGACCACTCTCACGGTATTCGTCCTGGTATTAGTCTGGTTTGGTGTTCTCGAGTACACAATTCCCCTCACAAGATGAATCCGGTACTAATGAGCTAGTTAACCCTCCGACGGGCGCAATATGATTTGTAGCTTGGTTGGGTGCAATTCATCTGTGAGATCAAGTACACCAACTTGCATTCAATTTCTTTGTAATAAGGAGACAATATTTCCGAGCCACTCAAGTTTAATAAAATATGTATTAAAACATATTATTTTACAATAGAAATAAATTTTATAAATATAAAACAGTTTTATTCAATTAAAATTGCGATTAAATGAAAGCTTTAGTTTTTTTCATTAAATATCCACTATAACTAGATCGATAGCCTGTTATATTGATATTTTCAAAAATTATGAATTAAAATTAGTACTTAAAGCACAAGAATGTTTGATAGCTCAAAGAAAAGTTGGAAAGTAAACACAGCATAAAAATGTAAATGTACAAAAGTTAAAAAAAAAAAAAAAATAATAATAATAATAATAATAATAATAATAATAATAATAATAAACTAACATTATTGTGTAATAAAAATAACCTCCCATAATTTGCTAATGCTATCACACGTTGAACAAAATTAGGATATCACTTGTACTATTCGGAATCGATTTCAGCTTTTTAGAAATCTTCCTGGAAACAATATTCGCATCTCACAGATTAGTTCAAGATAAATGGTTCAATAATAACGTTCAATAATTAAGTCTATAATTCATAATAAGTAACATTAAATGATAATATAAAAATTAATACACATAAATTTGCGAACAAATGAAATTAATTAACTTACTACGTGATCAGGCGCAATTAATCTCACAGATTCAAACGTCTCTGGTGGCATTGGAGAACGTCCTGGATCTAAAATGGTGATAGGGTTGGCGACCATGGTGGGAGTTGTGCTGTGAAAAATTTGAATTCTCGCCTTCCCTCCCAATTCTAACTGAGCGCAGTTTCGCTGCCTTCCGTATCTCATCGATTGCCACCCATCGATCTGTCCGGTGCTGCCACCTGAGCGAAGTTTTCCTAAACTGGCGTCTTCTGGCGATCTTATCAGCCTCCTTGTGCTTGTGGTACCGTACCGTTCCGATTCCGATGTTCTGATCTAGCTTTTGTTCTCCCGTTAGCAATTTTTGCTTTTGGGTGCTCTAATAAACTGTTCGATTTAAATTCCGTTCTGCTTCATCGACGTCGTGGATGGTCTGCCGTTTATCGCCATCTGTCTCGCAGTTTCGGATTACCGCTCTACCGCTATCGTCAATGTCGCCAGAACCTTGTGGCAAGGACGACTCGAAAATACCTCGTCTATCGTTTATCGCCATCCGTCCCGCAGTTTCGGGTTACCGCTCTGCCGCTATCGTCAATCGTCGCCTGTCGCCCGTTTCGTCCAGGACATCGTGCAAGACAACTGGAAAATATCCCGTTCCGTCTCATTCCCTATCCCGTTCCGTATCGTTTCCCGTCTGTTTCCACCCAACAAACCGGTAGGACTAAAATTCTACTCTAAATTTCCACGGCCGTCGGAAACAGGTAAAATGTATCGTAGCTGTATGTATCTGTGCTAGCTAGCAGATAAAGACAAAGACTGCTAGATAGTCAAGTAACGTTTAATTTCCCTTTGCTAATTTTCTATTTTTTTTTTGCAATTTATCGTCTACTGGTTATACCTGTGACAAGAATACCCTGAGAAGTATCGGCTTTCGTTTCTTTTTCTTTTCTTTTTTTCCTTTAAACAGAAATAAATTTTATTCTTTTCAATTTAATTCAAGTTCCTTCTTTCCCTGCTCACATTATTTAAATATTGCCGAGGGTTCATCCCCACCTGTCTCTTGTCTACGTCACAGAGTCAGGAAGATAGGTGGGAGAACAGCTCTCTGTTGTGAGTCATGGAAATTTGATAAACCAAAACAAAGTCTTCTCATCTCACAGATTAAATGCGCCCGTCGGAGGGTTAAGAAATGTTTCAGGTCGATAATTTCTCATTTCTCTCAATTCTGTTTTTAGAACGATGGCGAATACAGCTGACGATGATTTTTCCCGTCGTTAGCACTTTCGAGATGTTCTACTCACCGAGAACTACCTCCCATCGCATTCGATACCATCGACTTTACGTAATACTATTTCATCCTCCTCTAGCTTAAGATTCATTAGAACCCTCAAAGTTAGAGAAGATTCGACTGTTGAAGTTTAGCAATTTGCAGAAATGGTAAGCGATTAAGTTCACTAAAGTGAAATATGGGCGTAATTCGCGCATGCAGTTCCTTTTCAGAGCTTCCCTCCTGCAGGGGTCTTCATCCCTTATCGCTCCAACTGCTCAACGGTAGGTACCTGGAGGCAATCAACCCTCCCGCGTTATCGCCACTCATCATCTGAACGCTTAATCCTCTTGACTAAAGGGAGAAACTACCTAGGGTAATAAGCCGTGAGGAGCTTTTCAGCCATGTTAAGCGGAAAGTATCATTTTCGGACCCTTGATCACCTCAATACCGCATCTAAAACTCAATTACCGCGATTTCCAGAGACGTACTAACTTCAACATCGATCAACCTAATTAGAAAATTAGAGATAGGGCGATAATAACTCATGATTAGATACACATACCTTATTTTGGTCTCTTCACCCTTCACTAGGTGGATCGATCAGACCAAATTCAGGTGGGGTAGGGGTCAAAATGTGTATTTTGAAAAACGGATTTTCGAGATTTTCGGCGACCTAGACGTGTAGGGTATCATTTTCCACTAAACTTCGGACGCTGAATCCCACAAAATGGGCCAATGTACGATTGGCAACCACCGGAAGAAGTTATGGGTCAAAATGAGTTTATCTACACATTTCGAATGTGTGTTATCGAGATTTCTGGCACTTAGGCGTGTAGGGTATCTTTTTCCACTAAATTTTGAACAATTGGAATGGGTCCGGGTCCCGCCACTCCCACTGTTTCCCCCATTTTCCCCATGTTGAGAACATGAGTCTCCATGCGCCTGGTCCGAAGAATAACTAACCCCTCTGAAAGAATTTGCAGCGTTTTAGAAATACACATTTTCACACTGACCTCCTAAATTTGGTTCGATCGGAATGAAAAGTTTCTAGGACTAACAAGACCCAAATCCGGGACACTGACCAAAGTCCCAGATTTTTCTACATCCAAAAACGGCGTGGATGGAGGACAGCGCATGGCGTACTTGGGCGGACATTTAGCAAATTTTTCTGATTTTAATTTAGACACCTTGAAGCGCCCAGAAAAAAACGTTCGGGCCGAATCGGAGAGATTGACTTTCTGCATGAAAATACAGGTTGATTATTCAACGAATAACCTACCGAAAACCAACATTGAACTAATCAAATGAATTTTTTTCCGGAATACGAAACCTAGGTTATCAAAAGCTATGATATTTTTTTATTATTATATATATATATTTTTTTTTTTTAATATGTACTTGTACATGAAAATATTTGTCTGGCTGGTAAAATTAATAGTTATGATTGTGGCGTTTAGATGCGAGCATTACACTAGTTTCCCTCAAAAATTTAGCGAGTGCCTGACGCCTAGCCACTGTAGACTAGTAGCATTCACCATAGATCCGTCTTTAGGCAAACCTGTGGCCAAAAACGGTTAATCAGGCGTCTAGTTTAAGGGCTCTTGAGAGCGGGACAGAACCCTCGAGGTGAAACAGAGGAGAACAAACCGAATGAACGGGTTCGAAAACAAATAAAGGGACAAACCAAAACAAATAGAAGCAAAGGAAATTGCCAGGGATTTACCACGGACGGATGGCGCCTCCGACCGAACAAAACGAATCGAATCAACGGTAATGGAACAAGGTGGGCGGGAGAGAAGTGATGTAGGGAATGCTGTAGAGACGGCAGGCTTTAGCGAGTGGGAGTGCCGAATAGTAATTTGAGGAGCTAACAATGAATAACGATCTAACAAGAGAGTCCTCCCATTTGCGACTGCACGGTGGTCGTGAGGACGTAAAGTGGTACGTGACTCGGGCGTTGTGGTTGTATTGAAGGTGGTCGACCGGATATTGGGTACAAGCTTTATAAGAAGCCCCTCTTCCTCCCTTCGGCACACGTTTTATTAGCTCTTAGGTGAGAGAAATAAGAAAGAGGACGATAAGGGAGCGTCTGGCGCCCTGGTTACAACATTTACACAATCGAAGAAACCTCAGATCGAGCCGAAAGACCACAAAAATGAGCATACTCCAAGTTGTCATAAAAAGAAAAAAGAAAAAAATTTCAAATGCACACTCAACGTAAATGGGAAACATCAACCTAAACAGTTCAAGAATTATTTAATGAAAACACTGCAAATTCATTAACAGGGGTTGGTTATTCCTCAGACCAGGCACATGGAGACTCATTCCAATCAATTCAGCGCCCAGAATTTAGTAGAAAATGATACCTCACACGCCTTGGTACCAGAAAGCTCGAAAACACACATTCGAAATGGGTAGATAGGTTCTCATTTTGACCCATAAACTCACCCCATTTCATTGGATTGAACGTCCAAAATTTAGTGGAAAATGATACCCCACACGCCTAGGTACCCGAAATCTCAAAACCTACAGTCAAAATAGGTAGACGGATACCCATTTTGACCCATAACTTCTTCATTGGCGGTGGGCGCCAATCATTCCAGGACCCGTCTCATTGGATTCAGCATCCAAAGTTAGCGGAAAATGATATCCCACACTCCCAGATCGCCGAAAACACATTTGACTCATTAGCCCCCTCACCTCCCCTCAAATTTGGTCCGATCGGGCTGAGAAGTTTTGAAGACCAACTAGAGCCGAGAACGGACCCCAGACCGAAATTTCAGGTATTCAGAAAATTGTCTACTATCCATGTCGGCGTACGGCCTTTGGATATTTGACTTAGATAATCAACCTATGTTTTGATGCAAAAAGTCAATCAATCTCTCCGGCGCGTCCGCCGATTTTGGTAATAGAAATTTTTTTAAAAATTTGAAATTTTGATCAGCGATCCGTTTGCCGTAAATGCCGTTTGTAGTTGGTCCTCAAAACCTTTCAACCCGATCGGACCAAATTGGAGGGAGGGGGCGGGGGGAATTTTGTCCATCAAGGTGTGTGGGGTATTATTTACGACTAAATTTTGGACGCTAAATCGATTGAAATGAGTCTTCATGCGCCTGGTTCGAGGAATAACCAACCCCTGTGATTTGATCTCGACACATTGGCCTTTTGCATGGAAACATAGGTTGATTATTCGAGGAATATCTAACCAAAACCACCTTCAAAATTCTGTTGTCCCTTTTCATCGGAATAAACAAGACCGAAAATTAAACTGAAACTTGACTTGACTTACGGCATTTTGATCATATCACACAGCGTCCTCTTCGAATTTCTCTACGGGTCCTCAAATTGGTCGAGTTTGTCCGATTCGTTCGTTTATATATCCTTCACTTGAGTGACTTCACTCGTTCAACTTCCCCCTCCCGTTTGAAGTGAAACACTTCAAAGTCTGCTTGTCGTCGGAAATCCCCCTTTCCCTTGGAAAAAGGGGATGGGAAAGCAATTAAACAAATTAAGTCAATTAACATCCCTTTTTGACACGGTTTAATCTGGGTTCTTTGAGGTTTTCCCTACCAATATTCTGCTAGGAACTACTATTTTTGAAATCAAATGTTCATTAAAATCATCACAAAAGCGACATTCAACTGCAATTTAGAAGTATCCTTCAATACTTTATCAGTCACTTGACGGCTATTAAAACGTAGATATCATTAAAATTAATAGAGGGCCTTTGGATTCTCAACACCTTCTCTCTCTTAGATTATGTTGGACTTCATTATTATTGGGAATAAAATACATAAGGCGGATCTCAAATCAATGGTTTACTATTTATTCATTTGTATAGAGTTGTGTAGTGTTTTATAGTGTTGTAATATACAGTGTTGTAAAGCGAATTTAGAAAATGAAAAAGCTGCAAATTCATTCACACGGGTTTGTTATTCCTCGGACCAAGCGCATGGAGACTCATTTCATCAACATGGGGAAAATGGAGGAAACTGTGGCGGCTCCCGAACGCCATAACGATTCAGGGTTCAAAATTTAGTGGAAAATGATACCCCACACGCCTAGATACGAGTACCAGAAATCTGGAACACGCACATTCAAAATGGGTAGATAGGTACATATTTTGACCCTCAACCTCATCCAGAAGGCGTCAATCGTTCCGAGACACATTTTATTGGATTCAGTGTCCAAAATTTGGTGGAAAATGACACCCCAGACGCCTAGGTACCAGAAATCACGAAAACCCACATTCGAAATAGATAAACCCATTTTTACCCATAACCACTTCCGGTGGGCTCCAATCGTTCCGGGACTCATCACATTGGATTCTGCGTCTAAATTGTAGTCGAAAATCCACATTTTGAAAACACATTTTGACCCATTATCCCCCCCCCCCCCCTCTCATTTGGTCCGATCGGGCAGAGAAGTTTTGAAGACCAACTAGAGCCGGAAACGGGTCCCTGACCAAAATTCCAAATTTATAGACAATTTTCTACTTGAGTCTTCTATTGTTGAAATTACCATGGGACCATTGAACTTGGGCATTGAATTCAGGAAAACGAATTGAAACCAAGAGTTGAGTGGAGTAAATTCTTCTTTTAGAGCTGTATAGTTGTAATAGTTGATAATTGAAGGGCTACAAATTTAGTACAAAATTATACTTTAATCTAGATAGTGTAAATTAGTGTTAAGAGTTGAAGAAATAAGTTGTATATTGATTTTTTCCAAGACACTTATCTGGTGACGATTTCGTTCAAGGGTTAAATCCCTTATTTCGATGCGTAGGTCGAGACTATACGTAGCTGTCCAATATTAACTTAGGATGTGATAATGGAAGGGACTGGAACGTGAAAACCGGCAAATGAAAACGAACCGGCTCATGGTTTTAGACTCATCAAAGCGTGGGCAACTAGGAAAAAAAAAGAGGAAGTTCTTCTTTTTGCTTGGCCTTTGTAGGAAGGGGGTGCTCAAAAAGTGTATAAAACTAATACATTTCTAAAAGAGGCTCTCGAGACTGTGATTGTAATCACCTGAAAATTTATCTAAGCTTCACCTCCTCTTCACGTTTATTCAACGTTGTACTTTCCTCAGTTAATTTCGGATTCCCAAAGCTAAACGGTCGTTTTCGAACTGAGTCGGCCTCAGGGTGTAAAAGGTCTCAAAACAGAACAACGGATCCCGAGAAAAAAAAATAACCACGTTGACTGAGCGAGATGAAACAAAGAAATAACCAACCAAAAAAGAGGAATACTAACGGAGGAAAGTAAATGAAAGAAAGATCCCCTTCTGAGTAAATGGGTGCACAGCTTGAGGCGATGTATTCTAATTTGTAGCTCGATCCAGATGAAGCTTGACCTCTCTTTAAAACCATTTTGCCATTATTTTTAGGGTTACGATTGAGTTTAAACCCTCTACAGGCCCATGGGTGAGGGGAGGGGGGTGTAATTGGCGAGAACGACTCGCAATAATCCTAGTGGTTTGAATCTGAGATGAGAAATTTCAATCACGAGGTTACTTTTTTGTGAGCTACCCACTAATCTAACTAATTTTATCAGGACATGGCATAGGTTCAGGAGAACAAACTTTGATGTCCACAAAAAACATTGCAAATTCTTTCACTGGGGTTGGTTATTCCTCGGACGGGGAGCATTGAGACTCATTTCTTTAACATGGGGAAATGCGGGATTCAGTGGGTGTGGTGGGTACTTGACCCATTCCCATTCCAGTGGAAAATGGTACCCCACACGCCTAGGTACCAGAAATCTCGGAAACACATTCGAAATGAGTAGATGAGACCCGTTTTGACCCATAACCTCATCCAGAGGGCACCAATCAAACCCCGACTCCATTTTGGTTAGTTATTCCTCGGACGGGGAGCATTGAGACTCATTTCTTTAACATGGGGAAATGCGGGATTCAGTGGGTGTGGTGGGTACTTGACCCATTCCCATTCCAGTGGAAAATGGTACCCCACACGCCTAGGTACCAGAAATCTCGGAAACACATTCGAAATGAGTAGATGAGACCCGTTTTGACCCATAACCTCATCCAGAGGGCACCAATCAAACCCCGACTCCATTTTGGTTGGTTATTCCTTGAATAATCAACCTATGTTTTCATGATAATGGTCAACCTCTCCGATTCGGCTCAAAATTTTGGTTGGTTATTCCTCGAATAAACAACCTATGTTTTCATGATAATGGTAAACCTCTCCGATTCGGTTCAAAAATTTTTTCTGGACGTTTCATGATGTCCTGATCAAAAAAGGTCAATGTACGTCCGCCATACGCCGTCCATCGTCCGCGCCCTTTTTGGTAGTAGAAAATTTTCTAAAAATCTGAAATTTGGGTCAGGGGACTGTTCCCGGATGAGACGGGTCCTCGAAACTTTTCAGCCCGATCGGACCAAATTTTGGGGAGGGGGGGAGGGGTGTCCAAAAGTGTTTTTTGAAAAATGGATTTTCGAGATTTTGGGCGATCTAGGCGAGTAGGGTGTCATTTTCCACTAAATTTTGGACGCTGAATCCAATGAAACGGGTCCCAGAACGATTGGCACCCACTGGAAGAAGTTATGGGTGAAATTGGGTATATATTACCCATTTTGAATATGTGTTTTCGGGATTTCTGCTACCTAGGCGTGTGGGGTATAGTTTTCCAATAAATTTTGGACGCTGAATCCAATTAAATGGGTCCCAGAACGATTGGCACCCACTGGAAGAAGTTATTGGTCAAATTGGGTATATATTACCCATTTTGTATATGTGTTTTCGGGATTTCTGGTACCTAGGCGTGTGAGGTATCATTTTCCACTAAATTTTGGACGCTGAATTCAATGATGTGCGTCCCAGAACGATTGTCACTCACCGGAAGAAGTTATGTGTCAAAATGGGTATGTATCCACCCATTTTTTTATTTGTCAGGATTTCTGGTGCCTAGGCGTGTGGGGTATCATATTCCTCTAAATTTTGGACCCTGAATCGATTGGAATGGGTCTGGGACCCGCCACACCCACTGTTCCCCCTATTTGAGGAATAACCAACCCTTGTGTAAGAATTTGCAGATTTTTTTTGGGTTCAGCGTCCAAAATTTAGTGGAAAATGATATCCTACACGCCTGTATCGCCAAAAATCTCGAAAATCCATTTTTCAAAAATACATTTTGACTCGAAACGCCCAGAAAAAAATTTTGGGCCGAATTGGAGAGATTGACCTTTTGCCTGAAAAAAATAGAATGATCCAAAATTGAATTGTTCTTCACCTCTGTTATTTATTAAAAGGCTAAAAATTCAACAAAAATGTAAGCCCCCAGGCTTGCTGCCTCCAGAAGGCCAGAAGGGAGGGAGCATGCGCCAGGATGTGCGCGCAACTCCTGCCCAGACGTCGCATTTTGGAGAGAGGCCCAGCACTCACTCATTGCTAAGGTGCCCAACCGGGCGGTCGTGCCCCTCCGACTGGGGGGCCCAAAATGTTGGAGTCATATATTTTTGTAATCCTGTCGTGCAAGTGCAACTCACTCAGTCCATCCTGGCTTTGTCCTGTGCTCGCTCTGAAGTGAACTCTGCTCCCGTGCTGAAGTCGACCAAAGCTGTAATATTGTGTTTCCCCATGAGATAAAGGACTCAAGTTAATAAGCCTCGCTGTGTACCTGCGGGACAGCGAGCCCCCTCCTGTTTTTCCTTCGACGTCGACGCCGTTTTCGTCAGCCGGTATCGTTGCACTTGTTCATTAAATTGTATTTCATGTATCATGTATTAATTGTACATTTTATGCTCCACATGTCGTCTAATTTACTTTGTCAAATTACTTTGTCTTGTACCAATTCTAGCCCAGGTTGAGGCATATTTTCCTTGGCAACGAGTCCTTGTTTTCAATTATAATTTGGTTTGTATTAATGTATTTTATGTTCATCCTTGGTATCCCTAGTTGCTCAGTCGTAAGTCTTGGACTTACATCCTGTATCCTCTCGCTAGGTCGCTTCCAAATTCTCCGAAGAAACCCGAATTAAATTATTAGTAAATTCAAACTCATTTTAATTCGAGAGAGGCTTACAAAAATACAGTATCATTTCTATAAATGCAAAAATAATTAAATTTTAAATTTAAACTTTTACATTTACATTATTGAGCATCATACTAAGCAATGAAGGAAATAAGGAGTGTAAACCTGGTATCTAAAAGTATTATAGGAATATGGCATTTTTACACGGCAAATTTAGAGGTTGTACTGTCAAAATGATGCATCAATTTCTCTCTTTACGATATCATCGATATTTTTTACTACAAAATCCATAACCGTTTTACTAAACAGGAAAAACATCTGTACATTTGCACTCATTTTCTCTTTTTATTTTTCATTCTGGCACTATAAAACTGCGTGAACACAACCTAATATTGCTTCCTGGAGTGTTGTATTTTTGCTGAGGTTTGCATTCATCAATTAATTTTTTGAAATTATTTTAGAGTGTACTATTATCTAAGAGCCAAGGATCTGAGGAATCCACAAAAAGTTCCAGTAAATCAAGTTGAACACGAGGAAAGCGAGTGGGAAGACGATTCGCGACTGGGTGTCAATCCATCTGGCAATCTCTTGGGGCGTCATCGTCAACAGACCGGAAGCTTCGTCGTTCGATTTTTTGACGGGTTTGACGACCGACGACCTGATGGTATTTTCGTCGTCGGATTCCTCGTCAATGACGATTTGAGGGCTCGGCCGGTTGAGGCGTATCATCGGAATTGACTGTTCTTCGGCCAACAATTTCTCAACTCGCCGTGTAACGCTAGTCCTGAACTCCGAGTCTGTCAGTTCCTGGAGTAGAGAAAGTAAAATGGAGTAACAGTACTTGCAGAAGAGCTCACCACTTGACAAATGGTTAAAAAACTGCTTACAAAATAACTATTTATAGTCTCAACAAATGAAGTTGATCATTTTTGCAAAAGCATTTGTTGAGTTTGCTTTTCTAAGCATAATTGTAACAAAGAAGGGGGAAAGGAAAGGCAAACTGTTGAAATGTTGAGGCCAAATGTTGAACATGATCCTGTAATTAAAGAATTCCACTTGCAGCATTGTGTAGGTTTCGCATTGTGCCCAACAATAACCTGATTGTTAACACTTGACTCCTGGCAGGAAATCTTTGAGACAGAAACAAGAGGAAGATGGACGGCTCGACTGGTGCCCAATATACGTCCCTGGCTAGAGAGGAAACACGGTGAAGTTAACTATCATATAACGCAGTTCCTCTCGGGTCACGGGATGTTATATCAGTATCTCCATAGGATACGCATCGTGGAATCTCCAGGATGCCTACATTGCACCAACGAAGAGGACAGCGCTCAACACACATTCTTCGAATGCGAGAGGTGGGAGAGAGAGCGATGGCAGACTGCAAGGGAGCTAGAAATGACCAGCCCTCCCACTCCCGAAGATATGATGACCAGGATGCTCGAGAGCAAGTCAAAGTGGAATGCCGTGGCAGGGTTCATCTAAAACATCCTGGAAGGCAAGCTCGTCGAGGAAAGGGCCCAGCAACGACGGGAACTTCAGGCAAATGGGACCAGCTAGCAGGCAGAAATCGGAACCCAGCCTGAAGTAATGTGTCAAACAGTTCCGGGCTGGGCCCCAACGTCGGAAAAGGAAGTGAGGTTTTTAAGTGGGTAAAAATCTCCACATACCCGGGTCTCCCCCCCCCCCCTTCTCTTCCCGATATCCTACACAGATTATCCTCACCTTCCTCAAAAAAAAAAAAAAAAAAAAAAGTAGGCCGCGACGCGATTGTTAAATAGTTGACCACTCACGGCAGCTCAATTGCTTCCTGCACCAACTACCCACCTAGCAGGAGGAGGATCAACAACAACAAGAACTAAACAAGTTGAAATCCTTACTTTGTTGAGATATATGATCTACCCACCTTGATAGAAGAAAAACCTCAAGAAAATATAGAAGATAAATTACTCTTTCATAAACAACAAGCTATACTAATTTATAATGTCATATTAAAGTAATGCAGTCCACTTCGCAGTTGTCGACACTGCAAGGCCATGTTTTCTCCCATCTGATGTTTGGCGTCTGTTGTGAACTCATTGAGAAATGAATATAATACATAAAAGTGACGAAGTGTTGTTAAATTATCAAATCCAGTATTATTCAAATCAAATCAAATATTCATTTATTGGCAACAACATATATTTTACCACAAACCAATAGAGAACAAAAAAGGTAAAATTATATAAATTTGAAAATTTAACATAACTCAAATAAATACCATTGCCCACCGAAGAATAAGTTTAAAAAAACTTGTGCTCTTCAGCACAAGTATTCATATTCATAGATCATAAGGTAAATAAGAAGTGGTTTGTTTCATGTGTATGAAATTCAGAGAAGAAACGATAATCTGGCGGGGATAAAAGAACAGTAGGAATGACGGAAGCCCATCATAGTATGACTCGCCTCCTCCCACCAATCGCATCTTTAGTTGGAATACCAGGCAGACTGACATTCGCGCAACCAATTCAAAAACGCTGCAGGGGTTGGCTTTTCTTTGGACCAGGATTTTGGGGAAAATTAGAGAAAACCGAAACTGTATGAAGTCCCAAACTCATTCCGAACGATTCAGCGTACAACAGTTAGAGGAAAATGATATCCCACACGCCTAGACCAGAAATCTCGAAAACCACCATTCAAAAAAATCTGCAAATTCTTACACACGGGTTGGTTATTCCTCGAATGGGGGAAACAGTGGGTGTGGACACCCAAATGGGCACCCATTTTATTGGATTCAGCGTCCAAACTTTAGTGGAAAACTATACCCCACACATCAAGACTGCAAAAAATCTCAAAAATCCATTTTTCGAAATTCACATTTTACCCCTACCCCACCCAAATTTGGCCCGATCGGGTTGAAAAGTATCGAGGACCAACTAGATCCATGAATGGACACCTGACCAAAATTTCAGATTTTTTGAATAATTTCTACTACCAAAGTCGGCGTGGATGGCGGACGGACATTTGCTAGTTTTGATCTAGACACCTTGAAACGTCCAGATAAAAGTTTTTGGGCCGAATCGGAGAGATTGACTTTTTGCATGAAAACATAGGTTGATTATTCAAGGAATAACCAACCAAAAACACATTTTTGATTTTGAAATCGTTTAAATTTTATTTTCAAGAAGGATGTCCGTGTTCGTGAAACGATTTCATCTATAAGATGAATATTTCTGTTAATTGTTTAATTAAAGTTGAAAAAAGATTGGAAAAGATTAACTTAGCTCGCAAAAAGCATGTATCCAGAGAACATGAACCTTCAACCACACCATAACTTCTCTACTTACTTTGATTGTCTTCATCTTGGGCTTGTTGTACTTCCCCAAAAAATGTCTTCTGATTTCTGGTGACGACGGCACTGACGACGATCTTCTAGCCGTTCTCCGCCCGGTGACTTTTTTGGGAGACACTGAATACTGTAAAATGTATTTGCCGGTCTTCTTCTTCAATTCGACTTTCTTCGATCTGACGGAATATAGACTTGAAATGTCATCAATTATTTAGTGAAGAGAAATGCACAAGAAACGTATCTGGAGAGACTTTGTGAGGAGGACTTTTTAAGGGACATTCCGAATTTGAATTCAACGACTAGAAGTTGTTCCAATTACGGGTAAACGTTTGGAGAAGAGGGAGAGAGAAAGGAGAGGAAATTATACCCCACACGCCTAGGTAGCAGAAATCCCGAAAACATATTCAAAATGGGTAATAAATACCCAATTTGACCCATAACTTCTTCCAGTGGGTGCCAATCGTTCTGGGACCCATCTTATTGGATTCAGCATCCAAACTTTAGTAAAAAACTATACCCCACACGCCTAGGTAGCATAAATCCCGAAAACACATATTCAAAATGGGTAGTAGGTATATACCCAATTTGACCCATAACTTCTTCCAGTGGGTTCCAATCGTTCTGGGACCCGTTTCATTGGATTCAGCGTCCAAAATATAGTGGAAAATGACACCCCACTCGCCTAGATCGCCCAAAATCTCGAAAATCCATTTTTCAAAAAACACATTTTGACCCCTACCCTCCCCCCCCCCCCTTCCCAAATTTGGTCCGATCGGGCTGAAAAGTTTCGAGGACCCGTCTCGGCAGAAAATTTTCTACTACCAAAAACGGCGCGGACGATGGACGGCGTACGGCGGACGGACACCGACCTTCTATTTAATATAGATATAAATAATAGTGACAATCGAATTGTAAACGAATACGATGAGGCTATGTCAGCGCTGGGTTTCATTCATAGCATTACAGAGCCCACAAGGGTCGTGGATTCTTCTGCCACCTGTATTGACCACATTTTGGTCAAATCTGGGGGCATCCTTTTCACTCCGGGGGTGGTACAATGTTTTATCACGGACCATTTTGTCACAGCGCTGGCTTTTTCGTCTGATATTTCCGCCAGATCAAAAGAAGTTGTACGACGAGTTATAGACGATGAAGCTCTTCAATCTAAACTCCGTAGTCACAATTGGTCGCCGGTGCTTGTGGAGGATGTTGATGTTTCTGCGGCTTGCCTTGTCAACAGTATTAGGGAATGCATTGAAAGTGTCACAAAGGAAGTTCGTGTTGGAGCTGGGCAGAGGAATCTAACTCCTTGGGTAACGCAAGGGTTGGTGACCTCAATGAAAAAACGTGACAAACTACAAAAAAAACTGAGGCGTCAACCTTTCAATACGCGTCTTAGAGTTCACTTTCTCAAATTTAGAAACTTGCTTAGGGCTCTAACACGTTCGGCTAAACGAGCTTATTACGAGAAACAACTCAATGAGGCGGCTGGTGATAAGAGGAAGGAGTGGGGCGTGCTAGACGAAATCTTAAACCGCAATAAGAGGGAGAAAGAAGGGTGCCCATATGTGTCGGAGATTATGAGGAGGGACAATTTGATAATTAATGATGCTAGATATGAAACGTGCAACACCTTAAATGAATACTTCACATCCATTGGTAGTTGCCTTGCTAATGAAATTATTAATAATCCTGCTTTGCGTACTAACCTGCCACCAATACACACGCCTACCACGTTCGTAATACCCCTGATGACCGAGGAATCTTTTTTTAAGGTTGTTAAGCAAATAAGGGGAAATTCCGCTCCGGGACCCGACGGTATCCCAGCCAAAACAATCAAAAAATATGCTCACCTATTAGCCACCCCTATTGTTCACCACTACAGGCCAATTTCGATGCTAAATATCCTGGGGAAAGTGTTGGAGAGATGGGTAAAAACCTGCTTGGTCCAGTATCTCGAGTCAAATCGGATACTGAGTACCGCCCAATATGGGTTCAGGGAGTGTCGCAGTGTTGACGATGCCCTGTTCCACATTACACAAAACCTTTACAGGGGCAGAGATACCAGGTTAAAGTCGGCAATCGTCTTCCTAGACTTGAAGAAGGCATTCGATTCAATAAATAGGACTCTTCTATTGAGGCGCCTGGAAGAGGTGGGTATATTGGACGGTTGCTTGGAGTGGTTCACAAGCTATTTATCTGGCCGAACGCAGTTTGTTGCCGTTGGTGATACAACCAGTGAGGAAAGGCCCATAGAGTTTGGCGTAATTCAGGGTAGTACTCTAGGACCTGCACTGTTTTTAACTTATATAGATCGCCTCGCCTCTCTTTCCCCAGAGGGTGACATTGTCCTTTTTGCAGATGATGCAGCTGTGCTGGTGTCGGGTCCCACCTGGGAGGTGGTACTGTCTGAGATGCAGTTGCTGTTGGCGCGGGTTAATGGGTGGTTGCTTGGGAATTTTCTCTCGCTGAATTCTACCAAAACCAAGTATATGCTCATTGGCGGTGGTGACGTGCCGCCTCATGGAGACCTCAGGATCCATTCGTGCGCTCCTGGTGCACCATGTAGCTGTATACCGCTTGAAAGAGTAGATAAATTTGAGTACTTGGGAGTTTACATTGACTCGGCACTTGTATGGGACCAACATATCTCCTACTTATACACGAAGCTTCGAAAATTTGTCTACTTATTTTACCATGTGAAGCCATATTTGTCAGGCGAGAGGGTGAAACTGTTATACCATTCATTGGTCCAGTCTCTGCTCCAGTATGGAATAGTGGTGTGGGGTGGGACATTTTTCAGCCACCTGAGAAAACTGGTTATTTGGCAAAAAGCAATTCTCAAGGTGATGCTGGGAAAGTCTAGGAGGTACCCCAGCCATTTGTTGTTCCAGGAGATAAAGGTTTTCACCATAAGGCAATTGTTCATCAAATGTTTGATTTTGTACTACCACCGGAATCCGTCTGTTGTAAATGCACCGTATACCCACACACATTCAACTAGATTTCAACTTCTGCAGAACGTAGTAAATCCTAGAATTAATTTAACATTGACTAGTAGAAGTCCGCAATATTTACTACACATTGTCTACAACTCTCTGCCCCGTCATATGAAAGATCCTAGTCAAGTCACCCGCGCCACCTACAAAAAGTTAATTTTTTCATGGTTGATTAACCTCGGTCCGGAGAATATTGAAAATATGCTCATGAGTTTATATGTGTAGACTACGAGCTAGAAGATTATATATATATTTTTTGTTATTACTTTAATTTATTAATTTTCTCATTTTGTATTTTTAATTTGTCGGAGAACAACTCAGGCCCGTCAATTCAGGCACTGCCTACAGACGGGCCTTATTATTCGGGTAGTTTCGGTTTGTAAGTGGTCTCTTGATTTTTGTTGTGAATAAAATTTCTTTCTCTCTCTTCTCTCTTCTTTTTGATCAGGACATCATGAAACGTCCAGAAAAAAATTTTGAGCCGAATCGGAGAGGTTGACCATTATCATGAAAACATAGGTTGATTATTCAAGGAATAACCAACCAAAACGACGACGTTGCGGTGGAGCATCTTGCGAAACCAAATCTCGCTATTTTTGTGCTAAAAGCAATATTGGTTTATGTAATAACTGTTTCAAATCTTACCACAATTTATAAAACTAAAGAGTTTTTAAAAATGCTTTTACACAGAATGCCGTTGTTAGAAATAGAAATTGCGCGTTGCAACTTTAGTAGGTACTACTATTTTTAGACATTTTTCTTTCAATAATATATTTTTCTTTATTTTTTTTTATATTGAGCGAATGTTAGTATGTACCTATCTAGCAAAAATAATAAACCACTTTAGTCCAAAGTTCTGTCTTTGATTCGGAAAATCTACCACTTTTAGCCGTTCTGGGAGCAACGTACTGCCCAAGGAGTGGGCAACGTACCATAAATGGTACAGCTAAATTTACCTCAATCAAATTGCGTAAACATCCAAATAATGGTATGTTTGCCATTAGGAAGGTTCTTCTAGATGGAATCCATTGGAAAATTTGACTTCAATTCATGGAATCTAATTAAGGCCACTACTGGGTTTGGGTCTGTTCTCTGGGCGTATTGACGGAGGAGCGGTCTCTCCTGGCCCAGATTGGTCTCCGGGTCGCAAAACCAGGCTCCCGCACACGTGGCCTCTTTTGGGTCCCCTTCACGTCAACCAATTATATGCTGCACCCTCAGCCGTCTGCCCCGCACTGCTAACCATCTGCTCGCTGCTGCAGATATGGATCTGCCCCCCCCCCCCTTCCTCCATCCTCAAGAGACGCTTGCTAGACGCTGTACTTACTCCCCGTTGACACTGCAACTCCAGTCTTTCACTAACTCTTGAACTCCCTGTGGTTATTCATTGCGTAACTTCTTATTCTTATTATCTTATACCAATGTTGACTCGACCAATATATTGTAAACTGGGCTCGTTCCCGTGTAGCATAAACAAACAAATAAATGAAATGAAACGAAAAGTAAACAGCCAAAAAGAAAGCACCGCTATTGGGTCCACGAGATCTTTCTGGAGAAAAGCGTGTTTGAGGAATACCATACGTTATTTTCGGATTTGTTGGACGAAGGGATATACCTCACCTATTAATTATTATGGTTCAGAATGGTCGGGTGTCAACGCAGCTTTCTGCCTCCCTTCTCACCTGTGGCAGCGCAGAATACACAGAGTTCGCAAACTTTACCAAAAATCAAATCAAAACAAAGTTGTTGTGGTTGTTGCAACTATTTGCCTGTACCGACGACGCCCACCAAGTCTGAAATCCGCCTGCCTATCGTCCACTGGAAACGGGCCGGTTTACGGGGCGGGCCGGGACCCCTCGCCCCGCCGCAAAAATCCGCCTGGGGGCGATTGAAGAATGCGATGACGCCCGCCCTGATGCGCCCCACCTCCAGTGGGTGTGACTGTAGAGGGGATCAACTGGACATACATTTTGATTCAACTAGGACGTTCCACAACCTTTTCTAGTAACATCACGAGTCTTAAACTGACAGTATTGGACCAGCACCGCTTCTCCGAACAAAATTGCATAATTTAGTAACTCACTCTCGTCTAAAAGTGGTGTTGACCAGTGCAAATTCCGCTAACGAGGCCAAGATAAAACCAGTGCAGCTCAATTCCCAAATGTCGTTGACTTTGAAAGGAGCGTTAGGGATTTTGGAACCCGTCCAACCAAGCATCAAAAACGTCAGCATAGTACTCGAACCTGACATACAAGAAACGATCATGTTTAAAAATGACATTATAAATTTAAAAAATCCAGTCAAAATACCTGTAACATTATCTAATGAAGGGGACTAAAATGTGACCCGAAAATATCGATCTTTTTGAATTATTTGAAGTTGCAGAATTTAGAGAGTGCTGAATACACTTCCATCGTTCTCCTCTAAACCATCTTTGGAAGAGTTTAATAATGATTTGATTGTTTGAAGGCTCGCGCGAGCTACTCGAATTAACGTTCCGAGGAATTTGTTTTTTGAATAAATTTTAAAGACGCCAAAAATATGAACCAGATTTTGGTAGGTTATTCCTTGAATAATCAACCTAGGTTTTCATACAAAATCGATTCAAAGTCTCTCAATCAAAACCTCGGACCAGGCGCATGGAGACTGATCTCAATCGATTCAGCGTCCAATATTTAGTCAAAAATGATACCCCACACGCCTAGGTACCAGAAATCTCAAAAATCCACATCCAAAGATGCAAATGCATACCCATTTTGACCAATAACCTCTTCGGGTTGGCACTAACCGTCCCGGGACCCGTCTCATTGGATTCATCGTCCAATGTTAAGTTGAAAAAGATACTCCACACACCTAGATCACCAAAAATCTCGGAAATCCATTTTTCAAGAGACACATTTTGACCCCTACCCCACCCAAATTTGGTCCGATTGAGCCGAAAAGTTTTGAGGACCAACTGGAACTAGAAACGGGTCTCACACAAAAATTTCATATTTTTATAAAACTCTCTACCATCAAAGTCGGCGTTGACGGCGGATGGACGTTTGTGAATTTTGATCTAGACACTTCAGAAGCAAATTTTGGGCCGAATCGGAGAGGTGGACTTTTTGCATGAAAACATACAAACATTTATTATTCAAGGAACAACCGACCAAAAACACCCTATACCCAATTTAAAAAGTTCTAAAGAGTAAAAAACTTTGAAAAAAGAATTCAATTTCAGCACTCTCGTAAAATATATCTGTAACTAAATGTGGTCAGAAACTTTTGAGTCACATGACAAGGTTTTGACTTGAGTTTTTGAAATCTACTGACCAACAGCGGCTCGTCCAGGCGTTGAATCGGGATCCAGCCAAAACGTCACCCATGATGCGCTAACGAGGACGATTGAAGGAAAATAGTAGTCCAACAGATAGAACCCAGATTGTCGGGCAAATTTGAAAGTCAAAGCCAGCGAGCTGTGGTTGTACTTGCAGGAGGTCGTGCAATCTGAAAAGGGTCAGTTTTGACGGAGGTTAGTATATTTCCCGCTGTAGACTAATGCCTCTCTGTAACGGCACGGTTGTCAATTCAAATTTGTATAACGTTTCGAGAAAGATAATACGCAGCAAGGGATATTATACAATAAGAACGGGATGGATAAAAAGTCACCCTCGTTGGCGTTGACGTAAACTTCGAGCCCCGAAGTGGATTCGATGTCAGTTAAATAATAATCGACGGGACTGAGTTCGTTTCTGTACTCGACCGGGCGGTCTTTCTTCCACTCCATGACGACGTCTCTGCTGTCGTAGTGCCCTGGAATACAAAGTTGATAGTTGGCAAACAAATACGAGATGACGTCGAGGTCTTTTCAAACTCGTCCGAAGTCTCCGAAGCGACTCGAGTCTCACTGTGGCTGCAGGAGAATAGTTGTCTTGAAAAGGTAGAACGACTATTCCCAACTTCTCATTGCCCTTTTGGAAGTCTGGACACCCTCCGCATGACCCTTCAGCTCATCCCTACTCACTGGGACTCAAAATCACGCATTATTTACACTTCATGAACCGCATTGTATTGGAATTCCCCCTCACTCATTTCACTTCATGTATAAAGAAACATCTACCTGTAAGGCATGACCTAAACCAACCCCTGAGCGGAACATATGCTTTTTGGGCAGGTACCCTATTATTAAGCTACATACTCTTGAAAATACATCTGCCGTTTAGGCAGAGATAAATGCATTTTGCTGAAATTTCTGGAATATAGATTTCTGAGCTCCAAATTATCTCCAGCAAACTACGAGATTGTCTGTTATTCAACTGTATCATCAAATATTATTTATGTGTAGGCGTTACTCTATAATGTTTGCCAAATATAACCACTGTTAGCAGTTTGTATAAACCTACCACTTTTCTAGGAAGGAGCTAAAAAAAGGAGCAATTGATATACAATTCTTGTATTCAAACAAAATACGTTAAAATATTATAAATTTAGGTATTATCTTTCAAAAAAAAAAAAAAAAACGCTGGCAATTCTTTTTTTCAGGTTGGTTATTCCTCAGACCAGGCGCATGTAGAATCGTTTCTTCAACATGGGGAAAACGGGGGGAACAATGGGTGTGGCGGGTCCCGGACCCATTTCGATCGATTCAGCGTCCAAAATTTAGTGGAAAATGATACTCCACACGCCTAGATCACCAAAAATCTCGAAAATCTATTTTTCGAAATACACATTTTGACCCCTAACCCGCCCAAAGTTGGTCCGATCGGGCTGAAAAGTTTCGAGGACCAACTAGAGCCAGAAACGGGCCCCTGACCAAAATTTTAGATTTTTAGAAAATTTTCCACTACCAAAATCGGCGTGAACAGCAGACGGCTGACGGTCATTTGCTAATTTTGATCTAGACACCTTGAAACGTCCAGAAAAAAATGTTGGGCCGAATCGGACAGATTGACATTTTGCATGAAAATATAGGTTGATTATTCAATGAATAACAAACCAAAAAAATCGCGCTTTTGATTTCTTCATCAAAATGAAAGACACCAACAAAAAATCTGGAATGGTCTGTAGTGAAATCATTTCAGATCTGGTTTACACAAGGATTGCATCATTTTTTGGAGTGCTCCCCGCAAATCGGAGTATCATTATGCAGCGCACTTCATGTTGGTTGCTCTGTTCATCTCATAGGGGCATAAACAGCACAGTTTCCTTTTCTCCAGTCGGTCAGATCTCTCTTTTACCCTTGCAATGGATTCTCCCTCGATTCCTGCATGATGATTTTCTTCAGTGTGGGAGAGGGAGTGGGGATCTGCAGCCTGCTTTGAGTGTGGCTGTAGTGTGTAGCAGATTTTGTTGCATCTCTAAAGCATAATTTGAAAGACTGTAACTTTTATGTTGAGTGTCCTTCTGAAGTGTACAAGAGAAAATTCTCTATTGCTGATACCTTCCTTAGAGCACAATTTATCAGGGGCCTGAAGGATGGTTGGGTACGTGAGCAACTCCTCCAGGACTCATCTACCAAGGATAAGAGTTTTGATGAACTTCTCAAGAGGGCAACAGCCTTAGCAGCCTCCCGCTATGAGTCAGGTCAGTTGAGTAAGTCACCCAATCAGCCTGTTGACACTCACAAAATTGCCAAGCCATCTGGATCTCAACACAGAAGTGGACATCATTATAGCCGCAAACAACAGTCTCCATCCAGAAATTTGAGTCGCCACTCCAGTCCACATCAGCATAATTTTTCTCAGTCCTGCCGCCAAAGTCGAGTAGACTACAAGTCGATTGGCTTAGATGGCCTTTGCCTCAGTTGTGGTCGATCAAATCACAAATGTCATGAATATAAGACAGACCGTCAGTCGCTTAAATGTACCTCTTGTGGTAAAATTGGCCATGTCACAAAAGTTTGCATTACAACTTTGCTTAAAAAGTCCAAGACAAATTCTGTGGTCTTTCAAGTGCACAATGATAGCTCATATTCGTCCGTGTATCTCATTCTACCTCGAGCCACAACAGTGGCCAAACTCATGAGAGATGTTTCACGAATTCAAATCGTGATTTTTGTATCTGCGTCCAGTTACAACTGATAGAGACATGAGCAAAATTCTACCACCATATTATAAAATATAGCAAGATTCTGTGGGCCTCCATCCACGTCGTCGTCTGATGAAGAGTACTCATCAGTAGAAATTATGAGATCGTCCTCATCAGGAATGTAGGAGTCCTCTAAGTCAACTGTAGTCAGAAATGCAACCCATGAGGGCCTTTCTTCCTTTCTGATATCTTCCCTGGAAAACGCTTCATTTTCTTGTCCACTTCCTGTTGGGGGAACAGAAAAAAGGTATCATGACTTCTTACAACCTGTTACTAATCAACATAGCAGAACATTTGCGTTTTAGGCAGGATAATATTACCTTCTCATGCAGGAACACATGCCTCTTCAACCTCAAACTCCTCTTGAAAGAAATATATGCTGAAAAGCATGTAACAGGTGTAACGGGGCGGCAGATTTCAAGCGCCCCGTCAAGAAACTTCGGCGGCGGGGGACGGAACGACCCCTCTCCCCTCCAAACGCCTAACCCCAGCTGGGCGGAAGGCGTGCCCTCTTTGGATTGGGTAGGCGATGGGCGGCGCAAGACACCCAGGGAGGAGTAGAAGGGGAAGGCGACTTGACGAGCGGACTGAGAGAACGAACATCAAGCAGTCGTATCCGAACTCAAGAGAAGGAAAGTTGGAATCTCCGTTCGCGGAACGGAGTGAAGTGAACCGGGACATCGAAGTGAAGTGAACCGGGACATCGAAGCGAAGTGAACCGGGACATCGAAGCGAAGTGAACCGGAACATCGAAGCGGAACACCCGACGCGTAGCAAGTCAACCCTTGTGACCCGGTGTTGTGAAAGTGACCTGAAGGAACGAGTGTATCGTGGTTCCTTCAGGGTGAGAACTCGGGAATTGGGAGATCAGCCAATTCCTATCCCGTAACAGTGGACCCTTATACGAACTGAAAATCCCCCGTCGGACCCGAGTGTTGACCCGTTCGCGCCCGATCCGACGGCCAATAGTCCAGGTTTTCCACGCACCGCCAGTCGTCGGACCTCCGTCGGAAAGAGCCTCGCCTCCTCCGACCTGGACGGCGTCCCCCTGACCGAAGCCGAGCAGCGAAGAGCACATCACCCTGTTGTCTCCATCCGAAGGAGTTGGTGCACGTAAGTGGCGAAATCACTCTGTCTCGTACCCTAGCAACGCGAAAGTCGACTCTTTAAATCTGGCCCAAGCCCTGACGTGTAGTCACCAGAAAGCTGATCAGAGAATTGTAACTTGTAACCGTAGTATTTAGTATTGTGTCTGTCGTAGGAAAAGCAAAGGGAATTAGGGGAGGACATTAGTGAATCACTTGTATTTTTCCGTTATTCCAAATCAAACACTCCTGAGCCTTCAGCTACCTCGTAAATTCATTGGCCTTCAGCCCTTCACCTCTACCTACTCACTAATTAGATTAAGTCATAGTCAGTATCCTTCTCGGCCGAGACATTCCATATTTCATATTTCTGACAATTGCGTTATTACAAACCAATATTGAACTCTTGTCTTTCACTCACGAAACCCCATTCCTCAGAGCTTAGTAAATTCAGGTGTACTTGGAGTCTATGACCGACCATCTCCGACATTCCGGACGGTAAGTGAAAGTCTTTAGTCTCCCACTAATTTATTCGCCTAGGTCTATTTCTGGATCCCTAGCCCGTTAGGTGAAACGGCGGGTTACATCTTTTGGTGGCAGCGGTGGGATCCGAACCGGAGAATACCCTCCGCCGACGAGCGTTCGCGAGCTCCGATCCTTCTTGGGACTGGCCGGTTTTTACCGCCGTTTCATCGAACGCTACTCGGAAATGAGCGCCCCTCTCACCAAACTCTTGAGGAAAAACCGGGAGTACAGCTGGGGTGAAGAGCAGCAGAGCGCGTTTGACCAACTCAAGCAAGCGCTCATGACCCAACCCGTGCTCGCCTATCCGGACTTTGACAAGCCATTCATCCTGTCCACGGACGCCTCAGGAACCGCTATGGGAGCAGTACTAGCCCAGGAACATCAGGGGCAGGAGCGACCGGTCGCTTACGCGAGTCGCGCCCTCAACGATGCTGAGACACGTTACTCCACCACCGAGCGTGAGCTCCTTGCTGTAGTCTGGGGCGTGACGCATTTCCAGCAATTCCTGCTCGGGAAGAAGTTCGTCCTGAGGACCGACCACGCAGCACTCACGGCAGCCATGAATCTACGCGACCCAACTTCGCGCATTGGACGATGGATCCTCCGGCTGACGGAGTACGAGTATGAGGCGCAGTACCGCCCCGGATCGCAGATGGCTCATGTCGACGGCCTGAGTCGTGTTCCCGTTGGCGCCATCATACTAAGCATGCCGAAGGAACTTCTGATGGCAGCCCAATCCTTGGACCCCTGGATCTCCACCCTGACGGCTGATCCAGAGAAGTATCAACTAAAGGAGGAGGAAGGAGTCTGGAGGAAGGAGGTCGATGTGGATGGCCAGCGGATCACGGTGCCGCTGATTCCATCCACCATGCGGCGCTGGTTCCTGACCAATTGTCATCAACACCAGTGGGCCGGGCACCCTGGCATAGAAACAACTACCCGTGTCGCAAGGCGGTACGGGTACTGGAAGAAGATGGTACGTGACATCCGAGAGTTCGTCCAGAAATGCCAGGAGTGCCAGGAGAGGAACACTCCCCCAAATTTGACACCACCAATCCAGAAACCCGATATACCGACCCGAATTGGTCAAATTGTCGGTATTGACTTTGTTGGGCCTCTACCTGGTCGAGGGGGTACCAAATACATCCTGACGGTAATCGATCAGTTCTCCAAGTACGCAGAGGCTTATGTCACCACGGATTGCACAGCAGTAACAACCGCTCGCGTATTAACCACAAAGTACTTACCAACCCATGGTGCACCTGAGAGGCTCGTCTCTGACCGAGGCGCCGCCTTCGTTTCTGGGGTCGTCAAGGAACTCTGCGATACCTGGGAGATACGCCACGTCCACACCTCCGCTTACCACCCACAGGCCAACGGAGTATGTGAGCGATTCCATCGCACTCTGGCAAACCTGGTGGCGAAACTGAGACGAAAAACCCGGGACTGGGAAGCCGCCTTGCCTTTGGCACTAGCTGCCTACCGCAGCCTTCCCCACTGTAGTACGGGCTATTCGCCAAATCACCTGGTTTTCGGACGAGAGCTGAGAATGCCGCACCTAGCCGAAATCAGCATGAAACGGGAAGCAACATCGCCCTTGAAGGATCAACACCAGGAAATGGTGCGGGTCCGTTTGGAAGCCGAGCGACAGTTGAGGCGCGCTTGGCACACCCGTGAGCAGGCAATCAACAAGCGACGCCACTCTCGGGAGTTCCAGATAGGCCAACAAGTGTATGCCCAGCAGCTCGTCGCCCCACCAGGCACAGTGAAGAAGTTCTGGAGCCCCTGGAAAGGACCGCTCCGTGTGACCCGCAAATTGACCGATGTCAATTACGAGGTCCAGGATGTCCTAGGGAAGACCACGCGTTACCACCTCAGCAGGCTCAAGCCAGCGTTTATCAACAGCGTGCCAGACGACGCCGTCACCCCCGACGTAGCAGAGGAGTCGCGCCCACCCGAGAGCCCTGCCCCTCCACCTAGCGAAGATAGTGGAGGGACGTGGTTGTCGGACCCTCTGGAATGGCCGGAACCAGTACAGACCGAAGAAAATCCTGAACCTGGGGCCCAGGGCCCTGGAAGATCCTCCAGCCGAATCCCGATTCCGATTAGGACGGCGTCCAGTCCATACGGGCTAAGACCAAGGCGCAAAACGATCGACTACGCGCAGCTCCACGCGGGGAAGATGTCAACACCTAGAACGGGATGAAGCGATTGAAAAAAAAAAAAAAAAAAAAAAAAAAAAAAAAAAAAAAAAAAAAAAAAAAAAAAAAAAAAAAAAAAAAAAAAAAAAAAAAATTTTTCAAGTTTTGTGGTATACTCGTAATTTGTGAAATAGAATAGGGAATGTCTTACCTGTAGAATAAAATGCACAACACCAGTACTTACCTTGTTTGATTAAGGACCGTGCCTCATGGGTCGGGACAGGACTGCCTTGCCCCCCCCCCCCCTCTTTTCCTTTGTTTTTCCCTTGTAATGGTAGCTAAAATCTAGGATTGTTGTTCAGCGTCTGGCTCTGTGCAGAGAGGGAGGTTGTCTGCATGATAAATGAGCCATTGACTGACGTACAACGGGTGAGTCGGAGCGTGAGAGGAGACTAACAGAAGGGCCGGTTTGTATGTTTCAGGGTATAGTGGGAAAATAGGAGATCAGCGAACGACACCAGAAGACTATGGCGCTACCTCGGCCGCGGGTACCGTCGTCGGTGAGCAGCACGGACTTGGAGCCCGGAAGTACGGAGTGGCTGGCCGTCACCTCCACGGTCATCATGGGGCTGGGCAAGCTGGTCGCGTCCTGCGACAGGATGCCAACACAGAGGCGGATTCTGCTGCGCTGCCTAGACGAGCTTGGGGGAAAGCTTGAACGTTGGCGACTCGGGGGTGGACATGAGATCAAGATCGAGTGGTGGGTCGGTGGAGGTCGAGTCCCTGCGTTGCCGAGTGATCATGATGGAACAGCGGCTGCAAGCCATGACCCACCTCAACGACTCATTCGGGTCGAGCACGCATCGCGCCACCCCTCGAGGATCGTCGACACCACGACCTGACAGCAACGTGGAAGAATACCCCGCCCCTGCATTCACAGCGCCCGCCGCGGCCGAGCCGAGTATTGCCGACTCGTCGACGTCGTCCTCGGACTCCTCGTCATCTGAAGAAACCGCACGGGGATCAGACACCACCCCAGGGCAACCGCGTTCCGGCTCCTCCCGGGCCTCCACCCCTCGGCCGGTGAAGGTCGTCCTAGCTGATGGGGATGCTGGCGCTAGTTCACCCGTGGCCCCTGCCGACCCATCCAACATACCACCTTGGAACATCCGCGCCAGCGTACCTTCGACGAATGGGAGCGTCCTGTGCTGCATCTGCACGAAACGACAACACCCGCCGACAACCTACCGCTGCGGTGGCTGTAAAGTGATGTGGAATCGGCTGGTGAGAAAGTGCCGGAACCTACGACCCACGGATCCCGCCTACCCGAAGCCCTGCTCCATCGCCGAACACGAGAAGGACCGCCCACCAGCCTGTGCCGCTTGCAGACGCTGGCGGTACGAGCAAGCGTGGATAGCAGCCAAACGACCTGACGCAATGCCCATCGCACCAGTCACCCCCACCGGAAGGAAAATTGCCGAGGTAGACCTCGGCCTCCGAAGATCGGAGGGGTGTAACGGGGCGGCAGATTTCAAGCGCCCCGTCAAGAAACTTCGGCGGCGGGGGACGGAACGACCCCTCTCCCCTCCAAACGCCTAACCCCAGCTGGGCGGAAGGCGTGCCCTCTTTGGATTGGGTAGGCGATGGGCGGCGCAAGACACCCAGGGAGGAGTAGAAGGGGAAGGCGACTTGACGAGCGGACTGAGAGAACGAACATCAAGCAGTCGTATCCGAACTCAAGAGAAGGAAAGTTGGAATCTCCGTTCGCGGAACGGAGTGAAGTGAACCGGGACATCGAAGTGAAGTGAACCGGGACATCGAAGCGAAGTGAACCGGGACATCGAAGCGAAGTGAACCGGAACATCGAAGCGGAACACCCGACGCGTAGCAAGTCAACCCTTGTGACCCGGTGTTGTGAAAGTGACCTGAAGGAACGAGTGTATCGTGGTTCCTTCAGGGTGAGAACTCGGGAATTGGGAGATCAGCCAATTCCTATCCCGTAACAGTGGACCCTTATACGAACTGAAAATCCCCCGTCGGACCCGAGTGTTGATCCGTTCGCGCCCGATCCGACGGCCAATAGTCCAGGTTTTCCACGCACCGCCAGTCGTCGGACC
This sequence comes from Cyrtorhinus lividipennis, assembly GCA_019603395.1. Taxonomy (NCBI): domain Eukaryota; kingdom Metazoa; phylum Arthropoda; class Insecta; order Hemiptera; family Miridae; genus Cyrtorhinus; species Cyrtorhinus lividipennis. The sequence continues at coordinate 10,509,542 of CM034001.1, forward strand.
TCCGTCGGAAAGAGCCTCGCCTCCTCCGACCTGGACGGCGTTTCCCCTGACCGAAGCCGAGCAGCGAAGAGCACATCACCCTGTTGTCTCCATCCGAAGGAGTTGGTGCACGTAAGTGGCGAAATCACTCTGTCTCGTACCCTAGCAACGCGAAAGTCGACTCTTTAAATCTGGCCCAAGCCCTGACGTGTAGTCACCAGAAAGCTGATCAGAGAATTGTAACTTGTAACCGTAGTATTTAGTATTGTGTCTGTCGTAGGAAAAGCAAAGGGAATTAGGGGAGGACATTAGTGAATCACTTGTATTTTTCCGTTATTCCAAATCAAACACTCCTGAGCCTTCAGCTACCTCGTAAATTCATTGGCCTTCAGCCCTTCACTTCTACCTACTCACTAATTAGATTAAGTCATAGTCAGTATCCTTCTCGGCCGAGACATTCCATATTTCATATTTCTGACAATTGCGTTATTACAAACCAATATTGAACTCTTGTCTTTCACTCACGAAACCCCATTCCTCAGAGCTTAGTAAATTCAGGTGTACTTGGAGTCTATGACCGACCATCTCCGACATTCCGGACGGTAAGTGAAAGTCTTTAGTCTCCCACTAATTTATTCGCCTAGGTCTATTTCTGGATCCCTAGCCCGTTAGGTGAAACGGCGGGTTACACATGTACAGCACTCAGCGGAACCCATGCCTATGAGGCAGGAAATCCACATACACAAACAAACATGCCTAAAAAGCATATGTTCCATCCAAAGTGTTATCAAGGAATAACCAACCAAAATGACACCCTTATTTTTTATGTACTCAACTTAACCCAGCTGAATACCCACATTCTCCTCAAGCATGCTGCAATCCAGGACTCCACTTGATTGAATTGGCGAATAAAGTAAAGTTACCTTTCATTCTAGCCAGTAAACTCAAATCAGGTCTCACAGGGGTAGGTTATCTGTACCAACCCTTTGGGATTACCAACTCATACTCAACAGTTCAAGAACGATTGAACCTGAATTACTAACTACCATTTCATTACAAAAACAAAAAACATTATTTCCTTACGTAAGCCCCCAGGCTTGCTGCCTCCAGAAGGCCAGAAGGGAGAGAGCATGCGCCAAATGCGCGCGCAGCTCCTGCCTGGACGTCGCATTTAAAGAGGCCCAGGGCACTCGTTCCAAAGGCGTCCAACCAGGCGGTCGTCGTCGAGGTGCCCCTCGGGGCCGAGGCGCCCAACATGTTGGAGTATATATTTTTGTAACCCTGCCATGCAAGAGATTTCTCACTCAGTACATCCCGGCTTCGTCCTGTGCTCGCTCTGATGTGAACTCTTCTACCCACCCACATCTCCTCAAGCCTCAGCACACGAGCACTGCCACATGGGTACGTGGTTACAACCTGGTCCCTCGGTCCAAAAAGGACTTGTCAGCCAGGCCCGGGGGCCGACGTTACCGCCGAAAGCAGGGCTTCGACAAGAGGAGTGGTCCGGAATGGAATACATCAAACTCTGGGGATCAAGTCCCCATAACTGTCCAAGTTTAGGAGTGGGCGCTCTCCCAGCCATCCACGCCAGTGCACAAGTCGGCACCAGCACATGTGGACGGCTGCCGGGTTGAAAGATACAGCATTTCTGGCGCAAGTGGAACCACACAGGATCGCCAGCAGCGGCTGCACAATCAGAGCCGGATGGCTGAGCCAGAGCAGCGGTAGGTGCATTCCAATAGCTGGGCCCGATGCCATGAAGACATCATCTCCAACTACGGCCACCACCGCATATCGTCCTTGCCTCTCCCAGTGAAGGGTTGATCTTGGCGGTGCTGTCAAAGCCTTCAGGGGCCGCTTCCTGGCCATACAGCCATATTTTAAGGAAACATGCCGAAGTTGTAATATTGTGTTCCCCATGAGATAAAGGACTCAAGTTAATAAGCCTTGCTGTGTACCTGCGGGACAGCGAGCCCCCTCCTGTTTTTCCTTTGACATCGACGCCGTTTTCGTCAGCCGGTATCGTTGCACTTGTTCATTAAATTGTATTTCATGTACATCATAATTTCATGTCACTTGTATTAATTGTATTTTATGCTCCACATATTGTCTAATTTACTTTGTCGAATTACTTTGTCTTGTATCAATTCTAGCCCAGGTTGAGGCATATTTTCCTTTGCAACGAGTCCTTGTTTTCAATTATAATTCAGTTTGTATCAATGTATTTTATGTTCATCCTTGGTATCCCTAGTTGCTCAGTCGTAAGTCTTGGACTTACATCCCGTATCCTCTCGCTCGGTCCCTTCCAAATTCTCCGAAGAAACCCGAATTAAATCATAGTAAATTCATAACAGATTTCAATTCGAGAGAGGCTTACACTTACAGCTGTTGATGAGAAGTTCACATTCCTCTTTGTCAAAAGGGAACCACTCTGTGTTCACTGGACTGCAAGTAAGGGTTGATCTCAATCTGGGGGAAAATGTCATGATTTAATGTATAATATGTCCTAATTTATAACTTGTCAGTAATGAAAATAATAATAAATTATAATAAAAATTAAAAAAATAATAAATAAAATGAAAATAATATGTAGGAGTCGCTGCCTGGTGGAGAAAAAGCAAAACAAAAAGTGGTCCCTTTTGTACGATTTTTCTTCCCTACAAACGTCATGCAAAAAAAGATAAGTACCGCTCTGATAGTAGATTAATTCTTTATGGTATAATTCCTATTTCATTTGATGTCGCTTTGCGGTCCGCTCATACCACCACAGTCCTGAGATGATTTTCTTCTTTCAACCCTTTCAGGTACAGGTACATGTTGTGAACAATTTCTCTCACCTGCGCAGAAAGTGCCTTTCCTTTTGTCCCTGCTTGAGAAGTCCCCAAAGTAACTGGTGGTTTGATGGGCTCAAAATTAAACAACAAACCTTATAGAAAATCTCTTCAAATACCGAAACAGCTCGAAAACGGACAGACTAAAATCTGGATGCTCGATAGTAAGCAAACGGCGAACCAGTGTTGCCAACGTAACAACAATTTCCTTTTTTCCAAGCGCTCGGCTTAAATATGCCTCTTCTCCGCCAGGCAGCGGCTCTTATGTACTCTTTTCATTGCCTTCAAGCTATAGTAAACATCTTCCGAATTTGTCTAAAATATTCATATTTCAGATTTTAAAAACTGCGTGCCCATCTTCTAAATGTTTTCCTTAACTACAGAGTGATTTTATTTTCTAATTGTTGATTGAATTTGATTGATTCATACAGTTCTGCCAAAAACATAGGTCCTATCAATTTGAAAATTGCTCAACTAGACATGTACCTCACAAAATGAACGTGACATGAATTAGAGTTAAATATCCACCCTCTCACAGCGAACATGTCGCCCCTTTCAGCCTTAAAAAGAGTTGACAAGGGTGAAATGTAGCGTTGTGTCGTACGGCATGAACAACTTCCTCGCCCACGTTGATTTACTGCTCAATAAAAACGGAACGTTCATAATTCACACGAATTGGTACGGTTTTACACGAGTCCCCTAATACGGCTTGTTTGCTCAAAGCTCGACAAAAGCGGCGTATAGTACGAAGAGTGCAGCACCTAAATTTTTTATTATCCGACTAACTTACCTTCCGATGAAATGAACTCGTCCGGAAGGATCGATATTGATGAAATTGTCTTTTTGGACGTTTCCCATAACTTCGGTTGTTTTCTCGTTGGTCAAATAAGTGTGAGGAAGCCACATTCGGTCGGAAAATAAGACTTTCTCCCCCCGAATGTGAGAGATATTGGGATTTACCTCGACAAAATTCAACCTTGGGTCCGTCCATTCTAGCTCGAGAAGAATCAACATGTTCATTTCCTGTATGAGAAAGAAAAAGTTTGATAAAAACAAGGGTGAAAAATGCCAGGGCGGTTGGATTGGTTCGACTACGAATCATTGAAGGGTTGAAACTAGCGATCAAATCCCGAGAAAGCTAGAAAACAAGATCACGTGCGATTCGATTATTCCTTGAATAATCAACCAATGTTTTCATGCAAAAAGTCAATCTGAAATTTGAGGTCAGTTCCCGGCTCTAGCTGGTCCTCGGAACTTTTCAGCCCGATCGGACCAAATTCGGGTGGGGTAGGGGTCCAAATGTGTGTTTCGAAAAATGGATTTTCAGGACTTCTTGTGGTGTCAAGAATGATCTTGAAATCTTCGGATGTCATTTTTCACTACATTCTGCACGCTGAATACAATGAAATGGGTCCGGGAACTATTGGCGCTCTTTGGATGAGGTTATGGGTCAAAATGGGTGTCTATCTACCCATTTCAAATATGTGTTTTCGAGATCTCTGGTACCTAGGCGTGTGGGGTACTATTTTCTACTAAAATTTGGACCCTGAATCGATTGGAATGGGTCCAGGATTCACCACACCCACTGTTCCTTTCATTTTCCCCATGTTGAAGAAATGAGCCTTCCTGCGCCTGTTCCAAGGAATAACCAACCCGTGTGAAAGAATTTGCTGAGTTTTTAGTTCAGTGATCCTTTTAGTCGAACACATGGCCAGAAATTTCAAAGAGGAACCAAATGGGAGATGTTTGTACCCAACCTCGGGAAGTAGTATTAAATTCATTCCTGACTTCACAAATGTATGGCGATTCCTTCCCCATGAAATGGAGGCATTCCTGCCACTAACGCCCTTCCATCCATGGAATAAGTATTAATACTTATTCCATGCCTTCCATCGAGGAGTCCTTGCTGATACTCAAGACGTATATATACTCGTACATGACAAAGTGTAACGGGGCGGCAGAGTCCAAGCGCCCCGTCAAGAAACTTCGGCGGCGGGGTATGGATCGGGCCCTCTCCCCTCCAAGCGCCTGAACCAGCGGGGCGAAAGGCGTGTCCTCATTGGACACATCGGAGTAGGAGGAGGGGAAGGCGACTTGACGAGTGGGCTGGGGAAAGGCTGGGCAGTCAGTCGTGTACGAACTCAAGTGAAACGAGGTTGGCCTGGAACGAGGTTGGCCCCCCCTGCTCGCCATAATCTCGAGAGGACGAGGCGAGGCAGGGGCGGGGCGGAACAACCTGTTTCGGGGCGGAACAACCGGAGCGGAACAACCCCAGCGAAACAACCTGTTTCGGGGCGGAACAACTGAAGCGGAACATCAAAGCGAAACAACCGACGCGAAGCAAATCAACCCCTTGTGAAGCTGGTGTTGTGAACGTGACCTGAGGGAACAAGTGTATCGTGGTTCCTTCAGGGTGAGAACTCGGGAATTGGGAGATCAGCCAATTCCTCTCCCGAAACAGTGGGCCCTTATACGAACTGAAAATCCCCCGTCGGACCCGAGTGTTGATCCGTTCGCGCCCGATTCGACGGCCAATAGTCCAGGTTTCCCACGCACCGCCAGTCGTCGGACCTCCGTCGGAAAGAGTCTCGCCTCCTCCGGCCTGGACGGCGTTCCCCTGACCGAAGCCAAGCAGCGAAGAGAACATCACCCTGTTGTCTCCATCCGAAGGAGTTGGTACACGTAAGTGGCGAAATAACTCTGTTTCGTACCCTCGCAACGCGAAAGTCGAATCTCTAAATCTGGCCCAAGCCCTGACGTTTAGTCACCAGAAAGCTGATCATAGAGTTGTACATTGTAGCCGTATTATTTAGTATTTTGTCTGTCGTGCGTTAGGAAAAGTAAAAGGAATTAGGGGAGGACATTAACAAATCACTTCCACTTTACCGTTATTCAAACCAAACATTTGAGCCTTCAGCTACCTCGTAAATTCATTTGGCCCTCAGCCCTTCACTTCTGCCTACTCAATAATTAGATTACGTAATAGTCAATATCCTTCTCGGCCGAGACATTCCGTATTTTATATTTCTGTCAATTGCGTTTATTATAAGTCAATATTGAACCCTTGTCTTTTCAATCACGAAACCCCATTCCTCAGAGCTTGGTAAATTCAGGTGTACTTGGCGTCCATGACCGACCATTGCAGACATTCCGGACGGTAAGTGAAAGTCTTTAATCTCCCACTAATTATTCGCCTAGGTCTATTTTTGGATCCCTAGCCCGTTACGTGAAAGCGTCGGGTTACATCTTTTGGTGGCAAGCGGTGGGATTTTTCAGAAATCTCGATTTCTGTCGTATCCACAACAAGTGATCTTGACCAGGTGAATATTGGTGAGAAAAAGCTCTGAAGGAATTGGGTCGCGTTCCATAATCTTGAAATTCAAACTGTGCTAGTTGTAGATTCCGAAATTTAAAATTGTAAGAAACAAACAAATCGGCCCGAGTGTGAGGAAGCGAGTGAGGAGCCAATTGACTTCAAATCCGTGTCTAGGATTTTTTTCTTTCCAAAAATCGAAATTTAGATACTGGCTCATTTGTTTAGTAGCATCACTCTCACTGTAGCCTTCTGTTCCGAAACTTGTCCCGGGGCTCTCTGTTCCGAGACTGTTCCGGGACTGTTCCGGAACTTGTCCCGGGGCTCTCTGTTCCGAGACTGTTCCGGGGCCCTCTGTTCCGGGACTGTTCCGAGACTTGTCCCGGGGCTTTCTGTTCCGAGACTGTTCCGGGGCCTTCTGTTCCGAGACTGTTCCGGGGCCCTCTGTTCCGGGACTGTTCCGAGACTTGTCTCGGGGCTTTCTGTTCCGAGACTGTTCCGGGGCCCTCTGTTCCGGGACTGTTCCGGGACTTGTCCCGGGGCCTTCTGTTCCGAAACTGTTCCGGGGCCCTCTGTTCCGGGACTGTTCCGGGACTTGTCCCGGGGCCTTCTGTTCTGGGACTGTTCCGGGGCCTTCTGTTCCGAGACTGTTCCGGGGCCCTCTGTTCCGGGACTGTTCCGGGACTTGTCCCAAGGCCTTCTGTTCCGAGACTGTTTCGGGGCCCTCTGTTCCGGGACTGTTCCGAGACTTGTCCCGAGGCCTGCTGTTCCGAAACTGTTCCGGGGCCCTCTGTTCCGAAACTGTTCCGGAGCCTTCAGCTCCAATTGACATCCCGATTCCAGACCCGTCATAGCTCTTACCAACTGGGAAGTCCTTTCTCGATTCGTGGGGAAATTATCGGTCCTTGGTGCGCAAGAAAGTGATCTATCGGTTCTATAATTTTTTGTACTTATTTTCTTTTTATTTTTATTTAACAAGTGAATTCGCGACCATGCACCAAAACAGCAGCCCATCAGACAAGGGCGAAGCCATGATGAACCCCGATCTGGAAATAAAATGCACAACACAAGTACTTACCTTGTTTTACTAATGACCGTACCTCATGAGTCGTGACAGGACTCCCTGGGTCCCCCCCCCCCCCTTTTTTTCTTTTTCCCTTTGTAATGGCAGCAAAATCTAGGGTTCGTTGTTCAGTTTCTGGCTTTGTGAAAGAGGTTGTCTGCATGACAAATGAGCCGTCGATTGATGGAAAATGTGTGAGTTTGAGTGTGAGAGGAGACTAAAGAAAGGGCCGGTTTGTATGTTTCACATCATAGTAGGGAAGCAGAAGATAAGACCAGCGGAAGACACATCTCGCCCATCGCACCACCTGGGAACACCAGCGCCATCATGCTCTCGACGGGTGGGGACGTCCTGTGCCCGCCTGCACCAAGCAACGACACCCGCCGACAACGTACCGCTGCGAGAGAAAATGCCGGAACCTGCGGCCCACGGACCCTGCCTACCCGAAGCCCTGCTCCCGCGCCGAACACGAGAAGGACCACCACCAACCTGTACCGCTTGTAAGCGATGGCGGTACGAACAAGCATGGATAGCGGCCAAACAACCAGACGCAATGCCCATCGAACCAGTCACCCCCCCCCCCCCCCCCCCCCGGAAGAAAGATTGCCGAGGTAGACCTCGGCCTCCAAAGATCGGAGGAGTGTAACGGGGCGGCAGAGTCCAAGCGCCCCGTCAAGAAACTTCGGCGGCGGGGTATGGATCGGGCCCTCTCCCCTCCAAGCGCCTGAACCAGCGGGGCGAAAGGCGTGTCCTCATTGGACACATCGGAGTAGGAGGAGGGGAAGGCGACTTGACGAGTGGGCTGGGGAAAGGCTGGGCAGTCAGTCGTGTACGAACTCAAGTGAAACGAGGTTGGCCTGGAACGAGGTTGGCCCCCCCTGCTCGCCATAATCTCGAGAGGACGAGGCGAGGCAGGGGCGGGGCGGAACAACCTGTTTCGGGGCGGAACAACCGGAGCGGAACAACCCCAGCGAAACAACCTGTTTCGGGGCGGAACAACTGAAGCGGAACATCAAAGCGAAACAACCGACGCGAAGCAAATCAACCCCTTGTGAAGCTGGTGTTGTGAACGTGACCTGAGGGAACAAGTGTATCGTGGTTCCTTCAGGGTGAGAACTCGGGAATTGGGAGATCAGCCAATTCCTCTCCCGAAACAGTGGGCCCTTATACGAACTGAAAATCCCCCGTCGGACCCGAGTGTTGATCCGTTCGCGCCCGATTCGACGGCCAATAGTCCAGGTTTCCCACGCACCGCCAGTCGTCGGACCTCCGTCGGAAAGAGTCTCGCCTCCTCCGGCCTGGACGGCGTTCCCCTGACCGAAGCCGAGCAGCGAAGAGAACATCACCCTGTTGTCTCCATCCGAAGGAGTTGGTACACGTAAGTGGCGAAATAACTCTGTTTCGTACCCTCGCAACGCGAAAGTCGAATCTCTAAATCTGGCCCAAGCCCTGACGTTTAGTCACCAGAAAGCTGATCATAGAGTTGTACATTGTAGCCGTATTATTTAGTATTTTGTCTGTCCTGCGTTAGGAAAAGTAAAAGGAATTAGGGGAGGACATTAACAAATCACTTCCACTTTACCGTTATTCAAACCAAACATTTGAGCCTTCAGCTACCTCGTAAATTCATTTGGCCCTCAGCCCTTCACTTCTGCCTACTCAATAATTAGATTACGTAATAGTCAATATCCTTCTCGGCCGAGACATTCCGTATTTTATATTTCTGTCAATTGCGTTTATTATAAGTCAATATTGAACCCTTGTCTTTTCAATCACGAAACCCCATTCCTCAGAGCTTGGTAAATTCAGGTGTACTTGGCGTCCATGACCGACCATTGCAGACATTCCGGACGGTAAGTGAAAGTCTTTAATCTCCCACTAATTATTCGCCTAGGTCTATTTTTGGATCCCTAGCCCGTTACGTGAAAGCGTCGGGTTACAAAAGTACAAAAAGGTATCAAGAATCTTGATTTTTCATATCATTCCCTCAAACCTTATAATTCCATTTTGCAAATTATGGGTCTTTGTTGGCAGTTTGACAAGCAAGTAACTGTTTCATCTTGGTTTTTTTTTTCTCAGTTTGACGCTAGGAGCACAGAATAATGTCATGAATCGTTGTTGCTCACTTCCTCAACTAGGCTCGTGCGGATCCCGCTCATTTTCAAGATGATACCGCGACGATGCAAAATTGGTTGTTTTATGCTTCATAATGTGAAACTAAATAACAAAATCAAGAGAAATCTTTGGACTGGTTTGAATTTTTTTCTCGGAATGGAGCCCCCTCAACACCTCACAAAAATATACTCTCCTGTGGTAATAAAAGTACGGTTTTTGCTCTCAAACGTCTGGTGTAGATCCTACTGAAGGATCTACAAGAAGAAGCCATGGTTTTGTTGTCCTAGCGGTGTCGTTTGTGTAGAAGATGGAATGGAAGCAATTGCAGAACGAGGGCAATATAAAAGGTGGGCAAAATTGTTTTTGGAGGAATACATAGTACCCATTAATGTATCTAAAATTTTATGTAACCATACATGTGAGCAATAGAACCCATGCTTCACAGTCGCATCAAGCTCTTGAGTAGATGGCTGGCAAAGGTCTCAAAGAGTGGAAGGCTATTTCTGATGATTCCTTTGTCAACACCGAAACCCAGGGGTCGGTCCGCCGTGTAAATGTCTCCAGGGAGTATGATTTATCTGTAGAAACCCAAACCCAATAGAGCTCGTATAAGGTTCTCTTATTTGTCCCAGAAATTGGATCCTTCCTTGAAAATGAAAGCATGTCCTGCAACGCCTTGCCTAGACCCTGTCTGACAAACGGTAAAACTACATTCTGGTCTTAAGATTTTAGAAGAAGGTTGGAGCACACCATCATCAGCAAAAGAGTTGTTTTCTATTGTGCTATTCTACTGATGACATTTCCAGCTCCATCAATCAATCAATTAACGTGCTGCTGATGATGTGACCATTGTTGCAGTATCCTCAGTCAGGCTCGTAGGTGGATGCAGCCTAGTTCTGGGAATGAAGAGTATGCAAAGTACAAGCAGCTACTTCAAGCTTCTGACTGGAACCTAATAAGAAGCAATACCCAATACATGACATTTTCATTAGGTAACCTCTCCATCTGTCCATCATTGTCGTCCTCCCTTGCACACGCACCATGCACATTGTAGATTGGTACCCAGAAGCATTTCTATTATATTCTTCCAATCCCGAAACTGGCGACACCTCTACTCAATTTCTGAAAGAAGAAACAAACCCAACAGCGATAAATAAGCCTCCACGAAAACAATTTTCTGGCACTCCCACCATTGGATCTCAAAACTACAGGACGACCTTCAACGGCAATTGCTCCCCCAGGCCTCGACAGATACGAGCCACAACTTTCATTCCCTTTCGTTCCAACTTCTGTTTTCTTCGGTTCAAAATATAATTGTGTCGATAAATCAAGAACCTAACGACGAACACTCCGACAAAAGCAATCTTGCTAACGTGTACGTATACCAATTTTCAACCTTCGCATTTTTTCCCCTTTCATTAACTTTCAAAATGCGTGTATAGAAAGAAGTCTTCTTACGTTCTTATTAGAGAAAGCTCTCAAGTAATAGATGAAAGTTCTCAGAGTGATTTTGAGTGGAACATCTGGCGGCGAGGGGGCTCGGCTGGTTTTATCATATCGACACGGATCCGTCAAGTATTCGAATGATCTCCTCTCCGTCGCACTTCCTTCCAACGAGCTGGAGCAGTTGTGTCTTAAAAAATAAGAAAAGCATGATAAAATATCAATCTTCAAATGAATTTTCTGGTAGATTGCTCAGCAGGTCACCACAAGCAATAATAATCATTATTATAACACGAATGTTGATTACTCCTTTAATCACCCATGAGGATTTTCAAGGCAGGATTTTCCCTATTCCGAGGTCCCTTATCTTATCTTATCTATTTAACGGTTTTTTTAGTATTTTTGAAGTTTATTTTGACTTCATAGCTCATTTGTTGAAAAATCAAAAACTTAGGGTAGAGAAATTGGTCAATGTGTTCCCCCTGAGATATTCAATTTAATCAATCAGCGTGCCCCCTCCATGTCTCCCTTCAACGTCGTTTTTGTCAGCAGGGTATTGCAGCACTATGTTTATTTATTTCATGTAAAATTATGCCCTTTTGTTCATGACTTTCCCAACACAGGTTGTCTATTTGTTCATAAATACTTTGTCTTGTCTTGTAGGTTGGTGCTTAGGCTCCTTTGCAACGTGTCCTTGTTTTAGTTGGTTATTCCTTGAATAATCAACCTATGTTTTTATGCAAATGGTCAACCTCTCCGATTCGGCTCAAAAATTTTTTCTGGACGTTTCATGGTGTCTAGATCAAACATGCTTTAAAAGAGTAAAAAATCTGCAAATTCTTACACACGGGTTGGTTATTCCTCGAATGGGGGAAACAGTGGGTGTGGCGGGTCCCAGACCCATTCCAATCGATTCAGGGTCCAAAATTTAGCGGAATATGATACCCCACACGCCTAGGCACCAGAAATCCTGACACATACAAAATGGGTGGATACATACCCATTTTGACCCATAACTTCTTCCAGTCGGTGCCAATTGTTCTGGGACCCATTTTATTGGATTCAGCGTCCAAAATTTAGTGGAAAATGACACCCTACTCGCCTAGGTAGCAGAAATCCCGAAAACACATATTCAAAATGGGTACTAAATACCCAATTTGACCCATTACTTCTTCAAGTGGTTGCCAATTGTTCTGGGACCCATTTTATTGGATTCAGCGTCCAAATTTAGTGGAAAATGACACCCCACTCGCCTAAATCACCCAAAATCTCGAAAATCCATTTTTCAAAAAACCCCTACCCCCTCCAAATTTGGTCCGATCGGGCTGAAAAGTTTCGAGGACCCATCTCGGCTGGGAACAGACCCCTGACCCAAATTTCAGATTTTTAGAACATTTTCTACTACCAAAAACCGCGTGGACAATGGACGGCGGACGGCGGACGGCGTACGGCGGACGGACATTGACCTTTTTGATCAGGACATCATGAAACGTCCAGAAAAAAATTTTGAGCCGAATCGGAGAGGTTGACCATTATCATGAAAACATAGGTTGATTATTCAAGGAATAACCAACCAAAAGGTCAATGTCCGTCCGCCGTCCACGCCGTTTTTGGTAGTAGAAAATTTTCTAAAAATCTGAAATTTGGGTCAGGGGTCTGTTCCCGGCCTAGGACGGTCCTCCAAGCTTTTCAGCCCGATTGGACCAAATTTGGGCGGGGTAGGGGCCAAAATGTGTTTTTTGAAAAATGGATTTTCGAGATTTTGGGCGATTTAGGCGAGTGGGGTATCATTTTCCACTAAATTTTGGACGCTGAATAAAATGAAATGGGTCCCAGAACGATCGGCACCCACTGGAAAAAGTTATGGGTCAAATAATTGGGTAGGTATATATTACCCATTTTGAATATGTGTTTTTGAGATTTCTGGAACCTAGGCGTGTAGGGTATCATTTTCCACTAAATCATGGACACTGAATCGATTGGAATGGGTCTGGGACCCGCCGCACATTGTTATCCCCATTTCCCCCATGTTGAAGAAATGAGTCTACTTGCGCCTGGTCTGACGAATAACCAACCCCTGTGTTCTAATAATAATTCATCTTGTTTCCATGTACTTTATTCTAATCCTTGGGTATCCCTAATTAATGCTCAGTGGTGATGGAGACGGTCCTCCAAGCTTTTCAGCCCGATTGGACCAAATTTGGGCGGGGTAGGGGCCAAAATGTGTTTTTTGAAAAATGGATTTTTGAGATTTTTGGCGATCTAGGCGTGTGGGGTATCATTTTCCACTAAATTTTGGACGCTGAATCAAATGAAATGGGTCCCAGAACGATCGGCACCCACTGGAAGAAGTTATGGGTCCAATTGAGTATATATTACCCATTTTGAATATGTATGTGTTTTTGAGATTTCTGGAACCTAGGCGTGTGGGGTATCATTTTCCGCTAAATCTTGGAAGCTGAATCCAATGAAGTGGGTCCCAGGACGACTGGCACCCACTGGAAGAAGTTATGGGTCAAATTGGGTATATATTACCCATTTTGAATATGCGTTTTCGAGATTTCCGGTACCTGGGCGTGTGGGGTATCATTTTCCACTAAATCTTGGACGCTAATTCCAATGAAGTGGGTCCCGGAACGATTGGCACCCACTGGAAGAAGTTATGGGTCAAATTGGGTATATATGACCCATTTTGAATATGCGTTTTCGAGATTTCCGGTACCTGGGCGTGTGGGGTATCATTTTCCACTAAATTTTGGACCCTGAATCGATTGGAATGGTTCCGGGACCCGCCGCATCCACTCTTGTCCCCATTTCCCCCATGTTGAGGAAATGAGTCTCCATACCACTGGTTCGAGGAATAACCAACCCCTGTGTAAGAATTTGCAGCGTTTTTGACAAGGGTCGTTGCGGGCTAGTACTTGAGCTTGTGCACGGATAAACAATAGTATGTAGGGCATTGATACAATAGATGGAGATTAAGGAGATTTTGAGATGAGTTTCAGAGACATTTTCACGATTTACTCAAAAACCATCCAGGAGTAAATTAGTAGTAAGTCGATAAAAACGTGTTAAAAGAACATTAGATGAGCAATAAAATAAATCTTGCTATAAAAAAATAAAATTAAATAAATTGTAGACATTTTGTTGATCGCTGCTTATTTGTTCCACTTAACCAAACCCATCGTATTACAGTTTCAAGGTGGTAACGTAAAGACGCACGCACGTGATTCCGCACGTATGAGCTCTCTAATTCACTAATCGGGTTTAAGAGCGCACATTGTGTGAAACCTGACTAACCTTCAGTTGGGCAGCAAATTGTTTTCTTTGTTCCTAACCTATTCAATTCGTATTAACGCGTCTACATCTCTATATCCATATTTTGAATTAGATCACGGTTGTCAAATTTGTAAGAGGTTTTCGGGAAGAAAACGCTCTAAGCAACAACTTTCGTCGGCTCTGCAAATATTCATTGGGCCTCAGCATTAAAAAAATATACCGTCAATAACTTATAACGAATACAAATTTTAAAGAAGCCGATAGGATTTCTCTGGTTGACCACACATCGCAACTTGACTTCCATAATAAGTACCTAAATACGTGAAAATGATATTTTTAAGCACATAAAATTCATCAGAATTCATCGCCCACGAAAAAAATCCATCTCTCATTAAAAAAAAAAAAAAAACTTGCAATTTTCGTTTTTTTTAAAGTATTATGTATTAAAAACGTGTAATGAGAGTAACAATTCGATTAACTTACTTCGCTGTACATTGTGAAACGACGACCAGCCATAACCATAACCAGCTCAACCAACGCATGAGGACCGACTGAAACTGCTCGTGCTAAACTCCCGTCTCTTGCGTCCTTATCGAGAAAAAAAGAGTGAGAGAAAAAAAAAAAAAAACAGCACAGCCCTGCCCACTCAAAAAAAAAAAAAAAAAAAAAAAAAAAAAAAACACGGGATGAATAAACAAACCGCTAAAAGGTATTTTCCCAAAATAAACTCCGAACGAAAAGAAGTATTTCTCACACGTTCGAAAATATACATATTTGATTTGGGCCTCTATAACAATTCGTAGCTACGTAATACGATTTTTCTTTCTTTGTACGTTATTATCAATGAGTCACGAAAGGAGATTTTTCTGTAAATGTGTGGGAGAGTTCAAGAATATCTTACTTTGTTGATAAAATCATTTAAATTAGTCTTTTCTAATCTAAAAAATATCTGTACAGGTTGGGTATGTAATGAAGATTTACTATTATTTCGACGATTTGTTAGTTGAGTTGTTCAAAGGTCACGTTGAATTTGAGATTATTCACAATTTCGTTCGGGTTAACGATGGGATAAAAAAAACGATGCAAATTCATTCACAGGGGTTGGTTATTCCTCGGACCAGGAGTATGGGGACAAACTTCTTCAACATAATATGGAAAATGGAGGAAATAGCGGGTGTGGCGGGTCCCGGACCCTTTCCAATCGATTCAGGGTCCAAAATTGAGAGGAAAATGATACCCCACACGCCTAGGTACCTGAAATATCAAACCACACATTCAAAATGGGTAGACAGATACCTATTTTGACCCATAACCTTATCCGGTGGGTGCCAATCGTTACAAGGCTCGTCTCACTGGTTCAGCGTCCACAATTAAGTCGAAAATGATACCCCACACGCCTTGATCGCCACAAATCTCGAAAATTCATTTTTTTGGAGAACACATTTGAAACATATTGCTGAAAGCGACCTTCTGTTCATAATAGTAGAGGACTTTTATTGTGTTTTGGCCAGTTAGTCACCTTTAACCCCCCTGTCATCAGCACTCTAAGCAGAATAGTGATAATTAGTGCCGCCAAAGGGTCAATAGCGACATATAATCGATTTTCCTTGGAGGAATTTCCGCTAAAAAGTACAGAGGAAGAAGAAAAACCAGACACTTTTCTACAAGTTACTAAAACATTTTTTATTTCAAGTTTTCACTTCACCTTTCGATTCAAACGTCATAATCTTCTTGTCAATTTTGGCACTTAAGCAGTTATTTATTAGTGCAATTTCACCCATTAACAACACAACCAACTCGATATTTTACAAATTGTTGGCTGAAATGTCTACCATCATTTATATAGAAATATGCACCAAAAATTACGATGTCCAAATAACAGGCCAAATCAAACTATTTCTACCCGTGCATTCCAATTTGTTTTAACCTTTCTATTTTAATCGAAATTGTTTGAAAAATGTTAAATTAATTCGAATTTTCTAACAACGTCTCAGTAAAAATCGACACTAGGACATTTTAACTCAATTGTCTCTCAAAAATGCTATTACCAATGTTCCTAAACTATTCAATTACACACGTGTTCATAGGCGCCACACACCTGTAAACAAACATGGCCAGAATATTCGGCACCAAAAATGCATAAGTGAAATACAGGACCGTGAGACATTCTGTGAAGAAATTATTGAGCAACCTAACAGCATTTTACAAGGCAGAAAATTCATGAACTGGTAAAAAATGGATTCCCAAATGCCTATAGTCATCTATAGCTTGTCGGTAATGGGAAGAATACGTAGGAGTCGCTGCCTGGCGGAGAAGAAGCGAAACAAAAAGCGGGGAAAATTTTCCTGTTTGTATGATTTTTCTTCCCTACGTCAGCACTGAATCGAGATATGCACCGCTCGGCGCACACAAGCAACAAACGGGGAAGCAGTATTGCAACACAACAACAACAATTTCCTCTTTTTTTCCTAGCGCTCAGCTTTAACGTGCCTCTTCTCTGCCAGGCAGCGACTCCTAAGAATTCTTTTTATTACCAACAAGCTACCTTTTCAAGCAAAGATTGCCTCGAAATAAGGAAGAATTTTGTTTCCTTCGATCATGAGAGCAATTTATTCAAGAATTGATTGATTAAAACTTTGAAAAGCTTATACAATACTATGGAAAATAAATATTTTCACATCACAATTCCAAAAGAAAAATATATTTTTACAAAACCGTTTATACACAATTTAATTCAACAAAATCTACCCACCTATAACGAATCAAGTCAGTAAATTAAACTTAGAATAGAAAATAACCTCGTTTTTAGCGAATGAAGGGGTAACGGACCATGCCTGGTCAGAGAAGACATATGATATAAGAGGGATTGCAAAAAAGCGTTGATCATCCTAACGTAAGAATAAAGTAGAGAGAAGTATTAACTGAAAACAGTCTGCGCTGGGATTATCTTGCACTGTTATGAATATGATGAAACACGAGTTTGCATAAAGTCGCACATTCAATATTTCACCAAATTGAATAAAATTTACTTTAAACCTAAGGTCTTCAACCCGCGGCCCTCGGGCCGCATGCGGCCCGCCAGCTAATTTCTTGCGGCCCGTGGCCACCAGCCTGAGGCTAAAAAAAAAAAAAAAAAATATCGCGCTCAGTGATAGGTATGTTATCGACTGCACCGAGCGCTGCACTCGCTCAACTCGCAATGCCACTCTATGGAAGAAGAATAATATTTGGGAGAAGAGCGATCTACCGGCCTTGTAGTGAACTATAGACGGAACTAGTTCCAAAACAGAAGAAGGATCTTCCTTTGATGCATTACCATTGTATCATTCATCAACAAAATCTTTGTGCTAAATCCACAAATATTGATGAGGTGATGAAAGTGGTCGTAAACACTGTGAACTTCATTAAATCACGTGACCTTAACCACAGAGAATTCCAAAATTTTTTACGCGAAATTAATGCGGAATATGGAGATGTCACGTATTTTTCCGATGTTCGTTGGCTGAGCAGAGGCAAAATGCTTAAACGCGTTTTTGAACTCAAGACGGAAATAGCCTCTTTCATGGAAACCAAAGGAAAACAAGTTCCTCAATT
Source organism: Cyrtorhinus lividipennis (assembly GCA_019603395.1). NCBI lineage: Eukaryota > Metazoa > Arthropoda > Insecta > Hemiptera > Miridae > Cyrtorhinus > Cyrtorhinus lividipennis. The sequence goes on from CM034001.1 coordinate 10,527,159, forward strand.
TAGTGACCCCGACTGGCTATGCGACTTTGCATTTCTAACGGACATCACGCTGCACCTCAATGACGTGAACACCAAACTACAAGGAAAAGAAAATCCCATCAACAACCTACTGGACACTGTGAAGGCATTTGAGCTTAAACTGGATTTATGGAAAAAAGAGTATGTGCACTTTCCTCATCTGAAGAGCTGCGAATGTACAGATGTGGATAAATACGTTGAAGAAGTAGATTTACTCAAAAAAGAGTTTCAATCGAGGTTTTCTGACTTCAGAGAAAGTGAAAAATACATAAGTCTCTTTGCACGACCATTCGGTGTATCCGTTGAAGACATGCCGGAAAATTTTCAGATGGAGCTTATAGATTTGCAGTGTAATATGGAATTGAAAGACAAGTTCGACGTGGGCGTTTTTGATTTCTATGCAAAATATGTCAATCACAACTCGTTTCCTAAAATTAAAAAAAAAAAAAAAAACGCAAAGAAAATGATGTCATTGTTTGGGAGCACATATGTGTGTGAGCAGCTATTTTCTCGTATGAAGTATGTGAAATCGACAACAAGGTCTAGAATTACAGACGCACATCTGGAAGGTAGTCTGCTGGTTGCAACCACAAAAATGAAAACAAATATTGACACACTTGTAAAAAATAAACAGTGTCAAAAATCACATTGATTGACTTTAATAAACCAATAAATATTATTGAAATTATGTATGTCTTTTACTTTATTGGTAAGGTGGTAAAGTATCGTGAAAAGTTGTGGCCCTTCGGACGATGTGAAATCTATGTTTGGCCCTTGCACTAAAAAAGGTTGAAGACCCATGCTTTAAACTATTCACTATAGAATAGTTAATCATCGTGGAAGAATTTTCTGCGTTTTAAATGTATTTTGCCTTAGACTTGTGGCTTCTAGTTATGATCTGGGTTAGTGCTTTTAGCTTTAAAACGAGATAACTCAACATCACCTCATTTGGGTTTGTGATTCCTTATAGTCTGAAATTCATTTCATCCCACTATAATACTCTTTTTATCGTCGGGTATCAGGACTGCTCTTCAGTGGGCAGCGAAACGTGGAAGAGTTGAAATTGTGAGATACCACAACAGAACGGAGAAGCCGGCCATTTAGCATCAAGTCCAGAAGTAAGATGTCGTTCGTTATTAGTGAATTTTGTCTTTGTGCTCGAAGCTTCAACCTCCTTTTTATTTCAAAGCAAAAAAAAGATAACTAAAGTTCATGAAACGTCTGACTTTTGTTGTTTTATTACTTAGAGATTTGTTTCCCATGACTTGTAGGTTGTTGAGAATGTCTAGTGAAATAATTTTGTCAATTTTCAAATCTAATCGAAAATTTCTTATATCCAAAAATTGGTCAAATATCGCACACAAATCTGAGATAAATTCGTTAATATTTATTTTTCATTGTTTCGAAGCCGATTTAAATAAACTGGTGTAGACTTGGTACTTGTCGATAACTTTATTTTCAATTTATTTCATTTTTTCTAGATTCGGAAGTCTATTTATTGCCAGAAAACGGACCAAAAATTCCTTCTTCACCACATGATTCAAGCAACGCCTATGTACTCAGCTTTCAACATTTCCAACATTTTTGAGTATTTTTTTCCAAAAATGTCTTCCCAATTAATAGGTACACCGTTCTGAGATCATCAGAAGCGGAGGAATTGAAATATGCGATTTTGTGCGAACTATGTTTTGTCAATGATCGATTGGATTCGGGGGGAATCACAACGGATATCACAAAATGGTCATCACTTCTTGACCCGAATGTGGAAGCTGCTTCCTATTGGGTTACCACTCAACGCATCTACGAGAGACTGTGATAAGCAATTGACGCTAAAGAAACTCCAAAACACCAACGGACGACATTTTGTACAATCAGCGCCGTACAGGTTTACAGAACACACATAGAAAAATATCGCGCAGACTACCGTACTTTTAAATAAACTATTTTATCGGCAACGTGATAATTACAATCCAACAAAAAAATATTTTCTACAAAAAAAAAAAAAAAAAAAAAAAAAAAAAAAAACATGGAATCTTGGCGACTATTTAGGGACAAACTGCTTCGTTGACATGACCAGTCAGCGACGAAACCGCAACACACGTTTAAATTCACATCGTTGAATTTTTTTTTATTGTGGTATAGGAACACTTGAGGAAGTTTTTTTTCTGAATAGAAATCCATAGAAATTTGATTTTTGTTTGATATCTCTTATAACGAGTGCAAATTTACAAAGGAGTCCACTCAACAGGGGCACACTGACGGGTTCTTCCGAAGTGATTTCGAAGCCTGGAAATGAAAAAACAATTAATTAATTTTTGTACAGTTACGGCCGAACGCATGAACATTATAAAGTAAAATTAAAAAAAAAAAAAAAAAAAAAAATGCAAATCTATACACAGGGGTTGGTCATTCCTTGGACCAGGCGCATGGAGCTAATTTAACTCGATTCGGCGTCCATAACCTCTTCCAGTGGGCGCCAATCCTTCCGATACCCGTTTCATTGGATTCAGAAACTTAAATTTAGTGGAAAATGATATCCCACACACCTAGGTACCAGAAATCTCAAAACCACACATTCAAAATGGGTAAATAGGCACCCATTTTGACCCACAGCCTCATCCAGAGGGCACCAATCGTTCCGGGACTATCTCATTGTATTCAGCGTCCAAAAGTTAGTGGAAAATCATAATCCACACGCCTAGGTACCAGAAATCTCGAAAACGCTTATTCAATATGCGTAATGGTACCAATTTTGACCCATAACCTCTTCCGGTGTGTGCCAACCGGTCCAAGACCTTATTGGATTCAGCGTCCAAAATTTAGAGGAAAATGATACCCCACACGGCTAGGTACCAAAAATCTTGAAAACCCACATTCGATAAGGGTAGATAGATACCCATTATGACCCATAACCTCTTCCGGTGGGTGCCAACCGTTCCAAGGCCCGCCTCATTGGATTCAGCGTCCAAAATTTAGAGGAAAATGATACCCCACACGGCTAGGTACCAGAAATCTCGAAAACCCACTTTCGAAAAGGGTAGATAGATACCAATAGTTCCGATCGTTCCGGGACCCGTCTCATTGGATTCAGCATCCAAGATTTAGTCAAAAATAATACCCCACACACCTAAATCGCCAAAAATCTCATAAATTATTGTGATACCGAATTCTGGCCGTCCAGGAAAAAACGCTGCAAATTCTTACACAGGGGTTGGTTATTCCTCGGACCAGGCGCATGGACACTCATTTCTTCAACATGGGGGAAATGGGGAAACAGTGGGTGCGGCGGGTCCCAGACCTATTCCAATCGATTCAGGATCCAGAATTTAGTAGAAAACGATACCCCACACGCCCAGGTACCGGAAATCTCGAAAACGCATATTCAAAATGGGTAATATATACCCAATTTGACCCATAACTTCTTCCAGAGGGTGCCAATCGTTCCGGGACCCTCTTCATTGAAATTAGCGTCCAAGATTTAGGGGAAAATGATACCCCACACGCCTAGGTTCCAGAAATCTCAAAAACACATATTCAAAATGGGTAATATATACCCAATTTGACCCATAACTTCTTCCAGAGGGTGCCGATCGTTTTGGGACCCATTTCATTGGATTCAGCGTCCAAAATTTAGTGGAAAATGATACCCCACTCGCCTAAATCGCCCAAAATCTCGAAAATCCATTTTTCAAAAAACACATTTTGACCCCCACCCCGCCCAAATTTGGTCCGATCGGGCTGAAAAGCTTGGAGGACCGTCCTAAGCCGGGAACAGACCCCTGACCCAAATTTCAGATTTTTAGAAAATTTTCTACTACCAAAAACGGCGTGGACGGCGGACGGCGTATGGCGGACGGACATTGACCTTTTTTGATCAGGACATCATGAAACGTCCAGAAAAAAATTTTGAGCCGAATCGGAGAGGTTGACCATTTGCATGAAAACATAGGTTGATTATTCAAGGAATAACCAACCAAAAGGAGATCAACGGGAGCGCTGACTTCAGCAGATCCGAACCGCGGGAAGTGCCACCGTCTCCCACCTCCGGTGAAGAATCCGATCCCCACCATCGCGCCGGAAAATCAAAAGTTCCTGAAAAACCTCCGGCGGATTTTTGATCATTCTCGTCGACATCGTCCCGGAATCAGCAGAGCTCCTGGCCTGAGCACTGCCCTGCGCTGAGACCCAGCCACCTCAACGCAGCCCGAACACCAACACAAACCACTCCAAGGTACCAGTGCATTCGGCATATATGTAAAGTCAAAGCAAATTCCCGACAAGTTAATAAACCTGTTGGTTTGGTTTTGATTTGAGCGAACCTGGAGTCCTTTTGGTGTTGCAGGGTTTTAAAAACATTTATAGGGGGCTTAAGAATTTCGGGGATTCTGGATAAGTCCCGTCCTGGCTGGCCAATGATAGCTTGGCCAGTCCTAGGGAAAAATAACAGTGAGCTTTGGGATTAGATGTCTCATCGAAACCGAAGCTCACAAGTGGTGGAGAGCGCTCGGTTTGAGATTCAAACGCTACTAAACAAAACAAACTTATCTGACAAAAAATAAATAAATAAATAAATAAATTTAAAAAAAAATAACTTGTCGGGAATTTGCTTTGACTTTACATATATGCCGAATGCACTGGTACCTTGGAGTGGTTTGTGTTGGTGTTTGGGCTGCGTTGAGGTGGCTGGGTCTCAGCGCAGGACAGTGCTCAGGCCAGGAGCTCTGCTGATTCCGGGACGAAAAGAAGAAAGAAATGTTTATTTGTCGTTTTGAGGCAACTATGGCCTATACAACAAGGAAGGTTCGCGAGGGTACAGACTATATCATGGTATAAATCTAAATAAAAAATAAAAATATACATAGTACTTCTCTTGTGGCTGAGATAAAGGGGGGGGGGGGATAATAAGTTCTATGCACAATAAACTGGTTGAGAGTTGGTGGGTGCCTTCAGTTGGACACATCATCCATCAATCCTTTCACAAAGGCTCTAAATTTCAAAAATGTCATTGTAAAATTAAGTAGCATGAACACACTTTCCCTAGTCACCGCAGCAAATAGAACTTTGTTAACAAACTCAGAACTGACTCGAGGCATGCCAAAATATTTTTCCCTCATTTCCCTTAGTTGAGGGCAACTACAAAAAATGTGCTCGATGGTTTCTGGCGACTTGGTGTTACACAGAAAGCATTCGTTTGAATGGTCGATGGTGTACAAGGAACCCTTATAAAAAATACGAAGCATATTCCCATTCCTCAAACGCAACTGGGCCACTACTCGTTTAACGTTTATAGGGATTTCCCATCTTAAATATCCTTCAAGCGAGGAGTAATTGTGACTGTACTCCTGGTAAGCCTTGCTGTAAGTGGAACATACCATTCGCTCGTAGTCTTCGTAAGCAGTTTTCGTCGTGAGACAATTTAACACCTGCTGCTTATTTTTTTTCACTTCGTCTGCATTTTGCACCTTCCACAGATCATGGTAACCCAATTCCACAAGTATAGTCTTGAGTTGGGAAGCCCAGTTGTATTTTTCCACATCAAGACCTCTGTTGATTGTTGACAGTAGCTGGTTATAACAAATGCGAGGGTATCTACTTTCCGGCATTCTTAGGATTGCCTCCCACCAACCCAAGGCTCTATCCACTACAAAAACTCCTAATTTTGCCCTACCTGTCTCGGCTCGCAGCATGTAACGAGGGGTTCCGAAAGGCAAGGTTAAAATGCTTTTCAAAATTTTTGACTGTATTGCCTCTAGTTCCTCAAGGTAACGTAGGCCCCAGATCTCTGAGCTGTAGAGCAGTACCGAACAGACCATCGAATCAATAAGCCGACAAGTGGCTTCCCAACTTACACATTTACCCTTTACCAAAATTTCCCGTACACTACCCCAAGCTTTATAGTACAATCCTGACGAAGAGAAATTTACTCCAAGGTAGATGTACTCCTTAACGAATTCTATTTTCCCACATGGTAAAATTATGAAATCATCTTGCCTTTTTCGTTTACCTCTTTGGAAACACACTATTTTTGTCTTGTCCTGATTTATAAAGAGACCCATTGACCTTGAATATTCGTCTAAGGCCTGCATCTTGTTTTCAATGTCCCTCTTACTATCACCAAAGATGACAATATCATCCGCAAACATGAGAAGCAATATATCAGTTCGCCCATCCACGTTTAAGCCCCCTAAATTCCTTTGCCTTATATACTCTTCCGGGACGATGTCGACGAGAATGATCAAAAATCCGCCGGAGGTTTTTCAGAAACTTTTGATTTTCCGGCGCGATGGTGGGGATCGGATTCTTCACCGGAGGTGGGAGACGGTGGCACTCCCCGCGGTTCGGATCTGCTGAAGTCAGCGCTCCCGTTGTTCTCCTTTTTTTCCCGGACGGCCAGAATTCGGTCTCACAATTATTTTTTGAAAAACACTTATTGACCACTACTTTCACAAATTTAGTCCGATCGGGTTAAAAAGTTTCGAGGAAACTTCTAGAGCCCAAAACGGGTTCCTACCAAAATTTCAAATTTTTAGAAAATTGTCTCCTACCAAGAGGGCTGAATCGGCGAGATTGCCTTTTTACATGAAAACAATGGTTGTTTATTCAAGGAATAACCAACCAGAATTGTCAGAAAAGGGGCGCAGCAACACCATAGGCTCCCGCTTGATCCTTATACCAAGTTACTTACTGGTGATCGCTTGTAAAATTGGTTTTCTGTTTCATTTATCTTTGCTATAAGGCGATTCCTATCGAATTGGAGCAGACAGGAAGTGGTATTTCATACTTTTCAATTTTATTATTTGTAACCTCCTCGTCTCCTGAGCTCAGCTCAACGACAAAATGAACTCACATTCTTGCATTTTCATTGCTTCGCCGAACAATGAGCAGGTGCCGATGTCGTTGACGCAGCCTTGTCATCGTACAACTCTTCATCGTAGGAATCGTAATCCTCTGTGTCGTAATATGAATCCCTCAACCAGGACGTATCATCCTGAAAACAATGAATAATTCACTCAACACGTTCTAATTTTGGTTGGTTATTCCTTGAATTATCAACCTATGTTTTCAAGCACTGAATTTCATACACATGAAATGAACCACTTCTTATTAACATATTGATCTCTGAATATGGATAATACTGGATTTGATAATTGAACAACACTTTGTCACTTGAACACATTATATTCTTGGATCTCAACAAGCTCAAAGCCACAACCAGAAAGAGAGTGTCAGAAGAGAGAAAACATGGCCTCGCAGTGTTGACAACTGCGAGGTGAACTTCATAATTTTGATATGACAATATAAATTAGTATTGCTTGTTGTTTATGTGAGAGAAATATTTCTTCTATATTTTCTTGAGGTTTCTCTTCTATCAAGACAGGTAGATCATATCTCAACGAAGTAAGGATATGACTGGTTCAGTAGTTGATTCTCCTCCAGAGGTAGGTAGTTGGTGCAGGGACCAATTGAGCTGTCCCGAGTGGTCAAATATTTAACGATGTCGTACTGAATTAAGTAACAAAAAAATCTGCAAATTCTTACACACGGGTTGGTTATTCCTCGAATGGGGGAAACAGTGGGTTTGGCGGGTCCTAGACCCATTTCAATCGATTTAGGATCCTAAATTAGTGGAATATGATACCCACACGCCTAGGCACCAGAAATCCTGACACATACAAAATGGTGGATACATACCCATTTTGACCCATAACTTCTTCCGGTGGGTGCCAATCGTTCTGGACCACACATCATTGAATTCAGCGTCCAAAATTTAGAGGAAAATGATACCCCACACGCCTAGGTAGCAGAAATCCCGAAAACACATGATCAAATTCGGTAATAAATACCCAATTTAACCCATAACTTCTTCCAGTGGGTTCCAATTGATCTGAGACCCATTTTATTGGATTCAGCGTCCAAACTTTAGTGGAAAACCATACCCCACACCCTAGGTAGCAGAAATCCCGAAAACACATATCCAAAATGGGTAATAAATACCCAATTTGACCCATTACTTCCTCCAGTGGTGCCAATTGTTCTGGGACCCATTTTATTATTCAGCGTCCAAATTTAGTGGAAAATGACACCCCACTCACCTGGATCGCCCAAAATATCGAAAATTCATTTTTCAAAAAACACATTTTGACCCCTACCCCCCTCCAAATTTGGTCCGATCGGGCTGAAAAGTTTCGAGGACCCATCCTCGGCTGGAACAACCACCCTGACCCAAATTTCAGATTTTTAGAACATTTTCTACTACAAAAACGGCGTGGACAATGGACGGCGGACGGACATTGACCTTTTGGTTGGTTATTCCTTGAATAATCAACCTATGTTTTCATGATAATGGTCAACCTCTCCGATTCGGCTCAAAATTTTTTTCTGGACGTTTCATGATGTCCTGATCAAAAAAGGTCAATGTCCGTCCGCCGTACGCCGTCCGCCGTCCATTGTCCACGCCGTTTTTGGTAGTAGAAAATGTTCTAAAATCTGAAATTTGGGTCAGGGTCTGTTCCAGCCGAGATGGGTCCTCGAAACTTTTCAGCCCGATCGGACCAAATTTGGAGGGGGTAGGGGTCAAAATGTGTTTTTGAAAAATGGATTTTCGAGATTTTGGGTGATTTAGGCGAGTGGGGTGTCATTTTCCACTAAATTTTGGACGCTGAATCCAATAAAATGGGTCCCAGAACAATTGGCACCCACTGGAAGAAGTAATGGGTCAAATTGGGTATTTATACCCATGTGGGTGACTTCAGCCGAATAGACAAACAAAACAATCGTCATATCCGTTGTTTATAACCAGCGTTAAACTTAGCAACCAATTTTGAGCAGTTGCCTACAATTCTTTTTACTGTCCGAGCTTTTTATTCGTACCATTCAATTCAATTAATAC